>PPOP03000004.1:0-372424 GCA_003708535.3 Kazachstania bromeliacearum | reverse complement strand
TAACGTTGGGATACCATAACGATTGGGATTGGAAACAGGGAGTATATTATATAACCTAGATTGGATTGGGATTTCTAAAATGGAAATTTTTTCATCATTGGATTCATTCATTCATCTATAGCAAACAAAAAGCAAAAAAAGACAAAAGACGAGTACATGGAGACTGAAACAGTAAAGATAAGCAATTCAGAAGAACAACAGGAATAGAGAGATATATGAACAGAGGAATGAGAAGATCAGCAATTCATTAGAACTAATTGATAGTCCTTTGCCTGCGAGCTTCTTCCTTTTTTCTGTAGAGGTTTGTAAGATGAACTGCTGCCTCTTCTATCGTTTTTCCCAGTTCCGCAGCTTGATTGTGAGCTAATCTCATTGCCGCCAGGACATCATCCGTTTGTTTAGATATTTCTTCTAAACGGGCGTCCAAATCTCTAAACATTCTCTCCAATTGAAGACTTTGGACTTCGAATATGCTTCTCCGCTTTTCTGTTTCGTCCTGTTGTTTAAAACGTTCTTGTAAACATGAATCTTCGTCTGTTCCATACTTTTCCATACTTGGGGAACTCTCAGAATCCTCAAGAATTGAACTTTGGCTCTCCATCTCTGAGCTTGTGGAAATGAGTTGTGACTCTTCTTCAAAACGTTCTTGTGAACATGAATCTTCGTCTGTTCCATACTTTTTCATACTTGGGGAACTCTCAAAATCCTCAAGAATTGAACTTTGGCTCTCCATCTCTGAGCTTGTGGAAATGAGTTGTGACTCTTCTTCAAAACGTTCTTGTGAACATGAATCTTCGTCTGTTCCATACTTTTTCATACTTGGGGAACTCTCAAAATCCTCAAGAATTGAACTTTGGCTCTCCATCTCTGAGCTTGTGGGAGTGACATGTTGCTCTTCTTCAAAACGTTCTTCTAAACATGAACTTTCGTCTGTTCCATGGTTTTCCATACTTGGGGAACTCTCAGAATCCTCAAGAATTGAACTTTGGCTCTCCATCTGTGGACTAGTGGAATTGAAACTGTATTCCATTTGTGAGTCCGTAGAGTCAAGACTGAATTCCATTTCGGAAACAGTGGAATCAAAACTGTATTCCATTTGTGAGTCCGTGGAGTCAAGACTGAATTCCATTTCGGAAACAGTGGAATCAAAACTGTATTCCATTTGTGAGTCCGTGGAGTCAAGACTGGATTCCATTTGTGAGTCCGTGGAGTCAAGACTGTATTCCATTTCGGAAATAGTAGAATCAAAACTGTGTTCGATTAGTTCATCAGTTGTAGATGGTTCTTCTACTGGAAATGAGAGATTCATGAGTTTCCATTTTCTCATAACGCTTAGAAGCTTATCTAATAACTTAGATACATTATGCATTTCTTCAATTAATTTTGAGCCAGATCTAGAAAAGTATTCAATAACACAATCCATAGGTTCTCTCATTGCTGTGGAGTCTGACTTGTAGATTCTATACATAAAATAGAACATCTCGACTTCGGACTTTACAGAAGCATCTCTTCTGTTATAGGCAATGAAGGCATATTTAACTTCCTTATTGTCCAAAATGGTGTCGAGGTTAGCCAATGCAGTTCCTTCCTTTTCTATGGACGATTTCAATTCTAAAAATTGAGAAAATTTCATCTCGTCAATTGCTTGAGCTTCTCTTACTTCATCCTCCATGTCCTGAATAGCAAAACAATCTTTGCAATTGTTTGAAATACTAATATGGGGAAAGAACTTGACGAATTCAAAGTATCTTTTAGAAAGAGGTAAAGTCATTTTTAAATTTTGGGGCTAGTTAACAATTAATGTGAACTAGGGAGCTTGTTTGCAGTAAAAACACTTGAGTAGGAGTCTATGTAAATTGGTAATCTAATAGAGTCCTGTATCTTTTTAAAAGGAATAACAAACAACAAATAATAAGTTTGTAACTACTAAATTAGATAATTTGTTTTTTTGTGTCTAATGATTAATGTCACATACAGTCAAGCCGCACGTGATACGCCTGTATGTTGCGATGGTTTTACCCGGATTGAATTGATAACGATTTTTTTTATGTTTACCTGTATTCCGATTGGAATATAGTGGAGCTGAGCAATAGGACTATAGCACTATCCAATAAAGTAACTATAGATATACTAAATACTATTATGGCTACCCCACTTACATTCCGCCAAAAATTGTAATCTTTACATATTTGTGTTATTTGATAATAATTTCAAATATTCTATTCATGATGTGTTATTTCTATTTCAACTCAGAGAGGGTATTTCGCAATTAGATTTTAGAAATTTGCTAAGGCTATAGTTGTGGATGATGGTGAGATACCTTTGTCAGTAGAAATGCCAGGAAGCGTGAACAAGTTGTTCGAGAATGGTGCATTCCAGTGGTAGTAATCTTCCTTGCAAATAGGGATTAACTTACTATTAATTTCACTTTGAACTGTTTCAAAAAATGTATAACACTGAATCTATCAGAAGTTCTTGCAATGTGCGTGACATACTGTAGACAGACTCCATGTTTCCCACCCGGTTGCTAAACTGTGTCGTTCCTATTGAGAAACTATGATACTATTTTCTTGGTAGAGTTTAATAAAAAAAATGTTTTTTTTGTCTAAGTTTTTTCAAGGTGGGAAATGCAAGAATAAAATGAAAACAGTTACTTTTGGAGACCCGTGAAGGCTCGTAGTTATAGAAGGGAAAGTGTGTTAAATAGAGTTAAAAGACTGTTGGGATGTATGGTCTACAGCAAATGCTACGAGATTATATTATTACAGAATGAGCACAAAAATACTAGTGATGCATGATGTATGATATATTATTGTGATTGTAACATATTGTGGGATGGCCCCACACTCTTCTACTCCCACTTTATAAACAACTGGTAACTTTAGAACATGGTGTCAAAATGTTAAATACTTCAAGCCAACAGAAAGAAAAAGGTTCACTCGAATGACACCACAGGAACGTGTAGATCTTAGAGGCATTAATAATTATATTATTATATTATCAATTATCTGATATTAATAACATTATCATTTGGATTACATGTGCCTATAACGGTTTCTGTTCTTTTCTTAATTTGTAATCTTTGTTGTAGAGGTAGTCAAACAACGTGTAGAGTGTATACTTCTGTAAGTGTAGTGTGGCCCTTTATGTCAGTCACTTTAGCTGGCATGAGCTTCGGTTTGATTTTCACTTTCAAAGCGAAACAAGACCTGAAAAGTGTGGAGATGTTATTGAAATGCCAGATGGCCTATTGTAATGTTTATACAATAAGTATCATTACAAGGGATATTCTCAAAATGTTTAAAAATTACAAACATAGTAACAAAATAAAAATATTTGTATCAGATAAAACTGAGTGGATTTGTATATGGTTAATTTAAACGAGAATGCGAGTGTTATACCAAAAACTATTCAGTTATTATTTATTGTAATTATTTTTATTTTTTATTATATAATGTTATTTGTATTTACTTAGAAGAATCTAATATGATATGGATTAGAAATATATATAATGTAATGCCTACATTACACTAAAATAATTTAAGCTTTAGCCAAAGCTTTCTTCACAGTGTATCTCTTTTGCTTTCTCAAGACCATAACTTGGAATCTTTCAAAGTCAGTCAAAGCAGCTCTTCTTTCACGTTGAGCGATCTTCTTAGCCCAAGAAGAAGCAGCCCACTTTTCACAGACACCAGCAGCAGCCCATTTCTTAGAAACAGTGGCAGTTCTAGCACCTCTTGGTAAAGCGAAGGTTAATGGAGTTAAGACAACTTGACCTAAGTGGATAGCTTGTCTTGGAACACCAGCAACTGGACCGTCAATTAAAGCCTAATTAAAAAAATAATAATAATAGAAATTATTATAAAAAATTTGTTAGTAAAAATAATCCTTTAACTTGTAGTGTATCAGAGTAATAGAATAACACAGAGGAAATAATTCGATGAGTTTTGATTTCAATTTATTCGTAATGGTTCTAATTTATTTTGCTTTTTGGTATTTATTTGGTTTGATCAATCTTTTAATGACAACTTCATAGTTGCTATCACAATCAAAATTTCAATTAGGGATATGGGGACTTCTCATATATTATTTCTTTCTCATGCTGTCTAGATACTCATTTAAAAACTTTATAATTAACATACCTTCTTTTGGTCGATAATTTCAACAATAGTGGCCAACTTACCAGCGGATGGACCCTTCTTGATCAAAACGACACGGCCGACTTCGACTTGTCTCCAGTGAGAGGCCTTAACAATAGAATCGGTAGACATGTTTTTGTATATGGTTGCTTGAAATTGGGCCAAAAGTTGAAATACAATAGATATTGCTTAATATGGGTCAATTAATCGCTAATTGAATGGTAACTTCACTATACTAATTGTTACGATCACGGGTCAACTCGCGAGTTCGGGCAGTTCTGTCCCAAAGGGGAAAAAAGAGTTGAATATTTTCCAGAAAATAGAAAAGAGATATATATGCGCGTTGGATATGTGTGGGTGTGCAGTCATATTAGACTATTTCCATTTATCATATATTACATTCAAGGGATAATCTCGGTTGGATTACGTGAAGACTAATTTTGTACTATCCTTTTCCATTGTCTCAATCTTATTTTCTGAATAGTAATGGTAGAAAAATATTTTAATATATATAGATAGACGTTTGACTTTAACAGCATCAGAGTTCACAAGAATAATGAACTACTGCCCAAATAATAAACATAGATACAAGAAGCATTTTCTTTTCTGTTTTCTGATATGGTTATTATGTTAAATAAAAAAAATGAGGAATTCCAATAAATTACCTCTCAAAAGTTAAATGATGTATTATGTGAAGTTTTTTAAATAAAAAAACAAAAAAGAAATGGACGAGTCCGGAATCGAACCGAAGACCTCTCCCATGCTAAGGGAGCGCGCTACCAACTACGCCACACGCCCAGTTATTTCTTGAAAAAAGTTGTTTCAATGTTAAATATGATATACTAAATTTATCGATTATTATCACGTGGATTTTCTTGTTTTCTCAGATTATTTCTCATATTTTATTCAAAAAGTTATTATTATATGTTCGATCAAAATAATCACGTCTTTTTATTAATGTGGACATATTTTTGTGGTATTTTTTGAGGGTAAAATGTTAGTAAAGCTAATTTTGTAATATTATTATTTCGTTGAAAAGGAAACTGGCCTCAGTCTATATTAACAAATATTTGATATGGTGCATGTTGCAAATATATTTGAAAAAGGTTTATCATTATCTTGTCAAGTTGTTTTTTTACTGTGACTGTTATCAGAAGACTTTTGTGTACATCGTAATCGTCGCTAATTACAAACATATTAATAGTAATTTTACTATCTTAATAAACTTAGTGGCATTGTCATTTTTGTTGTAACAAAATAAAATCATTTGTAGTAACAAATATATGGTATTCAATACATGCATGATTAGTGCCAACCATTATTCATTGAATAAAAATCAAGCATGATCTTTTTCCCATCCCAAGGAAAAGATACAAATAGTCACTGAAAGCTTTGAATATACTTTTATGTTCACATGTTATGTGATTCATTTATTTATAAAGCTTTTTAGGGTATTTGAAGCAATAATAGACAAATATAACTGTCAATAAACAATGATACTGACATTCTTTAGAATATCTGAACTGTGTGTGACATTAATATAAATGAAAAATAGTCAAATCTGAAAAAATTTAATATTATATTTAACAAACATTGATTATTTAAATAAATTCGCCAAGGATTTGTTTATTTTCAATACTGATTTATTGATTTAAGCTTGAAATGATTTTCTAAAATCCCAACAAATTATAAAATTTGAGTATTTTATTAAATTTTGTTAATTATTATAACTATTGATTTCTTCAAGTTTTCTCGAAACTTATAGATATTATGAATAATAGAACAATAAAATGAAACACTTCAGTTAATGAAGGAGTTGCAACAAGCCAAAATTTTTTTGATAAGGATAATGTGACCACTACTCTTAACATTAAAAATTACTATCCCTATTCCATAATTTACCTTATCAAAGAACAATACAATTTTACAACTATATTGTTTTACGTTTCTTGCAAATTGTTCCATTTATTATTCATATCAATATTATACAAGCTGAATGAATGTTTGGATAAAGCCTTCTATGATGTCTTTTTCCCTTGACTCTAGAGTTATTTTTCTTGTCGAACCAAATTACCGCAGTTTTTTTTCCCTACTAAGTTTGTCAAAATCTCCGAGAATTAGCGTTTTAAAAAGGGTTTCTTTCATTCGAATAAACCGGAAAATAGCTAAATAAAGTGCTATGAAGCGGTGACTTCATAAGAAATCGTGAACAAACAATTTTAAAACTTTTGAGAAACTTCAAAGTGGCTCTGTTTGAAAAGTACTGTTCTTTACAATTCTAAGTTAACCATACAACGATTATAATCAATACTAACCCTTTTAATAATAATAGAGAAGAGTATATCCAATGTCCTTCGATAATGAAACACATTCAAGTTTAAAACCCAAAGTAAGATCACGAAGATCTTCCTCAGTGGGTAAGATTGATTTAGGTGATACTGTTCATTCCATAACTGGGTTTCAAACTAAGACTAATCAAAAGAGTTATATTCATGCAGGTATAACAAAATCACCCAAAATATTTCTTCAAAACTGTTTGAAAACTTACCAAAAACACAATTCACTTCATTTATGGTTAACACCTTTGTTAATTGTGTTAATTGTTTATGGTTTATACTTTTTATCAGGAAATAGAACAGAAACGAATCCCTTGCATATGTTCGTTACCATTTCTTATCAAGTGGATGACACTGACATGTATGGTAAAGGTATTAAAGATTTATGCTTTGTCTTCTTTTATATGATTTTTTTTACTTTCTTACGTGATTTTGTCATGGATGTTATCATTCGTCCTTTTGCTAACAGATTAGTGGATTCTCAACATAAACGGAAAAGAATTATGGAACAAGTTTTCTATATTATTTATTATGGGATATCTGGACCCTTTGGATTGTACATCATGTATGGTACTGATTTATGGTTATTTAGGACAACAACGATGTACGAAACGTATCCTGATTTTACCAATCCATTTTTGTATAAAGTATTTTATTTGGGTCAAGCAGCATTTTGGGCTCAACAGGCATGTGTTCTTATCTTACAATTAGAAAAACCTCGAAAAGATTTCAATGAATTAATATTTCATCATGTGGTTACACTTCTTTTAATTTGGTCATCATATACCTTCCATTTCACTAAAATGGGTTTAGCAATTTACATTACGATGGATATTTCAGATTGTTTATTGGCACTTTCAAAAACATTCAATTATTTTGATTCTAATTATACTCCCGTGGTTTTTATTATTTTTATGATGACATGGATTTATCTTCGTCATTACATTAACATTAAAATTCTGTGGTCCGTATTAACTGAATTCAGAACTGTTGGAAATTATACATTAAATTTTGCCACTCAACAATACAAGTGTTGGATTTCATTAATAATTACTTTCACTTTAATAACAGCATTACAAATAGTTAACCTTTATTGGTTATTTTTAATATTCCGTATCCTTTACAGGTTACTTTTCTGTGGTATACAAGCTGATGAGAGAAGTGAAGCTGAAAGTGACAGTGACAGTGAATGTGAAAATGAAAAAATTGAAGAAAATGTTTTTATTGACAAGATGGAACCACTAATGGAAAATGTTTCTACTGATAAGATGGAATCACTAAAGGAAAATATTTCCGTTCAACCTAATTTAATTCAAATTAGAATATCGGAAGAGTAATAAAAAAGGTTTCAAGACAACAATCCGTATTATTAATAGCTTTTATCCTTTTTCTAGGTGGTCTATTTCAAGATATGTGTTTTCATTTGTGTGGGTTCTTGATATTTTATTTTAAGAATTCTTATGAATCAAGAAATACTGTGAAAATAAATAATTATACCACTACTGTAGCTGATATTAAATATTTCATTACAATTGTACATATAGTCGTATATAAGATATTTATTGATCAAATTATAAGTTATCTCTCTTTTCTGTAGTAAGAGAATGTTCAATATATTACCCATCACAACATTACAAAGAAAATTTATTATTAATACGAATTTGAACTTTCATTATATATTTACACGATATTTATTTCTCTTTCAAGGTTTTTTAGCAGATTTAGCTAATCTATTTTTCAAACCTCTTTCACCTGCCCTAGCTAATACCCCTAATAATAAATTAACTGATCTTGAAGAATCATCATTACCAGGAATTGGATATGTTACTAAAGAAGGTTCAGAATCTGTATCAATGATCCCAATTGTGGGTACTCTAGTCTTCATTGCTTCATATAGGGCATTTCTATTTTCTGTGGGGTTCAAAACGACTAATAAGTCAGGTTTAACAATACTCATATTTTCATCAGTGGTTAATACTCTACCCGTTGGATTATCTAATGAATCGACTTCTTGCTTTTCCCAAATACCAGAAATTTCAGTTGGATTTGTTAAAGTACCGGGTATCCATCTTGTTGATACAAAATATCCATTAGTTCTCTTTGCAGCTTCTTCTAAAGCTCTCTTTTGACCCTCTCTAGTGCCCACAAATAGGACAATCCCACCTCTTTCCACTATACCTTCTATTACAGTGGCTGCTCTTTTCAAATAAGATAAAGTTTGATTTAAATCTATTATATGAATTCCCTTATAAGATCCATAAATGAATGATTGAGTACTTGATCTATAAAGTGATGTGGATTGTCCCAAATGAACGTTTGCAGCCATTAATTTAGATATAGTAATTTTATCAATAGATTGTGGATTATTAATATCTTTATGTGGGGAATACACATCTTTAATGTTTGCCCCCAATTTAGCTGTGTGTGATGAATGTTTCAATTGACGTAAAAACAATTCTTGTGTAGTGTATGGTTTATCATTTGGTGAAGGTTCCAAAAATGGATATTTGTTTAATTGTTGATTTATATTTACAGTTGAATTATTATTTTGAACAGTGGTATTTGTTGCCGTTGGTTGACTGTATTGAGAATATTCATTTAAGAAATTTGTCAATTCTTCATCTAATTGTTTTTCTTTGGGGGTTAAAGGTTTCTTTAACTTTTGCTCTAAATTGGGTACTTCATCCAGGGGTACACTCATTAATGATCTTAATTTTTGTGTAATGGCATCATTAAATTGCTTTTGTCTCAAAGTTTGTAATTCATCAGATTCATCTATTAAAGGGTTTTCAATAGTGTGTTGAAATCTTTTCAAACAATTTTTTTGTTTGAATAGTGAAGATTTATTCCAAACATTCTGCAGTCGAATAGTTCTTTGCATAATGATTTGTTATTATTGTTTCCACTACCTTTAAATTTGTTCTCCTTAAGAAAACTGGATCTTAATTATAATGTAAGGAAAAATATATAAAGTAAACCCGGGTAAAGTGGAACAAGTAAATAAGATCATATGAGAGGCAAAGTGGTAAGACCATGAGTATAAATGAAGTGATACGTCAATTACTTGTTGACCCCGAGGAGAATGGTAGTAAGACATTAATTTTCACATTAGGTACCAAATCACGAGAATACATTGAAACTAAATTGAAGCAAGATGAATCGTCATCTATGTCATCCATTGAAGCTATTAGTCGAAGTAAACATAATATCAATATACTTTTCTTCAATCGATTACAATATTTGTTTATGTATTTGATGAAATTGGAGACAGATTTGAATGATACCATTGAATATGATACTTTAATTTTATATGGGTTAGATTCATTATTGGAAGAATTAAATCCTGATGAACAGTTTACAAGTCAACATTTAAGGAATTGTAATTTAATATTCAATGCCTTGTTTAAGATATATCGTAAACATGATTTACGCAAAGTTAAATTTATTCCCTTTGTTCACGATAGTTCATTGAGTCAAGAGATAATAAGAATTGAATCCTATTGGCGATATATCTGTTGAGATAAGGTTATTTTAAAAATTGTAATATACACGTATATATTTATTATACAGATAATGATAATATTAATGACTACTAATTTAGAATATAATAAAAGTTTAAGTTTTTGTTTTATTCCATGTTGATATCAACTTTTTCCACAGTAGAAGATTCATTATCGTAGTAAGCTTCCACTTTAACTTTAAATTCTGCGGCAGCAATACCGAATTGTTTTAAGATTAAAGATTGACGAACGTCTAATTTATCACCTTCTTGACAAACGACATAAGGTTGTTCCAAAGTGATCTTACCAGCTTTAATCTTTGTTGGAATATCATATTTATTTCTTAAAGTTGGTTCCAAAGAATGAATCATTGGTACGTCATCTTCAATGGCAATTTGACCACCACGAGAGTAGACAATACCTTCTGGGATGGTGAAGGACAATGGGGCCTTTGAGTTTGGTCTAGAGTAATCTGATCTAGTGTATGATTTGAAATATTCTTGCACGGTGTTAACATCTTCGTTAGTGAATAATAACCCAGTGACACCAGTGATATATTGTGATAATTTAAAGATATTATCCTTGTATTCATTTTCTCTGTTTTCACCAATGGCTTTGGCCAAGACTTTCTTCTTCCCCATGATCAATTTGGACCCGACCCAAGCGGTTCTAATCTCTTGCAACACGGGAGTTCTCACGTCTTCCAAATGCAAGACCCAAGCGAATCTGTATGTGTCCAGGGCTTCTCTGATCTCATCGAATATTCTTTCTTTGTTTTCTCTACCTTTCTTATCGGTTTGAGCTAAAGTGACAAGCTTGGAACGTTTGGATCTGGCCATTTCTGTATGTGTTACTGGGGTTGTGGTGGGATAACTAGTACTAAGAGAGAGATGAGCATCGCAGAAAATTTTCACTGAAAAATTTGAAGTGGAAACGCGTCGTTCCAGACGGTGTGTTTTGTTACTATTGAGGGAGAGCAGAGCGTATGGGAAGTTGGGCAGACAGTGAGTTGCTGTAAACGGGTGCCACTACTCACACAACGGGAGACCCAACTGTACATGGGCATTGCACCCTGCGTTACACACACTCCCCCACTGTGACCCATACTATACACCACCACCCGTTGCCATGACAACCCTCCCACACCAAAAAAGAAACAACAAAACACGCGCGGCCGGGCAACGTTTCCCGATCGGGTAATATCCCATTCAAGCCCAATGTTTTCCCACGATACGAAAAAACAACGCGGTCAGAGAAAAAAGGAAGAAAATATAATTAGTTGTTACCATTGTGGTTAGTGTATATACACAACACATACCATCTTGCAAGACAGCTGCTGTACCATGACCACTAACGACCCGCAGGAGGACGTTGCCATGCACTCCACCGAGGAGAATAAGGCGAGTATGGACCCATCCATTGATGTTTACTTCGAACAAGAATGTGTAAATAATGAAGATGAAATTGGCAATGGGGATATACCAAGAGCTCAGGGCACGTTGAACGTTAATGCCCTGAAGATAAGTGAAGCTGGTGATTATAAATCAATGGACCCAAAGAGACTACATGAAAAAATTGAAATACCTGGATTGTCATCCATTGAAGACACTACCATTGGATCCAGTTCTTTAAACAATCCAATAGAATTTAAAAGAATATCCTCGACATCTGTGTTAAGTAATGAAGAATCGGATGTTTCGTCCAATGAACAAAATAATAAATTATCGTATGGTTCATCCATACAAGATATTCCAAATAGGGCAAACGATTCATCTTTTGATCATTCCACTATGAGTAACCCGACAGAGACCACTATACATTTATCAAGTAATAATACTACTAACCCACATCAATCTATGACAAGTAGTAATTTCACTGATAATTTAAGAGAAAATTCAACTATTAATGAACAATCAACAATGATATCAGAATATAGACCAGAACAAAGATCTACCAGCACAAACAATAATAATAATAATATTAGTGCACGTTCCACTACTCCTGTGCATACACCAAAGGAATCACAACAAGAACATTTCCAAAGATCAATTTCATCTCCAGTGACACCTGTAGTGAAACCTAATACTACAAAGATAAATACCCCCACTACAATGAGTAATAGAAATAAAATTAACAATAACAATAATTTTATATCTTCTGCATCAAGTTCATCTTTGAAAAAAACAGGAACAATAAAGAGGAAAAGTGGATTAACTTCAAGTAATAATAATAGTTCAACCACTTTAAGTAGTAGTGGAAGTAGAATGAAAGGTGTTTTCTCATCATTTGTCAATAACATTAAGAGATCAAGTAATAGTCAACAAGATGATCGTGATAGTAGTCGAAGATCTTCGAGTACTTCAATAAAGATTTCTACACCTTACAATCCAAAGCATCTACATCATGTTGGGGTGGACTCAAAGACAGGTGAATACATTGGGTTACCTGAAGAATGGCAAAAATTATTAGCATCAAGTGGTATCTCCAAGAAGGAACAACAACAAAATATGGAAACTGTAATGGATATTGTGAAATTTTATCAGGATGTCACACAGGCAAATGGTGAAGATAAAACTATTAAAACGTTTAACGTCAAAAATAATAACAATAATCAAAGATTGGCCAGTGCATCATCATTTATGAATGCTCAATCCAGTCCGTCATTAAAATCACCAGATATTAATGGAGCATTTAACACCCCAACTTTTGAACAACAGCATAATTTCAGTCATCATTCTACACCAAGATTACATACCCCACAAACAATCACATCATCTCCTATAATAGGAGCAAACAACAACAATAACGCATCCACTGATAAATTTATCCCATCAAGACCAGCACCAAAACCACCTGGTTTACAACAACAACAGACTGGTCAAGTGTCATCACCTGCCACTCCAAGATTAAATTCAAAGGCTTCATTATCACGTTCAAATACATTATCATCCACTTCATCACCACCTTCAAGAATTGCTAGTTTAAAGAAAGAATTACCACCATTACCAAACAATCAAGTTGGTGATGGATCTTCTAAGAATGAACCACCTAGAACAATGACTCCACCACCAATCCCAAGAACAACACCTAAATCGAAAAACATTTCAAGGGAAGCCTCCAAAAAATTAAATGAAAAGAAAAGAGAAGAAAGAGAAAGACATAAGAGAGAAGTTTATGCCAAGTTAGCTGAAATTTGTTCAGAAGGTGATCCAAGTAAAAAATATAATAGTCTTATTAAGATTGGTCAAGGTGCATCAGGTGGTGTTTACACAGCATATGAAGTCGGGACTAATGCATCTGTAGCCATTAAACAAATGAATTTAGAGAAACAACCAAAGAAAGAATTAATTATTAATGAAATTATTGTAATGAAAGATAGTAAACATAGAAATATTGTCAATTTTATTGATTCATATTTATTAAAGGGTGATTTATGGGTTATTATGGAATACATGGAAGGTGGTTCTTTAACTGATGTAGTAACACATTGTATCTTAACTGAGGGACAAATTGGAACAGTCTGTAGAGAAACATTAAGAGGGTTAGAATTTTTACATTCTAAAGGTGTTATCCACAGAGATATTAAATCTGATAACATCTTACTTTCCATGACAGGTGATATAAAATTAACTGATTTTGGTTTCTGTGCACAAATTAATGAAATTAATTTAAAGAGAACCACTATGGTTGGTACACCTTATTGGATGGCACCAGAAGTTGTCTCTAGAAAAGAATATGGTCCTAAAGTCGATATTTGGTCATTAGGTATTATGATTATAGAAATGATTGAAGGTGAACCACCATATTTAAATGAAACACCATTAAGAGCACTTTATTTAATTGCCACAAATGGTACACCAAAATTAAAGGAACCTGAAAATTTAAGTGATATATTAAAGGATTTCTTAGCTTGGTGTTTAATGGTTAATCCAGATGAAAGAGCCTCTGCGGCAGATTTATTAAATGATCAATTCATTACAGAATATGCTGAGGCCAACGAATCATTAGCACCATTAGTCAAATTAGCTAGAATGAAAAAAATTTCTGAAAGTTTAGAAGACAAGAGTGATGATTCTGATTCTAATGAAGAGGATTAAAAAAACACATTTCAATACAGTTTGATAGAAATTTAATACTGAATTGAGAGACCAATTAGACATTTAAATAAAAGATAAATAAATACACATGCAATGAGATTATGAAATTGTTTTCTATGTAACTATATTAATAAAATATATTTTTTTTTTCGGTATTAATTATTTGTACTGGTTACTTGTACGAAGAACATTTTCACTTCAATATGACCTTTATTTTCGAATGAATAATTATTGTATGCTGGTATTTGGAATGATGAACCTTCAATACACATAAATTTGTTGTTTGCAATGGTAACCTCCACGATCCCCTGAGTGACATGGAATATGATTACGACGTTATCTACGTTAGAATTACTTTTCCTTCCTTGAACTGGCAGTTTAATTATACCACTGGCAAAATTATCTTTATGTTTATCAAATAACACTTCAATTTTATAATTGTCTTTGGAATCCTTTCGTATTTTCTCAGAAGAACTGACATTGGAAGAGATGGCAATTGTTTCATTATGTGTGTTGTGTTTACTCGTTTTCACTTGCCCTTGTAAAAAACCATCTTGAATCCATTTAGCAGTGGTTATCTTGCCCTGTTTAATTTTTTGTAAGATATCATTATTTGTTTTCGTTTTACTCTGTGTATTAGTTCGAGGTTTACTGACATTAGACTCTTCACCATTATATGTAATCACTTTAGCTATATCCAAGACAGGTGAAGAGGATTTCCTCTTGTACACTATTTTTTCATTTCTCCAATAATCCAATGTAGGAATCCTTACTCTATTTGATCTTCGTACGGTTTGGTTTGACTCTGCAAGCTTATTTCCCTTCATTTCAAACGATTTATCACTTGAATAATCAACGGATAAATCTTCATCTTGACTGGAAGATTCTTCTTCAGTATTAGAAAAATATGCATTCTTATAACCCTTGGAATCAATTTCATGTTCCAATAATGCATCTTCAGATGTGTTCAATACACTTGTCTCTTTAGATTCACTCAGATCTTCTACCAAATCGGGAAGAAACATCCCACTTTCCTCCTCATCAACTTCCTCTATTGTGGAATCATGTTCAATACCATAATGTGTCTTATACCTATTATTAAGTGATGCCCTTCTTTTACCTATTGGTGATTTAATACATATATCAACGTTCCCATTATTTATACTATTCACTTGAGATGGTGATAAGATAGACAATTCATTGGGGAGAATATTACCGTTATCCCACGGGGAAGGCTTGCGTTTAGGTTTCTTTCTGGCACTTAGCATTGTACTTTGGTCATCATTGAAATATTCGTCTATATTTTCCATAGAGTATTCATCTTTCTCCAGTGGTCGTTTCACTTGAAGACCAGTTTTGCGAGCATGTTGACCCAAATTCATATAGTTCATCTGGGGGTATTTGAGCTTGTACTGGGTTCTTACCATTAATGTGTTATTCGAATAGTAAACAAAAGTTAAATGAATACAAAATTGACAGTAGGGTTAGGGGAGAGTCAAAAGTAGGTCTTATTGGTATTAATAAAACCACATGTATTTACACCTTGAAAGATGGATATTATGACTAATTAACTAGTAACAATACACTAAGACCATTGTTACGTAGTTCAACCACCTTCAATACAGCAATATCTGTCCCAATCTCTAATACGATTACTTAATAAATTTCAAATTGAAATTTTCAAAAACAAAAAAATCGCACCAAAAACTTTTTTGCCCTGTTTTTAATATGTTAGGGCTGCAATACCATATAATTGTGCCCTAACAAAAAGAGGAAAAAAACCCGCCTTAAAATTTCCCTGAATTTTGAAGAAATGCTATTATTATTGTTATAAATCACACTTTCGAACCTTAAAGCAACTCCATTAGACTAGTTATACGTTACTAAGTTGTTAATAACATTTACTAGCAATCAACAGAACAACAACACAACAACAGAAGATGAGTTTGGTTCCATACAATGACGATTCTGTGATCTTAAACGATCCCACATCCAAATCATTGGTCATCGTGAACACTACAGCGGGTAAATTGACCGTTTTCGAACAAGTTCACCCTTCAATAAGCAATATATTCCATGAAAGAAGTAGGAATGGGAGGAATAGAATAATAGCATCGTACGTTTGTCCTCAATGTGGTACACAGATCACAGAGAATGATCGTTCCACTGTTCGTGATGATGAGGACGGGACCACACCACCATTACCAAATTTCCCCCTGTCACATCGTTATTTCAAATTATTACAAACTGCACATAAACAACAATCGTTACCAGATACTGACATTGCACATTTCCAATCATTTATCCCAGAGGAATTATTTATTCCAGGTTATTTCCATAAATTTTTCACTACACTGTCATTATTGGGTAATGGTGCTCGAGGATCCGTGTTTAAAGTGGTTCATAAAATTGGTGACACTGAATTAGGTGTATTTGCCTTGAAAAAAATTTCTATTGGTAATGATATGGAATGGTTTAATAAATGTATTAGAGAGGTGAAGGCATTAAGTTCATTGACACATAAGAGTGCAAATTTAATTACTTACAATCATGTTTGGTTAGAAATGGACACTTCTTATGGTGTTACCAGTAGAGACACAGGTGAGAAGATTCCATGTTTATTCATCTTACAACAATATTGCCCCGGTGGTAATTTAGAAGATTGTATATTGAATGATGTTTTTAAGAAATTTCCTGAAAATGTTTCAATTGAAGAGAGGAAGAAAAGGTTCAAGCAAAGAAGACAAGGTAGTGTGAAACCCTTGGGGTTAACCAGTTTACAAATTATTTCCATTATTAAAGATATTGCTAGAGGATTAATTGAATTACATGATATTGGGCTTATCCATAGAGATTTGAAACCATCAAATTGTCTTTTACTTTCAAAATATAATGATGACGATGACAGCTTTCCTAATGTTGTCATTGGAGATTTAGGTGAAAGTCAATTGGCCGGTGAATATAGAAATGCCACTGGTTGTACGGGGACAATGGAATTTACCGCACCAGAAATGATCATTACAAATGACAATGATTACAATGAATATACATTTGCATCAGACATGTATTCTTTGGGGATGATAATTTATTTTATTGTGTTTGGGAGTTTACCCTTTAACAATATGGATTCCATGGAATTTAATGAATTGAAAAGAACTATCAAGAAATTCCATATTGATATGGATACATTGATTTTGAAACATCGTCAATTGGCATTAGTAGATATTGATTTGGGGATATTTGAATTAATGGGGAAATTACTTAGTGTTGACCCTCTGGATAGACCCACGGCTCGAGAAGTCGGGACATATTTGGATCAATTAGTATTGGGAGAGGATAACAATCTAGCGGATGATCCAATGGATGAGTTGAGAGATGGCCCTAGAGATGATGAATCAGAGAATGGTGTGGAAATATACGTGAGACCAAGACAAATATTACCTCAAGTGTCCAATGGCAATACCACTGCGACAATCTGTTATATGGTTATGTCCATTGCACTTGCCTGTTTGATTAATTTTGTAATTATTATTGATTCTTGGGTCGTTCAATACATTACTTTATTTTTATTAGGTGTTTCAATCCATGAGCCCAAACGTGTCACTATTACTTTCTCACTTGTCGTAATTTTATTATCATTATATCGATTAGTTTGGTAACGTATATACAAGTACGTAACTATTTGGTTTATAAATACTCTTTCAATAATCTTAATCTTTCCACTGCCTTGTGTAAGAAATCATCACTTTTACAAACGGCAAATCTCAATAGATTTTCCGCAGCAGCTTCATGTTCTTTAATGTAGAATTCTGTTGGTGGGATAGCCACAACACCTAATTCGTTCATTAACCAGTAAGAAATTCTGAAATCTTTACCCTTGCTTAATAATTCTTCAGGGAATGGGTAATCACTTGGAATTTTCACTTTAGCAAAATTGACACAAATGAAATAAGAACCTTCAGAGATAGTGTATGGCATATCTAATTCATCAAACACTGAGGTGAAAATCTTGAATTTGGTCACATATTCTTGTCTCATTGTTTCAAAATAGTCAATCTTGGAGGCATGTGGTAGTGCATTAGCCACAGCTTCTTGGAATGGAGATGGAGATGCGAAACAAATTCTAGTATGAGCCTTGGCCACATAGTTCATCATTTCAGTGTTTAAAGAAACACACCAACCAATTCTCCAACCAGTGGCAGCAAAAGTCTTACCAGCAGAACCGACAGAGAAGGTCAATTGAGCAATCTCTGGTGATAAAGTGGCTATTCTAGTGAATTCTTCAGTGAAATATAAATGTTCGTACACTTCATCAGCAATAATGACAATATTGTTCTTAACACAAATTTCACCTAGTTTAGTCAATTCTTCACGAGTGAACACTTTCCCAATTGGGTTATGTGGGGTGTTAATAATAACGGCTTTGGTCTTGTCGTTGATGGTCTTGGCCAAGATATCCCAATCGATTTCCCATTCGGTACCTTTAGTGACTCTGTCGTTCAATTCCTTTGGTGGGTTAATTGGCACGTAACGTACAACACCACCAACCAATTCAATGTTGGAAATGTATTGATCGAAGAAAGGTTCAAAGACAATGACTTCGTCACCTTTGTTCAAAAGACCCATTAACACTGAGAAAATGGCTTCATTGGCACCAGTGTGCACAGAAACGTTTTCAGCAGTCAATTGTTGGTTGTAGAAAGGTGAGTACAAATCGACCAAAGATTTGATTAAAGTGGGTCTACCTCTAGTTGGAGAGTATTGGTTAACCAATGGGATCTCCAAGGCGTCTTGCACGTCCTTAATGGCGAATTGTGGAGGTGAGTAAGAGAAGAACCCTTGACCCATGTTGATCATTTCTCTTTGTGAGTTTTTGTCATTCTTGGCAGCTAAAGCGGCGGATTCGTTAGTCAAAGACCAAACGTCCTTGGCGGTGTTAGCGGAGAAGTACTTGTTTGGGGTGATAGCCATCTTGGTGAGCGATCTGATTATGTGTTTGGACATGTATTGCTGTGTGGTCCACTGGGTGTTGATCTTATCTTATCTTATATATAGTGTCAATCATCCTATTTTTCAGTGACAAACAGAGTCATTCAGAAAGTTTTACAGTGGAATTTTGAAAAGCCACAGTGAAACAACAAAGAACTCACTTAACAAGAAGGTAACAGAGCCCGTAATGGATACACAGGATAGTGTTAGCGATGCCCTGAAGGTGTGGACAGATAAAGTGGACCGCATAGCGAAGAACGACCCAGAGTACATGGACACAGACCCGGTGGCCGTCGTGGCGACAGCACTGGCCACTGAGTGTCTGATACAGTGTCTTGTCGGGGATGCTGCCACGCTGGCGACGTACAGGGGCAGGTACATAGCGGGTCACGACGACCAGCCTGCCCAGTTGCAACTGGACTACAACGATGTGGCCGATTGCATTTCGATCAAAGAGCAATACGGATTCCTGTCAGAGATGGTGCCAAGGACCAAAGTGCTGCGAGACCTGGTCAGGGAGAACAAGGTGAGGTACACAACAACGACATCGCAACAGCAGCAACAACAGTAGTACTAGTATCACCACTTGGTAACCACGGCAACCGTAAACAGCGACACGGAACACGTTATATAAGGGAGAATTATTCAGATCTATCACAATATATAATACAATATAGCAATATAGCAATAATAAATGGACGAAATTGAGACTTGGCTTTTTGATTACCACCCCTTCCAGACCCCGGATGTCGTGCAGGGCGTGACTGGCCTGTACAACTACAAGGGCCCCAACGAACTGCAATTTGCTACTTGTAACGATGTTGGTGGTGTTTCTGTGTGGGACAAGCAAGGTTGGTGGAGGTGCTTGTTCCCAGAGAGTGTGATTAAGGAGAATTTACAAAGAAATGCTAGTGTGATTCCCCTGGATAAGCTTGTCACTAAGGAGAATTACAACAATAAGAACGTGGGCCAGTTCTTCACTGATTACTCGCAATACTTGCTTTGGAGATTGAACAAGGGGAAACGTGCAGTGAAGAGTGTCCCCCTGCCCGAGGATTTGATGACTAGTGATGGCGACAAACGTGTAGTGTCTCAGTCTCACAGTATTGTGTACAGTGCAGACAGTAATGGTCCCAAGAAACAATTGGAAAATACAAAGACGGTGTACAGCGATGGTACTGCTCTAGTGAAGGAAATCGAAACGATAACACCACTGGATGGTTCTGAACCCATTGTAAACACTACAGAGAAGGTCGTACGTGATTGAGTTCACTCCCTATATATAACTATATACATATATTCTATTTTAAGGTATTTTTTTCCATACAAGATTTTCAATCCTTTATTAACCACTTACACAAGAACAAGATGCCATTCACTATCACTCAAGAGATCAATGTCTGCCAGGGGAAGCTGTACAAGATGTCCCACGACTCGTCCACCACTGGGACCAAGATGGACGTAAACGTTTATTTGCCCAAACAGTATTTCAACGAACACACTTTGACCATCCCCACTTTATATTACTTGTCAGGTTTAACTTGTACTCCAGCTAATGCGTCAGAGAAGGCCTTTTGGCAATTACAAGCTGACACTTACGGGTTTGCCGTGGTGTACCCAGATACGTCCCCCAGGGGGGATCAAGTGGCTAAGGATCCAGAAGGTTCATGGGATTTTGGTGAGGGGGCAAGTTTCTACGTGAACGCTACACAGGAACCATATGCCACACATTATCAAATGTTTGATTACATACACAAGGAATTACCCACACAATTAGATCAATTTTTTATTACTAAGTGTGGTACACGTCGTGTGGATTTCTTAGAGAATGTCTCGATTACAGGTCATTCCATGGGTGGGTTCGGTGCCATTTCAGGGTTCTTAAACAATGTCAATCGTTATAAATCATGTTCTGCATTTGCACCTGTGGTTAATCCAAGTGTCGTCCCCTGGGGGATAAAGGCATTTAAAGGTTATTTAGGTGATTCTAATACTAAAGAATGGGACAATTACGACCCCTGCGCTTTGATCAGGACTGTTCCATGTCCTCAGGGCAAAGAAATCTTGATTCATGTCGGGGATAACGATCCCTTCATCAAAGATCAATTGAAACCAAACAATTTGATCGAGGCCGCTAAGGGAACCGCCTGGGAAAAATCCATTGATTTACAAATCGTGCATGGATTCGACCACTCTTACTACTTCATCAGCTCATTCGTGCCCGAACACGCCAAGTTCCATGCCAAACATCTGGGGTTGTTATAATACTATATATACTGTTTAATACTATATACTACCCTGCTTTATAGCATATTGGAAAAAAATTTTTAATGTGAAAAAAAATTCGATGAGCATTGCAAACTTGTATTACTATCCACTCTAGAAACAGGACAATACGAGACTATGGCCAGCGTACAAGTGGATATACCACCCCCAGACAAAGAGGAACAACTGTTAGCCAAATTGGTGTTTGGTGACACCGCGGATTTCCAATCTAATTTGGCCGATTTCGATCTTGAATTGTTGTTGAATGGTGAAGATGATGAACAGGATGATGATGTGGACCACAGTGACGACGATGAAGAGCAAAACGAAATGGATAACGTGAACGATGACCAACTGTTCTTTGTGGACGACGGTGAGAACGATATGGAAGTCGAAGACGACGACGAAGAAATGACAAGTGATGAAGATGTCAGCGATGATGAAGATGAAGACGCTTGGGAAGATTCCGATGACGAGAGATTGAATGTGTCCATGATGACCAGTAACAAGACCAAAAAATTAAGAACTTCCTACGAGCAAACACAAATTAGTGGTAACCATTACGTACGTCGTCTAAGAGCTCAATTTGAAAAAATTTATCCAAGACCACAATGGGTGGATGAACCAGAAGAAGACGAAGATGACAATGCAAACTCATCCGCGGATGAAAATGATGACTACGATCAAGTCATTAACGGTGATGTGCATGCGTTGTCCAAGATTTTGGAATCTACTTACAATTATAAAGATACCACTCATTCTAAATTACTACCGCCCAATTCATTAGATATAATTCGTTTGAAAGACGCTAACGTGTCTCATCCATCTCAATCTGCAATTCAATCCATGTCCTTCCATCCAAGTAAACCTTTGTTGGTCACTGGTGGGTACGATAAAACGTTAAGAGTGTATCACATTGATGGTAAAGCCAACCATTTAGTAACATCTTTGCATTTGAAGGGAACCCCCGTGCAAACATGTACATTTTACGTGTCCCCCAATGAACAAGAACAAAAAATTTTAACTGGTGGTAGAAGAAGATATATGCATTCATGGGATTTATCCAATAATAACAATAACAATAATTCATTAGCTAAAGTGGAAAAATTTTCAAGACTTTATGGTCACGAACAATCACAAAGATCTTTTGAAAAATTCAAATTGGGTCATTATTATAATTTCCAAACAAATCAAAGTCATGGTATCATTTGTTTACAAGGTAATAACGGTTGGATCAATGTGATAAGTTCCATAACAGGTATGTGGATGCTTGGTTGTAAAATTGAAGGGTTATTAGTGGATTTCTGTATTGATTATAAACCATTATCGAAAAATAAATTTCAAACAATTTTAATTGTAACAAACACTTATGGTGAAATTTGGGAATTTGATTTAAATAATAATGGTAAAATTATGAGAAGATGGACTGATCAAGGTGGTGTAGGGATTACCACTATACAAGTAGGTGGTGGTACTAATTCCAACCATTTACTATCATCTAAAAAGATAAAATCAAATAGATGGTTAGCCATTGGTAGTGAAAGTGGGTTTGTCAATATATATGAAAGACAAAATGGATCTACCACAGAGGATAATCCAAGACCTGTGGCCACTATGGATCAATTGACTACCACTATATCATCATTACAATTCTCTCCAGATGGTCAAATGCTTTGTATGGCTTCCAGAGCTGTGAAAGATGCATTAAGATTAGTTCATTTACCATCATTTACAGTGTTTAAAAACTGGCCTACCAGTGGGACACCATTTGGTAAAGTAACCAGTGTGGCGTTCTCATCTCATGGTGAAATGCTTGCCGTTGGGAATGAACAAGGTAAAGTAAGATTATGGAGATTAAATCATTATTAAAATATATACTATATATATATACATTTTAAAAAACAATAATAAAACTCATCATTTTTTGTATCATAATAATAAAAGTTTCGAAAACGACACAAATTGAACTTGAACAAAGCTGGAAACACCTAGTAAAGATCACATTCTATTAAATTATGACTGATGCAATAGAAGACAATTCAAAAGAATTAACATTGAAACAAAATATGAAAGTGTCTGAATTTTTCAATTGTATTGATAATGAACCAGATATGGACATGAATGTCTTATTGGCCATGGGTGCCCCCGATGTGGATATGGAAGAGTCCATAGATGAATATGAAGATTTGACAAAATTTATTCAATGCGATAAAATGTTGGGACACAGTTCCAAGAACACAAGTCCAAATAAATTTAATAATTTTGTCAACAAGACAAAATATTATGGAGATAACAAGAACAATTTATTTAGCCCTTTAGTTTTAACGCCAGATTACGACCAATCAAATCTTTCTAGTCACATGGACACGATATCTAGTTCTGAAACAGAATATTTAAGTTGCCAAGATACAAGTTTCAACACGAGAAGAGAAAATATGGTTGTCACCCCTGTAAATCATCAATTGGAAATATTATTTGATTTGAATGTCAATGAAACACCTTCCCCTCCACCTCTACCACCAAGAATTACTAATAATATTTTTGACTCTATACATTTTGTGAAAATGAGACAAAGAGATGACGATTACTTAGAATTTGGTGCTTCCGTCTATTATTAAATTTGCTTCATCCAAACTTTTTATACTATATCCTATATACATACACGCTTAACACCCTAATACTTATGTCATAAACTTGAGAATTAACGACACTGTCACTATATCTTATAGTGGTAACACTATAATACCGCGCGTTTTTGAAAAATAATAATAGGTGAAACAAGATATAAATGAACAACTCACCCATAACTTGGCAACCGTTTTAAACAACAGTGTGATGACGTTTTACAATATACTTGCGAGAAATGCAGTTTGTTGGGTGTTGGCATGCATGGTGGCGGTCCAATGTGTATCCGCTGCCTGTGATATAACCCAATTGAATACTGCCGTGAAGGAATTATCCTTTGACGGATCAGAATTATCCAATTATCAAGCGTTGATAAATGAAATTGACAGTTGTCTCAACGAGGATCATGAGAGTGTAGATTTGAAATTATTACTTAATCAACTGTACTATAAGATGGGGTTGATTCAATTATCCCTTGGTCAGGATTTGAAAGCTATCAAATCATTTGAAATGATTACAACAAAGAGTAATTATAAGGACTCTTACACAAACCTGGCTAGTAAAAGATTGGACGAATTGTATATAGAGTTTGGTTATTGGTCTAAATTACAAAATGATGAAGATGATATGCAAAGTATATTTGAATCATTGAACGCTACTCTTTTCAACAAATTAAACAACAAGAAAGTTCAAGTGGACACATTACAGGATGAATTGAAACCATTGTTAGAGATCTCACCTTACCATTTCGATACCCTTTCCATTAATATAGATTTCTTGACTAAAAAATTATCAGAAAATTTGGATGTATCCGTTGCTAACGAATTGGTAAGAAATTATGACTTGGTCTTAGAAAAATATAAGACTACTTTAAATTTGAAACAAAGAGTGGAAATTCATTATTTGAATTCATTGATCCAATTATTAATTTTGAACTCTGATCCATCAAATCAATTAAGAAAATGTTTAGCCATAGATATGGATTATCAACCTTGTAAGAAATTAACGTTGTTAACATCTAAATTGAATAAAATAAACCCACATAGAGCCCAAATATTGGATCCACAAGTTTATGCAACCCCTGAACAATATGCATCAGACCCTAAACAAGTAAAAGCAGTAGATTGGGAAAGATTGGTTAAATTTTATTTGGCTCATGATAATAAGCCTTGTGTCAAGAAACTTTCCCCCAATTACTCATTTACTAATAACTATAAATTAGTACAAGATATGGCAAAAGAATTGTTGACTTCAGTATTATTTGAAATTCATCCATTAAATGAGGAAAGATTGATAAGTATAGACAGTAAATCCACATATGCCAGTGAATTCAATAAAATGATAGACTCTATAATATGTGAAGCAGCAGTACATGTACCACGTCCTCTGGGAAAAGAATTCAAATTACCTCAATATTGTAATAGATGTTTGAAAGAGACATTAACCACTGAAGATTGGGATAGTCTAAGTAAAGCACTTCATAAAAATGATAGATTACCAGATAATGTTTTAATAGACTTATGGAATAATTATCCAAATATTGCCATCTATGTGATTGATATTATACTTCATAAGGGTAAGAACCAAAGAAATATAAACAGCCCAATATTTGATCAAATTATTCAATTCTTTAATGATCAAAAATTATCCAATTCACAAAATAAATTTATTCAAAAGCAAGGTGAGTTTATTCATAAATTAGTGGAAAAGAAACAACATCATCAACATCAACAACGTCAACAACAACAGTGGAATTTCCAACAACATCATCAACAACAACAACGTCAACAACAAGCACCCCCACCTCCTCCATCAAATAAAGATTATTACAAGATTCTGGGGGTTCCAAACTCTGCTGAATCTAAGGAAATTAGAAAAGCATATTTAAATTTAACTAAAAAGTACCATCCTGATAAACAGGGTCAATTGTCAGAGAAGCAACAAAAGGAAAATCATGAAAAGATGTCTGAAATCAACGAAGCTTATGAAATATTAAGTGATCAAGATAAAAGGAAAGAATATGATTCCATTAGAGCTGGCGGGAATATGAGACAACAGGGGTTCCCCTTCGGTGGAGGTAACCCAGGTGGTAACATGTTCAGACAAGGGAACCCGTTCCCATTCGGAAACAATTTTAATGTCAAATTTGGAAGGTAAGAATGTAAATGCATATACATATTATATATAATGTGTATTTTTAAAATGAAAATATATGAGACGTTTCTTAAGCAATTCTACTACTGTCATTCCTCATTGTACCAAAATCAAAATCTTCCTCATTATCATCCATGTCGATTTCGTCAGTCGGTTGGCCTGCAGCTTTACTTATTTCTTTCAATTTATCCATAATCCCACCAATAAATGGTCTTAATTCATTAATCTCCAAGATACTCAAATTATCTAGTTGTAAATGAGATTCATTTAAAAATTTTAAACCATTTAACACTTTCACTTGTCTCATTTCTCTTAAATCTGCAATTCTACTTCTTAATTTATGCACTGGGTCATGGAAATCATCTGGTGCTCTTTTGAATAAGATCTCAGATATTACTAACCAATCCCAAGGTAAAGAACTAAATCTTTCACGATTTAATTTCTCATAATGAATGCTTCTATCTAATGCTTGAACGGTAAGCCACTCTGGTGCCACAATATTACATTTGCCTTGTTGCTTTAAAAGTAACGCGAGCCAGAGGGCTACCTCGGTGGATTGCATAGCAACCATATTATTCAATGGTTTATCATCCATGGTCATCATCTTCCATCGGCTCCCCGTAGGTACCGTATCTCGATCGTTGCCGTTGATACCCTTCCTTACACGTTCTCTAGTCGTTATACGTGGGAAAATCTTTATTGGTTCATTTTCCACCATGAATTGTATTTCTTCTGGTGAAAAAGTTTCTTGTAAATGAGCAGGTAATGCCATGTTCCAATATTACACACTGATGATGAGGGTTGGTTAAATTGGAATCCAGGTCTAATTGGTGTGGTTTTTTGTTTACTTTCAATATTTTCCAATATTTTTCAATATTTTTCATCATCGGCAAAATATGAATCATTTAATTCCCTCTATTAAAGAATGATATCACTTACACAGTTTTAATCAGTTTAATATATATATAACTCTCTGATTCAATTCAATAATTTGAATAAGTAATACTCAACAGAGATTGGAATGAGTTATTTGGTTATATAATATCTATTACACAAAAAAAATAATATTAAATGGGAATAACAAGTTTAGCCAGTGCTCAGACCATGTGGAGAGGCATTGTGAACAGCTATGCTGGTTATCAGTTCAAAAGACAGAACATGTCTTCAAGGAAATTAATTCTTTCTGTGTTGAACTCCACTGCCACCAAACGTGAGGCAAGAGATTATATATCGAAATACGGTGATGAAGCTGACCTTAGAAACCATTGCTTACTGGTCGTTCGTCATCTCCATCTGTACAATTCTGATGTGTTAAAACAACTATCTGGTACCATAAAACGTTTGAGATTACTTGGGTTAAGACCAATATGTGTGATCCCACCTTCTGAAGATGTGGTTCAACAAGCAGAAATCTTTGATAAATTATTGACTTATGCCAAACTACGGCCGATCCATTTGAAAGACGGGTTAGTCAAATCTAATGATGGTTCATATAAGTCAATCTTGTCATCTCCTGATTCTAACCTTTTTGGTAATGCTATTCCTGATTTAGTACCAATCATTAAACCATTCGTATACAATGAAACCTCGGCGTCTGAATATATGACTCATGATATTGTTAACTATATGAATCAATTATCGAAGGATACACTTCCAAATATTGATAAATTCTTTATCTTGAATAAGGTTGGTGGTATACCGTCTGGGGAGAGAAATGGCAATGCTCACGTCTTCATTAATTTATCTCAAGAATTTGAATCTCTTTCTGGTATTCTATCAGATAGAATTATATCAACAGCCAAGAGAGAACCAGAATCAGAAGACTTACTAGGAAGAATGAGATTACATATAAATGAAGATCACATTGCAAATTTTGAATCTGAATTAAAAGAACATCTGGAAGATCTAGAACTAATGAATGGTGTTTTACCTAATTTACCCTTTAGTTCTACAGGTCTTATCACTACTGTAAATTCAGCTGCACTTTCTTCAGAGACAAATAATCCGCTTCTTTATAATCTTCTTACAGATCGTTCACTGATTTCATCTTCATTACCTCGATTTAAAAGAAATATGAATTCCAATGATAATATAGAGCAATTGGAAGAAATTGAAGATGAAAACACAAAAACCACCGCTCTTCGTTCAGATGAAGATAATTATATAGATGCTGTTTTGGCAACAACTGTTTTGAAGAAAGGTGTTAACATCAAAACTTGTGATTTTAAAACTTTAACACCATCGAATAGTATCGGTTTACCCGAATCTCAAATTAAATCATCATCTGTGCAATCTATTGAAAATATACCTCAATCTAAAAAAGTTAATTTGACAAGATTGAAAATGATATTAGATCAATCATTTGGTAGATCTTTGGATTTAGAACATTATCTAGAGAGAATTAATGGTAAAATTGCATCAATAATTGTCATTGGTGATTATGAAGGTATTGCCATCTTAACATATGAAGGTCCAGACGATAATCCATTTGTATATTTAGACAAATTTGCAGTGCTCCCACATTTGAAAGGATCTCTAGGTATTTCAGACATTATCTTCAATTTAATGTTTAAAAAATTTCCAAGAGAAGTAATCTGGAGAAGTAGAAAGGATAATGTTGTCAATAAATGGTATTTCCAACGAAGTGTGGCTGTAGTGGACTTGTCCGTTGATATAGGAAATCAAGACAAGACTGATAGCCAATTTAAATTATTCTATTATGGTGATCCTTCTTCTGCTGATAAGTCTGTAAATAATATAGCAAGATTAAAGGAATTCGCAAAATATGTCAGAGATATTAAGCCAAGTTGGGAGCATTAAAGACATGAGCATATCATTTTACCTACTGAATAACGACATGTACATATAAAATAAAGTTCATCTCTATATGTTAAATATATAATTATCAAAAATACATACAAAATTAATATACGGATCTATCATCGACAAATTCCCATTCTTGTTGTAATGTCTCATTTCTATATTCTCTTCTTATATTAGGAACATTATGTTTTATTCTTGTATCTTCCACTTTATCATACCAAATATCAATCATACCAATTGGTTCTTCCATTGGTGACCTTTCATCACCCCAAGCAGTAACACCAGCCCAATGAGCTTTATAAAAGCCATCATAGCCACTACAAATGACAGAATTCCGAGCAAGTTCACACAAATCAGCAGACTGTAATAAATGGATACTGGCAGCAACACTATATTCTTCGATCATTGGTTCTAATGTGTATGATGAATTATATAAAGTGGATTTGGATGACAGAGATACTTTAAACCCAATCTTTAACATATCCATAAATGGGTTTTTATCATACGAATATTGATCCAATATAGTAATATCTCTGGCTAATTTCAAAGAATGTTCTTTTACAGGTTGTTCTTCTTCTTCATCTAACATCATGGTACATGGATTGGACACATTCTGTGAGACAGTAGTATGAACAGACACTGATGATAGAGGTGCAACTACTATTGGTATCTGGAATAAATAGAAAAGATATTCCAAAGATGAGGGAGAATCCCAAAGTGGTTCACCTTCTAATAACCCACCATTACAAAGTAGTAAATTACAAATTAATGATTCAACTCTTTCAGTGAAATATAATGTTGTGGAACTAAATTGTGATGTACGATTTGATACAGCTGGGGAACAATAATTTCTCAATTGTATGGTAGGTTTATTTTTCTCATACCTCATTGCATTGAATTTTGCCAAATGTGCAAATATGTTGTACATGTATTGTGCAATTGTTGGGTTATCACCTTGTGCAACCCATTCTCTTGGTATCAAGTTAATATCTGCAAATTCCTTCCATAGATAGTCATCTGATTGACTGATTACTAGATCCAAAGAGCAAATATTTGACAAAATAAAATCTAATTTTTCATCTTCTTGATTATCGAATAATGGATCAAATAATAGGTCAAGATACCCTTGGAAATTCTCCACTACTTTATGGTCATATAATTTTGAGTATACTCTTGATACTTGAACATTCCAACGGATGTTATAAGAGATTAATTTCCATTTAATTAACCATTGAGAGAATTTCAACCACCAATTATTTTGGGCATAATTTTCATTATTTTGGTAAAATTGGAAATCCACTGAAATTTGACATAATTGATATTTTGATTTCTCCAATAGATTTACCACATATTTGATCAATAATTCTGCCAAATATTCACCTTCTACATAATTATCAAATTCCATAAACGTTCTAGCCAGTAGGTAAAAATAATAATGTTTATCATGCAATACTCTTTCAATAACTTCAGGTGCCAATTGAATCAAATGGTAATTAACTAAATAGACATCTCTATACCAATCTAGAAAATCATCATCAATCAATTTTAAACCGATATCAAATTGCTCATCACAATTGTAACCAAGTTTTATAAGACCTCTTAACGTTATTTCTTCACCTTTACTGGTGACATGGATTACTTTGTTTGGTTCATAATTTAGTTTATCCCAAATAAATTCACTATATTGTCTCTGGGTGACAATACCACTTAATAAAAGATCTTGATCCACTTTTCTACAATTATAAAAATCACGATATGGAATTTGTTTATTTTCCAATATTTCAGCCTTTGATTTTAAATGTTGAAATAATTCAAATTTATCTAACAAATAACCTAATCTTTTCTCTGAGATTTCATTTATTGCATGTGATTGCGTCATCTCTACAATAAATCCAAAATTTCTTTTAAATTCTCTAAATGTTGGAATCGTTCTTGTCTCTTTGTTCTCTTTATCCAATCCCTGGGCTATTGTATGTTTCTTCAATTCTTCTTTGTATTGATTTAAATCAAAATATTCACCTGTATAATGGATTACACGATTTTTATCAAATTCATACTCTTCATCAAAAGGTTGATGATAATAGTAACCATTTTTTATCTTCTTAGAAGGATTGGACAAATCATATTCAGATTCATCTTGTTTAAACCTATCATCTTTTTCAAATTTCCAAAATTTGGGCAATGGTTTAGGGTACACAAGCCATTTGTCAATATTATATTTAATATTTGATTTATTATCTTGGAATGATCCCTGTATATATTTTCTTCTCATTTCCACTAATTCACGATATGGGTTGGCTACATCTCTAATACTTTTAAAATGGAAATGGGTTGATTTAGAAGGAACTGAGTTTGTACATTGACCCTTCCTTACCATGGTTGTATCATTATTCACTTCCAAGATCATTGGATTTGTCATTTCTTCTTCTTCAGGATCTAAATACATGGGTGAACCCAAAAGCATTTGTTTATCAAAACTTGTTTGCAAGGAAACCATATCCATATCATCAATTGATAGTAATTTCTTATCATTTAATTTAATGGTAGCTTCATCCTTTAAGACCGGAGCTTTCATTTGACTTTGGTCAGGAACTAAAGTAGCCTTTTCATAATCGTCAAATAAAATACTTTGTCTTCTCTGTGGGGGTGCCGTGGTCATATTAAACTGTTTATACGTGGTTAAATTGGTCTGGCAAACAAGTACTAGAGTTATTTGACTTACCTTTATATAAAATAACCCCATAATAAACTTATTATGCAATTTTCACCGTGTAACCCCTTTTCGACAAAAAACATCACGTGATAAACGGTGACAGATATTAAATTAATGAGTCTTTGCTTAATTTGAAGTTGTTAACTGGTTATACTTGGGGGATGGCATGATGACAAATTGGATTTGGTATTTGCAGAACTATGCTAACAATCTTTAAGGATTATCAGGACTGGAAGACAAATAAATCTTTATTTTTTTCTGTAGGAAACTTTGTTAGGCTAATTTTGTACCGTCATAAAATAGATAAGAGGGAAAACAATATATTATACTAGTCTGCAACCAAATACTACTATATACTGCAGGTTAATCTACTCTGACCTCTCAAACTCTGAAAAGTTAAAAGTAAAAAAAATGATAAAAAGAACAAGCAAGTGATCGGGTCAGAAAGAAACATATTATAAACTGACCACTTTTTCAATTAGTTTAAACCCCAGAGCAAACCTATATAAAATATCACTAGCTGGTGACACCAGCATTGGCAACAGAACAGATTGATACTGGAAATCAGCTTTTACCGGTTTTAACACACAACAGCAACTTTTTAACTCAATTGCAAAACTTTAAAACCAATTTTACACAAATTTGAACACTTCACTGTCCACTACACCTCCATAAACACGTCATTACCACTCCAATCACCTGGGTGCCACTCCCAATGAAAACTCCTCGACCCAAACCAAAAAACATCCAATTTGTATGGTTGTTTGGCCGAGCGGTCTAAGGCGCCTGATTCAAGAAATGAAAATTTCTTAACTACTGATTAAACAGTAGGAACACTCAGGTATCGTAAGATGCAAGAGTTCGAATCTCTTAGCAACCATTTATTTTTTGAATTTTTTTTGCTATTCATAATAAAGATCTTAATAGCTATTGATATGTTGCATGTTTGAATCTCAACTGCCACAACACAACATGCCATGCTATGACGTGGAGATACGTTTCAAATCTTTGTATAGCGATGTTTTTATTGACGCGTTTCTGACAACAATTGGAAAAACATAAAGATATAAACTTTGTTTACGCGTACCTTCAAATAAACTCGATACATTAACCAGTACCAAGGAGACACCTCTGTGACCGATTATGTACATCAAGAGAGTGGTTATCAAGGGGTTCAAGACCTACAGAAATGAGACGGTCATTGATAATTTTTCAAAACATCATAATATTGTTATTGGGTCCAACGGTTCAGGTAAGTCCAACTTCTTTGCTGCCATTAGGTTTGTCCTGAGTGATGACTATTCCAATTTGAAAAGAGAGGAAAGACAAGGTTTGATCCATCAAGGCTCAGGATCTGTGATGAGTGCATCTGTGGAGATCGTTTTCCATGATCCAGATCATCGAATGATTCTTTCATCAGGTGTGACACCAAGACCAAATAATGAAGTGTTTATTAGAAGAACTGTGGGTTTGAAGAAAGATGATTATCAAATAAATGACAGAAATGTCACGAAAGGTGATCTAGTGAGGATGTTAGAGAGCGCAGGGTTTTCCATGAGTAGCCCTTACAATATTGTACCCCAAGGTCGTATCATTGCAGTGACAAATGCTAAGGATAAAGAAAGATTACAATTATTGGAAGATGTTGTAGGTGCCAAATCTTTTGAATTGAAATTACGTGCCTCATTGAAGAATATGAAGGAAACAGAATTTAAGAGAAATCAAATAGCCAAAGAGATGAAAGAGTTAAATGATAAATTGAAAGAAATGGAGGAAGAACGTAAAGAGTTGGAACATTATAATTCATTGGAGAGAAACCGTAAAGTGTTTCAATTCACCTTGTATGATAGAGAATTGAATGATATTATAAATAAAATCGAAAATTTAGAAGATGGGTTTAATTCTACTGTCAATTCATCAGATCAATACATTCAAGAATTGGATAAAAGAGAGGACGTCATTGCACAAGTGACAACATTGTTGCAAAATATTGATAATAAATTGAAAGTGAAGACAACCACTGATTTACAACAGGCTAAGGGGAAATATTCAGAAATCTCCAATAAATTTGCTGATTTGAACGTTAAGATTAAAGATTTGAAAAATCAGATTGAAACTCAAGAGGAACAAACAGTGTCTGATAAAAATAAATTACAAATTGTCACTGATGAAATTGAAAATCGTCGTTTAAAACTGTCCAGAATTTCACCAAGGTTTGAAGAATTAACCAAAGAGGAAGATCAATTCAGATTAAAATTGACTCAACTTCAACAACGTCACAGAGATCTTCTATCGAAGAGAGGCAATTATGCACAATTCCATTCCAAAGAGGAACGTAATCAATGGATTGAAAAGGAAATAGCAGCACAGATGGAAACTTTACAAGATTTACAAAAAATATCCAAAGATTTAGAATATGAAAGAAATGATATTAAAGGTAGTTTGTCCACATTAGATGCTGAAATTGAAGAGTTATCAGATTCAGTGGAAGGTCCAGGTGTTATAGCAGAATTAGAAGATATTACAGATAAATTAAACAATTTGAAAGCTCAATACTCTGAGAAAATTGATGAACGTAAAGAATTGTGGAGATCTGAACAAAAATTACAAACAGTCCTCGACACTTTGGTTAGTGATGTGAAAACATCTGAAAGATCAGTCAATGAAAAGATGAATAAAAGTTTAGCTAATGGTATTGCCAGTGTGAAAGAAATCACTGAAAAATTAAAATTATCTTCAGATGCTGTATTTGGTACATTAGGTGAATTGATTAAAGTTAGTGAAAAATATAAGACATGTGCTGAAGTGATTGGAGGTAATTCACTTTTCCACATTGTTGTGGATACAGATGAAACTGCATCTCTTCTAATGAGAGAACTATATAACATGAAAGGTGGGAGAGTAACTTTCATGCCATTGAATAGAATTTATGATGATCCAAATGTCACTTTCCCACCACATGATCAATCCTCTTCATTTACACCATTAATCAAAAAAATTAAATTTGACACACGTTTTGAAAAAGCTGTCAAACATGTCTTTGGTAAGACCATTGTAGTGAGAGATTTGGAGAACGGGTTAAAGATTTCCAGAAAATATCAATTGAATGCAATCACATTAGATGGTGACAGGGCCGATAGAAGAGGTGTCTTAACTGGTGGTTACCATGACCAACATCAAAAGACAAGATTGGATGCTTTGAAAACATTAACAAATGCAAGAAATAAACATAAAACCACGGGGGAAGAATTGGAGAAAGTAAGACAAAATTTACAAGAATTGGATACATTTATTGATAATTTGAATGGTGAAATGAGAAATCTTGAAAATCAAAAAGAAGTTGTTTTGACAAATATGGAACACGCCAGAACTAAATTAAATAACAAGAAGGGTCAAAGAGCATTATATGATGATTCCTTATTGTCATTGGCTTTAAAGAGGGAGAAAACTGACACAAATATTAAAATTGCTGAAAATAAGATAGCTACGTATAAGGAGGACCTTGTTCATGAGTTTGATAGTGAACTATCAAATACAGAGAAGGAGGAACTAGAGAATATTACAGAAATGATAACAGAAACATCAAATAACTTAAACGTTACTACTGACTCACTTGAAGGTATTACTTCCACAATTGATCAATTGAATGCAGAATTAGATTCAAAACTTCTACCACAACAACTTGATCTTGAGGCTAAAATAAGTGCCAGTGGTGATGCATACGTTAAAGGTTTGAAAGAAGAACTTGAAATTATGTTAGCGGAACAAAAGACAGTATCAGAACAAAATGAAGCTGCTAATTTGGAAGTGAACACAATTCAACGTGATATTGAAACTTTAACTGGTGAAAAGAATAACAATCAAAAAATATTAGAAAAGGCAAACTCACAACAGCGTTTGTTATTAAGAAAGATTGAGACGTATCAAAAAGACGTTGAAAAAAATATGATCAAAAAGACCACATTGGTTTCTAGACGTGATGAATTACAACAAAAAATCAGAGAGATTGGGTTGCTTGCAGAAGATGTATTAAATTCGTTTAATGATTTGTCCAGTGAAGAACTTTTGCAAAAATTGAATGAAGTTAACGAAAATATTGCTAGTTTGACAAACGTTAACAAGAGGGCATTTGAAAACTTCAAGAAATTTGATGAAAAGCAAAGAGAACTATCTGAAAGAGCAAACGATTTAGAAGAATCTAAGACATCTATTCAAGAACTGATCGAAAGATTGAAACAACAAAAGATTACCGCTGTGGATAACACTTTCAAGAAGGTTTCTGAAAATTTCGTCTCAGTGTTTGAAAAACTTGTACCAAGAGGTACTGCCAAGTTAATAATCCATCGTAACAATGAAAACACCGAACAAGAGGATGTTGATATGGATGCCGACACCAATGATCTAGAATCTATTTATACTGGTGTTTCAATTTCAGTATCATTCAACTCCAAGAAAAACGAACAACTACACGTTGAACAATTATCTGGTGGACAAAAGACAGTATGTGCCATCGCACTAATTTTAGCTATTCAAATGGTGGATCCGGCTCCATTCTATTTGTTTGATGAAATTGATGCTGCTCTTGATAAGCAATACAGAACTTCCGTTGCCAATACTATCAAAGAATTATCGAAAAACGCTCAATTTATCTGTACTACATTTAGAACAGATATGTTACAAGTAGCTGATCAGTTTTATAGAGTCAAATATGAAAATAAAATTTCTACCATAATTGAAGTGGAAAGGCAAGATGCTATAAAATTCATCAGGGGTAGCAATAAATTTGCAGAAGTGTAAGTCGTAATTGCTTTAATAATTAATATATCTGTGTGTATTTTTTTATACAGTACTAGAGTTTGTAAAAATAATAGCATATATCGTTATTTAATTGCAAATAGTTCATGTTTTTATATTTATACAATGCATTATATGATTTAACGTATATATTATTTGAATGGATGGTTTATGATAAGAAAGGTTAAAAATGATTAAATATTACATGTTTTATTAAAGAAAAGTTACCTTCTTTTTAATGCATTATTGGCAATCTTAGCACTAGTAAAGTTCATATCAACATCACTGTCACTATCCGATGAAGATGCTGATTCTGTATCTGATGATGTATTTTCTTCATCTGTAATCTTTGACAATTCCAGAGCACCAGAACCCTTATTGAATTTTTCAAATCTCTGCGCCATTTCCGACATATTAAACGATGGTTCAGATATTTCAGGAAGTTTTATGGAGGCAACATTTGGAATTAAATTTAAGGATGGGCGTCCTCTTTCCGGCATAGAATGAAGCATGCTTGTGCTTTTAGTGGGGGTAGATTTTTTGCTTTTAGGAGAAGCAATATTAACAAGTTTTGTTATTGGAATAACGGGCGAACTCTGGCCAGCTAGATGTGGTGAATGTTCACGATTGTCAACAATATGGGAAGAATTTGCAATATATGACCTATTAATCTTGTTGAATATTTCTTCGTCGTCAGAAGAACTTGCTTCTAAAGAATCAGTCTCATCTAACTCTAGAGTTGGTGATTTCTTATTTTTATTAGATTTTGAAGAATTTTCCTTTGATGAGTTATCAATATCTGGACTTGTTTGCTTACTTTGCACAATATTATAAGTTTTTCCATTTACTTGATTGTTATTCTTCTGCAAAAGTTCAGAGCCTTTAGCTAATGTAGGAACACGGTTAGTCTCTAAGCTACCTTGTCCTATTTTATCAGTCTGATTTTCTGGATTTACGGTATCCACCTTTTCTATTTGGCTCTCTAGAGCTTGGCTTGAACCATCATTCAAATTGGTAACATCGTATGAGCTTGTTACAATAGAATGACGTCTTTCAAGAGTTTCTAAATCACTTTGACTTTCTGAGCCGGATGTTGTAGTTTCAGTTGCGGTTTCACGTACTTGAACATCTTCTTCAAGACGAATCCTCTCAGGATTTAAAACTGTTGTTTCATCCACCTGAATGACGACTTGCTTTAATTTAGGCAAGATAATATCAATAGGTGGGTCAGTAATCTTAGCAGCTTCCGGCATAGGAGCCAAAGGAAGTTCATCATCTGAGGAGTCTGCTGTCATGATACCACTTGAATCGTCAGAAAGCTCATTCCAACCTTCGTATTCTTCACTACTACTACTACTAGTATCACTCGAAAGAACTGGCGCAGCTGTAACTGGTTGACCAGACAACTTCTGAGCCGCCTTTCTGGCAGCATTTCTTGGTGTTCTTGAGGGAAGAATATTTCTGGGATCTGGTTTGGAATTATCGATGTCCTTATGTAACACTGTAATATAAGGCCTACCTTTATTTTTAGAACGCTTTCCTGAACCTGGTGTATTTTTGTTTAACCATGGTGGGTTGTATAAATTGTTACTTTCAAACAGATCTAGAAGATCTGCCTTTTGGAAACTTGTGTTAACAGTTGTATTCTGCTCCTGTGATGACGCATCCTCATCTTCATCTACTTCCATCTTATCATTGTCCGATCCAGGTTCATCAGGTTGCTGTACATATTTTCCCTCACTTGTATCTCTCCCCGTTGCATCAGTAAACTGATTATGTTCCTTGAATTGTGAATTTTGTGCTATCGACTGTTCTATTTCTTCTATTTCCATTGTATCATCACTAGATATGTCTTCGTCAATTGGTAACTTCCCTTCTGATTGTTCTTCTTGATTTGGTTGGCGTTGCGTAGTAGCCTTTTGTAGTGTCTGTTTGGGTGATTTTTCAAAGTCTGATACTTCAGTGGTAATTTCAATAGAAGGCACTGTTTTGAAAACATGAGAAGTAACATTGGCCGTGGAACTTACTGTGGCACCAGATAGAACCTTATGATTTCTTTGTTGTTCCATTATCTTTTCTAAAATACTGGTCGTCTTGGTTTCACTTGTACCATTAATACTACTGATAATATTATTATGCTTCTCTGGTAATTCTGCCAAATGAACTTGATCAGATATACCATCGTCCACTGGACTGTTTTTCATTGGGGATCCCATATCGTTAGCGATGGAACTTTGTTGTCGTTGTAAAGTATGTCTTTTAGTGATCTTTTCAATTTTCTTCAATTGTTCACTCTCTGAACTCTTTGTATATATGCTATTATTATTATTAGATTGCGAGACTGTCTTCTCAATTACTTGTAAAGTTTCTGCAGGAATATTATTTGTTTCTTCCACTGATTTAGATGTGCTAGTAGCAGTTAATGGTTCCATAGGGGCCCTTGGTGTTATGATTGGATGACGAATTACACTTCTTATTATATCTGAATTATTATTTTCTGTGGTTAAATAACTATGCTGTTCAGATGTGACCACCTTATTTGGGGTTAAAATTGTCATCCTTGGAGTACCTAACATGGTTCCTTGCTGTTGTTTACTTTTATCTGGATCAACCACTTCTGATCTTGAAACTGTATTATCCAAATTATTAGAGACCACTCTTTTGAAAGGATCCACAGCCGAACTGACACGAATGGCAGGTGATCTTGGAAGAGATGGTGGTGGTAAGAAAGATCTATCCTCTGCAGTTATATCCATAACTTCATCAATTTCTCTATAAATTTCTTGAGTTAATGGAGTTGTTATTCTTGTACTACCACTTATAGATTTTCTTGGGATCATTGAATTTGACGGTTTTATTACATTTGACATTTCATTTGATTTAGTCACATTGGATTCTACAACCAAATGATAAGATGCCACATTCGTATTCAATTTTCTTTTCTTAACAGTAGTATATTTCGCTATTGGTACACAATGTTCCCATTCAATGTCATTGCCAATTATTACATGAACCACATTATCCCCATTGAAGACATCTTTAATGATAAAATCAGGATCCAAATCATTCCCATTTTTATCTTGTAATGTTATTATTTCTATATCTTCATTCAAATTAGGATATAATTTATCCATCTTAGTTAGAATCTCATCAGATAATTGTAATAAGGTATGTGTTGGATTGGTAAAATGTAATAATTTCTTAGAATTTTTTTGGAATTGATACTTTCTATACATGATGGCCTGATTGTTTCTTGACAATAGTCTATCACGATTATTTATACCATTTCTTTGAACAATCGATGAATTGTATATGGAAACATTAGGTGAACTGTTATTAAAGCTAATTGGAGTTTGAAACTCTAAAGCCCTGGGAGGAACTAAGAGAATTTGTAACTTGTACATATATGCTTATAATTCTCTTATTTGGAAGCAGTAAACCACAAGATCCTAAAGCTAATCTGCCAATACTCAGTTGATCCAAACGTCAGATCAAACGTAATTTTTCACTGCAAATTTTTTGAGAGCGCAATGAAATTTTCATATAGTAAACAAAGTTATCTAAAAATATGTAAATAAAGAGAATCCGCTAAGAGTTATATTAGGTTTAATGCATTCTTATATCCTGCCTTTGTAGATAGCCACCGATTAGTTTCACCTTGACTTTGAACAGATGACTATATGATTCAAAAAAAAAAGGAAAAAAGAAATGGACGAGTCCGGAATCGAACCGAAGACCTCTCCCATGCTAAGGGAGCGCGCTACCAACTACGCCACACGCCCAGTTATTTCTTGAAAAAATGAATTTTAAGTAGAATACTTAATTGACAGTATAGATAACGTGCAAACCATTTAGATATACTTTAAAATTTGAAATAATCACTCAGGAACGAGAGTGGATCAATTGAATTGTAAAAATATTGGTTTTACAGGCCTAATCGGTGGTATTCACAACATATAGAGGTGTTCTAAGAGATACGCGTAAAATGAAAAATAAACAAAAACATCATCACGAATTAATGAATCGTTAAAATTCAAACTAAACTGTTAGACAATTACCACCTACGGAATGGCTGATGTGGCAGATTTGGAGCAAGATATTGCCTCACTGGAGAAGGAAATTAGCATGTTAAAGAACAAGACTGCGTCGTTGAAAGGTGATATTAAACGTAAGAGAGATGAAAAATTAGGTGTCAAAAGATCCACAAACCCAATTATCAATGAGTTTGAAAGTATCTTTGAGAAATTCCCACAATTACATGAAATTCTATATAACGATTACAAACCTGAGTTGGCAATTGGAATGGAAGATAGTGATTCTGAGACAGAGGATCAATCACCAGTGACACCAAAGAAACGTGCCAAAATTGATGCCAATAACTCTTTAGATGAAAATCTTCCTGAAGATGAATGGGTTCTTAAGAATCAAGCCACGTTAGAACATCAAATGTTTGATACCAGTGTTATGGATGTTTTGGATACAGAAATTTTGTCATCACCTTCTAAGAGGAAATCCACATTGGATAAAACAAAAGAAACTGCTCACAAATTAGGTGATTCCATTTTATTAGAAAACACTTTCAGGTTATTTGGTATCACATATTTCCCTGTGTTAGATCCAACAGATTTACAACTTAATACTGAGACGGGGAAAATGGATATCACTAGAGAGATGTTGGGGATAAGATTTGATATTTACAATAGTCAATCAAGTAAATTTGAAAAACCATTTTACGTATTGTTAAAGAAGAAATTGAAATCAGATTCTTGGGATTTGTTTAAATATACTATCCCTAACTATATCGATGTGAGAAAATTATTTGATAATATAAATCTTGGTGTGACAATGACATATGAGGACATTTATCTTTTCGCTAAAGAAGTATATATAAGATTATTGCAAAGTTCATTTAGAAGGCAAAAATTTGAAGCTTTACAGAAGAACGGTTCCATATCAGATCTTCAAAGTGATTTACGATCTACAAAAGTATCATTTGTAGTGGGGAACAGGGTTAAATTAGAATTGGTGTTGAATGATAATGAAATTATGACAGTGAATATTATTAAAGGTATTCGTGACAATAAAGTTAAGTCCAAATGGGGGGTTATATTAGCTGGTCCCATTGATGAATTAGAACATAAATTGAATAAATTATTGATAGAAAAATTCATTTAATGAATGTGATCTCGGTATTAATTTGTACATTACAATGGGACACACATACCCAAACAGACACCCCCATATTTTTTCACTGACAGTATGGTAAAGAATGGCAGTCACTGATAATAAAAACAACCATATGTATAACGTTGATTTAATTGCACAAATCGCATATTTAATAGGTACATGTAATGGGATATCTTCATCAGTAAATTCTTCTTGTTTCAATTGATTTTCATATATATGTAATTCTGCCCAAAGTATTAAACTTACATTCATTAAGAAACAGAAATGTCCACTAATATCAAATCCACCATCCCATTTCCCACCTTCTGATCTACAAGTTACAGAAGATCTAGTACCACTACCGGAAGTACATTTCCCACCACTTAAGAGGAACACTTCATCAATAAAGAAAAATGAAACGTATAGTAATACATTTTTCAATATGAATCTCCAACCATATTTTTTAATCATTGGTTTAATAAACCGTATCGTTTCATTCCCACGAGATCCGACATAGGAGGTCAATGGATCCACTGATTGGAAACGTATGTACATTTGAATGACCGCAATGGAACAGAAAAGTATTGACCAGACCAAGTTACCATTATATGCAAACACTTGATTGATCACATTTTTCGAGTTGAAAAGGTAAACGTCTTGACGCAAATAATTTTGCACACCTTCTGGTATCAGGAAACTTAATATAATACCAACGAATAGAAGGGATGGATATATCAGGTTAACAAATGGCCATGATAATAAGTGATCAGCTTTCATTAATTTACCTTATTTGGTTTTATCTGTTTGTAATTAAAAAGTACGTTTTTTTTTGTTTACCAAAATTTTTTCATATATAATCTATATTAAAGATATACATTAGTTCATATTATTATCAATTTTAAATTTCTCCCAGGCATCACTTAATATACTGAAAATATTTTCAGCCAACATCTTATTTTCTAATGTCAATGATGAAGAAAGTTTATCAGGATGTGTCTTCGCTACAGCTTTCATATAAGTTATTTTCACTCTCTTGGGCATCACCAAGTCCGATGCAGGTACATCTTTCCAATCTGTCCAAGTCAACACTGTAGAAAGTGTAGACAACAGGTGACGAATATCATTAGATTTATCTTGTTTCCATTGATCAATCTTGCCTTCAACAATGTCGTAAAGTCGTATCTTTTCCATCTCTTCTCTTTCATCACGGGCATTAGCTTCTTTGACTCTTTCCACATTTTCATAAACTTTATTTGGTGTAGGTGATGGGGTTGGTGCTTTGGAAGTCTGTGGAGTCTTTCTCACTGCAGATTTCGCAGGTGGGTTTAATATTTTTTGACATCTACTCTTCCCCTGCATAATCTTATCATTTGATATCCCCTTAGAGATTAACAATTGATACTCCACTAGAGCCAATTTATAATTTTCCACATGTTCCAATGCTTCCGCGTGTCTCATCACTATTTTCCACCAAATATCTTTGTATGGTTTCAATGGTTCACTGTCCTGGATGACACAATTCCAAAGAGACTCATCCTCAGGGAATAAATCCAATGCTGTGGAACAATTCTTGATACATTGTGGATATTCACCAATTTTCAGTTGTGATGCAATAATGTTAGACAATGACACTATACGTAGTGGGTGTGTCATAGGTAATGTATTTAAAGATTTTTCATATTCTTGTAATGCCGATGAATAGTTACCCATTTTAAAGAATTCAGTACCTTTATTCTTAAATTCGTTATAACCAGATAATTCTATAGTCGATATTGGTATCTGCGGTAGTTTATTATTGGATAATTGTGGAGTGGCAATATTTATTTGCGATGAAGAATTGAAATTGCTGCTGTCATTATCATCATCAAAATCTAATAATGTTTCTGTCACTGGCTTGGATGTTGGAGCTTGTATTGGAGTTGGAGTCTGTATAGTGGTATTCAATTGTTCAAATTGTTCACCTAATAAATCCACAGGATCCTCTTCTTGCTGTGGGACGTGCTTACGTGATTCTTGCTCCAAACTGTTGCCATCTTCATAATCAACTTCACCAGTATTATACTGATCCATTGTATCTTGTCTATATTTATTCAATCTATTATTTTCCTCATCTGGGAACGCAGTCAATTGATCCACAAACTCTTTACCTTTATTCAATAATCCAAGGGCACTACCAAGAAACCCACTTGGTTGAGTGTCCCTATTGGCAAACGTATTATCAAATAAATTGTTATATTCAGTTTTCTTTGGCTGTTGTTGACGACGTTTAGTGACTAAATCTTCATACGATATGCCCTTTTCGTAATATTGCACAGCTTTGTCAAAGGACAAACCCAGTGACATCAATCTAGCAATCTCCATATCTTCCACTTCATCAACGACAACGTTCTCCACAACGTCCTCCTCCTGTGGTGGTTCCACACTTGCCTCATTCAAAGGGACACTTGGCGACGCTGTAAAAAGATCAAAAACATCGTCAAACGAGTCCTTCTTCGTCGTGGTGGTCACTGGAGGAGCATTATTCAACCCAAACAGGTCGTCCATGTGATTCTGCGCAGGTGTAGTGGACTTGCTCGGTATCAACGGTTGTGGTGACAACGACACTGCGGGTGTCGCCGTGGTACTCCCAGCAGGGGCAGCATTGCCAGCAGCCGGACTGCTCTTCTGCTTGAACGACGTCAGCAGGTCAGCAAACGGGTCGGACATCTTCAATCTAGCAACTCTTGGTCTCTGGCCTCTGGTGACACTTCTTGGCCCATATATTTAAGTCGGCCCTATCTATATAGAACGTCACCCGGAACGAGCGCAGTAAAATTTTTCATTTTCCAAAAATTCGATGAGTTTAAAACGTTATATAGTGCCACTACCACTACTTGCACACCACAACCACACACAACTACACTACAACCAGCCATGCATTTGATGTACACTTTGGGTAAGGACGGCAAGAGAGTCTACACTTTGAACAAGATTACCGAAGACGGTGAAATCACCAAGTCTGCTCACCCAGCCAGATTTTCCCCAGATGACAAGCACTCCAGACAAAGAGTCACTTTGAAGAAGAGATTTGGTCTTTTACCTCACCAAGAAACCGATGAAAACTAAGTTCATAAGTTATATATAACTGATATCTGTGTACAATAAATAAAAACTTCTATTAAAAATATTGAAATATTGAAATATTATTATTATTATGGAATATATAAGATAAAATTAAACATGACACGCTCACTTCTGTGGGGGTTTCTTATGTCTCGTGGTTTCCAGATTGAAATCCACACTGTTTTGATAATTCTCACAGATCTGACCGATCGTTTCAATTTGTTTGTTCTTAGCATTTATCATAGCCAATTCCTGGTTTAAAGTGACCACGGACTGGTTTAATCTCTCCACGTTGGCCACTATACGCGACAACACATTGATTTGCACTCTCTCGTACGGATTCTCCATAGCTGAACCGCTGTAATCTTTGTTTATTGTAGAGTTATTTTTTCGTTATTTTTTTTTTTTCAATTAATGACCCCCGTATAAACCATTATATAGACTCGATGACTAGATCGTAATTGTATTCCTCTTTCATCCACTACCACACCACAACAATGACCAACTCGGACGTGCAGATCATTACTATCTGCAATGACGCAGAGAACTCTGTGTTTGCCTTGAAATCAGCTCCAAGCTCAGACTCATTAGAGCCCATCACTGCGGCTACTGTCAAACGTACTCTGCCCAGAATTAAGATCTTGGGGACAGGTGGTACCATTGCCTCTAAGGGGGATTCGTCCTCGAGTACCGCAGGGTACCACGTAGATTTGAGTATACAAGATATGTTAGATGCTATCCCAGATATTAGCAATATTTGTGAATTGGAATACGAACAATTATGTAATGAAGATTCTAAAAACATAGATGAACGTTTGTTGAAAAAAATTTATCAAGGTGTCTCTGAATCTTTACAAAGTTTTGATGGGATTGTCATTACTCATGGTACTGACACTTTGGCTGAAACTACTTTCTTTATCGAAAGTACTATTGATGCTGGCGACGTACCTATTGTGTTTGTCGGGTCCATGAGACCTTCCACTAGTGTCTCTGCAGATGGTCCCATGAACTTGTATCAGGCCATTTGTATTGCATCAGATCCCAAATCAAGAGGTCGTTCAGTGTTAGTGTCATTAAATGATCAAATCTCTGCTGGTTATTACATTACAAAGACTAACGCAAACAGTTTAGATTCATTCAATGTCAGACAAGGTTATTTAGGTAATTTTGTCAATAATGAAATTCATTATTATTACCCACCAGTGAAACCACAAGGTTGTCACAAGTTTAAATTGAAATTCAATTTCGACACTGGACTATTAGATTTACCTAAAGTGTGCATCCTGTACGCACATCAGGCAATGGATACAGAAATGTTAGAATTGGTGGATGGACATTACGCAGGGGTAGTCATTGCCACTATGGGGGCAGGTTCATTACCTGACTGTGTCGCACAAAGATGTTTGAGAATGCGGACACCTGTCATATTCTCTAAGAGATCTATGGACGGTATGATCCCCATTGCTAATTTACCCCATGATAAAGAGACCGGATCTACAAATAATGTGGTGGCATCGGGATATTTAAACCCGGAGAAGAGTAGAATCTTATTACAATTAAGTTTAGCTGCAGGTTATTCCATAAATGAAATTAAACATGTGTTTAGAGGTGTCTACGGTGGTTAAGTTCATTGTGTTATACCCTTCATACGCACGTATATACAACCATTTTATATCTTCATTTAAGCATTTTTATAATAAACATTAACTTTTTTTTCATATAATAATTATACTTCTTTTTATTATTAAATTATTCAAGGTTCAAACAAAGGCATATAACTATACAAGGATAATGTTGACTTTCAAAAGATCATTGCATTCATGTAATGTTAATCGTCTTCCACACGTGTGGTCTGATTTTACAAAAAGATCACCTTCCTTTGGTGTTCGTTCAAAACTTATAAAGGAGTCCCTATTACAAGGGAATACTACTACGACTCAAGGACCCCCCACATTAAAGAAATTGTCTAGTCGATTGAAATACAAGAAACCAGAACATATAGATGAAACATTTAAATTGAGTTACGATTTCTTAGAGCAAAGAGCTGGTATACTTTACGATAAATTAGACAAGAATCCCTCCCTAATGAATAAAGAAGAAATATTAAGGAAAGTGGAGATAAATAATCCTGAAGTACAATACAATTTCCAATTCAGTGATAAGATAGATAATGATCCAACTTTAATCGATTATGAACAACCTGTATATAGATATTTGGGTAAAAAACATTGGCAATCACAAAGACAAATGCTTTTAATGCAAAGATTAGAAACATTACATGTGATCCCGGATACAATGCCCACTTTGGATCCACGTGTCGATGTTCATTTGAAGTTTCCTTACTCTACTGGTATTAACAAGTACATTGAACCAGGTGAAACACTTTCATCTAATGTCACATCTATGGAACCAGTGTTTAAGATTCAAGAATTTGAACCAGTGGACACCACCAAGCAATTATATACTATCCTAGTGGTAAACCCAGATGAACCCAATTTGGAGACTGATTCATACAAGACTACATTATGTTATGCTTTAGCTAATGTGAAAATTGGATACAATGATAATGTAGTGGATTCACGTAAATTTAATGATGAGGAGAATGTATTAATGGATTATTTACCACCTGTACCGGAGAAAAATGTTGGTAAACAAAGGTATTCCGTTTGGGTGTTTAGACAACCAATGCTCGAGGATGGTGAACAATGTCAACAGATTGATGTAAAGAACCAATCTGTATCGAGAGACAATTTCAACATTAGAGAATTTGCTCAAAAGCATGGTTTAGATCCAGTTGGGGCACACGTTTGGAGAAGTGAATGGGATTTAAATGTGGCTAACGTGAGAGAGAAATATGGGTTACCCAAGGGGAGAGTATTCAGCAGAGTACGTAGATAAGAAATTACATATATATCTTGTATATAATAATAATAATAAAAGACACAATATTATTTTGAATGTATTTACATTTATTTAATCGAATATATAAGTAGTAGTAATGGGTGTGCCTCAGTTGCTTCTCTCACGTAGATTTTAGTGATCCAATGGCATTTTCTATGAATTGGGCAAAATCAAAATTTGGATCATCTAAATTGACTTCCATCCCAGAATTAAGATCCACTTTAGGTGGGTGTAACCTCTTATATTCAGCTCTAGCCTCCTCGACTAATTTCAATTTAGCTTGATATTTGTCTTCATCTTCTCTTTTCTTACCATCTTTTTTCAACCACAAATCATTTCTAAATCCAACTAATAGACCTAAACCCAATGCAGAGTACCTTAACACATTGACAGTGGACATCGTATATATTGCTTTTGATTGGAACCTTTTCTTCTCAATTGACCTTTAAAATTGAATCTTCTTTTTTTAATTTTATTTAATGGCCCCGTAGTGGAAAAAAAAGTTGTCAGCCAATTAAATGGCAGAATCACAAAATAACAGTTAAAATCCTTGATCACCAAGCAATTGCTCTAACTCATCTATCCGGATTGAGAGATCATTAAGGTTAGCAGTCAATGTAGTCATCTCATCAAATTTACGTTGTTTCTTAGACTCTTGGATCAAAGAATCGATCATGAAACTTTGTTCTTTTAATACCATCAACTCTTCACGATATTTTTTCACTTCTGGGATGGTAAGGTTGTTTAGCACACTAGATAGTGATTTGATCTGGGGAGATGAAGGAGAAGTATCCCTTTTCGAAGGGTTTAAAACCAATTCCAAAGTCTTTAATGGTAATAATTTTTCATTGACAAATGTTGCTGAGACCACCTTTATTGAATCTTGAATTTTTTGCTCTGAGATGTTTTGTGGTTTTATTTGTAATAATTGCCTAGTCAATGTGTTATATGTAGTGAATGACCTTAATAATCGTTCTCGCAATTTTGCTAATTGCTTCATATCATCTTGTGATTCTTTGTTCTCTTCCGCATTTTGTAAAAGTCGTTGGAATGTGGGTAACATATCTGTTATCACTTTTGCCACTTTAGACATACTCAAATATTTTAATATTATGGTAGAATTCACATTAGATATATCTTGCTTAAATTTCCTTGGAACGTAAATTGTTTTAATACATTTGGAACATAACCTTAGAGAAACATTCAACACTTTCTTCTCTGTATTAGGTAAATCTTCTCTGAAAGGTAAATCAACAGCATTGTTTTTCAAGATGGTGATAGATATCTCGTTGGAGCATGAGGTCTCCCAGGAGTCACATACAATTTCACCACATAATCTACAATGATGTTTCCGTACAGATAAACCAAATTGTGTAGAACAAATATTGCAATTGGTAGATAATTCATCTGGTTTCCAAGGTGTAACATTCTTTTCTAATGCTGTTCGTTCTAAATTAAATTTTAAGGACGATATCACATTACCATTTACTTTATATCGTTTGTAAAGTTTAATGAGTCCATCAATCAATGTAATCAACCGATTCTCTAATTTCAATCTTCTCAAACTAGAATCCTCACTCTTGACACTTCTCAACTGTTTAAATGAATCAGTTAAATCTATCACTTGACCAAAATCATTATAACCTGGTCGTGATATGAAACATTTATGACAACAATTGTACCATGATCCATTATCAGGATCAAATTGTGCATTTAGATTTAATTTAATCATATTGGTACAATGTCTTCTACAGAAGAATTGACCACATTTTCTACAGTTAACAGCACCAGTGGCTTTATTCAATTTTCTAGTACAATATTGACATCGTACGCCATCTCTAAATTTAATCCAATGATTTTTCGTAATAGATGGTTTCTTCAAAGGTTGTGCTTCACTACTGTCCACAGAGCTCTGTTTAATATGTTTATGGGTTTTGGACTTCTTCACTTTGACTTTGTTAGAGGAATCCCCTCCAAATCCATGATCAATATCCAGATGCTTATTTAAGGATTGCAATGAATGGAAGTTACGAAGACATATGGGGCAATTAACTTCCTCCATTTCTGACAGAGTACTATCAGTTCTCCCACTGGATAGCTCCCCAACACTACTGGATTCTATCTCCATGCGTATTTGTATCTATCTCTTGGTGTCACTTGGAATTTGTATTGATAATAGTGTGCCTTCTATTTTTTTCTTATTTACTATGAAATTTTGACGTAAAAAAGATTAAATAATAATTATAGATTATGATACAGTTTTATTATTTTATATTGAGGATATCTACTTACGGACAATAATTTAATTAAAATACTAATTTTGGTAGATCAAATGCCTTTTGATGAGAGTTTACCATAGAAGTTGGTCTTTCCACTACGACCAATTCATTGGATCCAATAAAATCGACAAAAAGATTTGGTTTATATTTATCAGAGAAGAAAAATGCTTGTGATTCAGATGTGGCTCTGTTGGAGTCTGTAGAGTTATTCTTGTTATTGTCTTGGTTTAATACCAAATCAATGTTTTCATCTATATCCAAATCCATATCTTCATCTTCATCTTCTTCATCATTCATGAAATTACTTTCATCAGTAATGGTTAACCCATCACGGGTATGCTTCTTAGTCTTCTTTCTCTTGCTAATTGGCAAATCAAATGAGAAATCTAATTTAGAGATCCAAGTAGCACCCCAGAACCAAACCATATTTTCATTATCTTTATCGAAAAAGATACCATTACATTTATCTTTCAGAGTTTGAATTCTCTTAGGTAGATTTTCGGTGTTATTCTTAGACCATTGTGTGAAAAGACTGTCGTTGTCTTCTTCTCCTTCTTCTTCATTGGCAGTGGATTCATCTCTTTTAATGTTCAATTCATATATTTTATTTTCTACTGTCATTATCACTACAGTGTTTCTCTTTGGATTAATATTGATAGCTGTAATATAATTCATTAGACGAATTAAAGATTTGTATTCTTTAGTCTCTAAATTGATTAAATCCACAGCACCACTCCCACGAGACACAACAAGGTATTTGTCATGTACAGCCAAGTGATTAATCTTATTCATGTATGGTACTTTAATACTACTCTTGGTATCGTTTAATTCAGAGATCTCATATGGTTCCACTTTTTCATCATCATCAGATTCTAAATCTAAAGTGAAAATGTCATCATTTGGTGTACAAACGACAATTCTAGAGTTATCTATAAATTTAACCAATTTTGAACCAGTCTTTAACAATAAATCGTTATCTAATTTAATCACTTTCAATTTAGTACCATCACTGTTTGGTTGTAAATGGAACAATTTAGTAGTTGATGATCTCCCAACAATTAACACTTGACCGTCTGGTGACATATCCACTGTGGAGATATTCTCTTCATCTTTCAAAGTCAATTTACAAACTAGTTTATAATTTTTCTCATTGGACAAATCAGTACCAATGGTCCATATCTTGACCACTGAACCTTGCCACATGACGACAAATCTTTGTTCTTCATTAATTAAAACGTTCTTATGATATGGTGTCACTAATGGCATCTTTCTATAATTACCATGGGCAAAAGATGATAACGAACTGATCACAAAAGTTTTCTCCACACCACCAGAGACAAGGAAATCTGCACCTTTAGATTGGTATGAACATATAGCTCTCACATCGTTACCATGAAGTAGTCTATTTGAACTATTGATCCATTTGTTTTCTTTATTGTTATTAGTTTTGTTGGATTGTGTGAATTGGAAAATCTTTCTGTCTACACCAGTGGTGAATATAGAATTGTTTGTAGCGTCAGTAGTTAAACATAACACATCTGCATCATGTGGTTTAAATGATTGTAATAAAGTTGCATATTGGAAATCCCAAAATTTCACAGAACCAGTGGAATCACCAGATACAATTTGGTTTAATGCAGGTAAATATAGCACTGACCACACCAAAGTGGATTCTCTCTTAGCCTTATCAACTTTCATTGTATGTAATAATCTACCTCTATCTTCATTACCTTCAGCAGTGGACCACACTCTAATTCTCCCATCAGAACAACCACCAATGACAAAATCGTTACCGTTCCAAGCCAATGTTAAGATTCTGGCTTCTTGTCTAGTCAATATAGTGTCATGTTCTAATACACCTGGTCCACCAGATATATCAATAATCACGACAGTACCGTTATCACACCCGACAGATAATTTATTTTGGGCTTCGTTAATGGCAATAGACCAAATGACACCAGCGTTACAATCATAATTCTTTAATGGTAAACCTGTACTCAAATCCCATTCAGTGACACAAGTAGACCCACCAATGGAGAACAATCTCAAGGGATCCCCAGAGACGTTACTCCAACATAGGCCTTCAATGGATCTATCTCTACCACCGTGGATAGTCAATTCCTGGATCCAGTCGTTTCTAGGATTCCAAATTTCAATATCACCATTGAATCTCCCCACGGCCAATCTCAAATCGGAAGGGGTCAATCTTGTGGTGGTGGACTTATGAGAAAAGGAAAGCGCGGTGATGTTACCAGGCGTGTAATCCACGAACCTCGATCTATGTATAGCGGTCTGCATTGCGTTGTCTTTGTGTGTTGATCACTATGTCCCACTATGTCTAACTCATCTCATCTCAAATTTCAATGAAAATTTTTTTTTCATTGAAATTTTTCAGATTATTTAATAGTGGTAATTTTATTATAAAGTGATGAGCATAGTAATCTTGCCATATGCTGGTATATATTAGTCAGATTGACTTGATACGTTGTGTACTATATATAATAAGTGCAATGAGTCACTCTTACAAGTATATAAGTGATCAATTACACTAAATTTAGCAGTTTATAACGTCTTATAGCCCGTGCACCTCATACTGTAGTGTCTTTGTTTATATTTCAATAATTAAGATTTAAGATATTTTGGATCAATTTATAAATAACAACAATAACAAGAGTAAAGAAGAGTAGAAGATATGGTAGAAGAGGATGTGAATAACAGGATTCTGCGTTCTATAGCGGACGTTTTCCAGCAGGCCCAATTGTCGTATGCAGGCCATAGGAAACAAATTGCAGTGTTAAAGAAGATTCAAAGTAAAGCTGTTCAACAAGGTTATGAAGAATCTTTCAACTTCTGGTTTAATAAGATGGTCACCCAGGTACTTCCCTTGAAGAAGAACGAAGTTGTTGGGGACCGTGTGGTCAAATTAATTGCTGCATTTATTGCATCGTTGGAAAGGGAAAACGAATTGTTAAGATCTCAAAATGATAATAATGATCCACAACAATTGGAACAGAAGGAACAGATCTTCTCTAAATTTGTGGATGGATTCATTAGACATATCCTTAGAGGGGTTGAAAGTAAAGACAAGAACGTACGGTTTAGAGTTATGCAATTGTTGGTGGTCATAATGGATAATTTGGGGGAAATTGATGAAGAGTTATACAATCTTCTCATGTGGTCATTGAACAAGAGAATATATGATAAAGAACCTACTGTACGTACTCAAGCAGTATTTTGTTTGACCAAATTCCAAGAAGATTTGAATGCAAAGACCAATGAAGCTACAAACACATTAATGCAGATTGTACAAAATGATCCCTCAGCAGATGTAAGACGTGCATCAATGTTAAATATTGTGAACACGCGAGACACCAGATCACATATCTTAGAACGTGCCCGTGACGTTAATGCAATCAATAGAAGATTGATTTATTCTAGAGTATTGAAAAATATGGGTTTGAAATGTTTTGAAGATATAGAACCAAGAATTCTTGATCAATTGATTAGATGGGGGTTAGAAGATAGAGAGGCTAATGTAAGGAATGCCTGTGAGAAACTAATATCTTACCATTGGATTAATTTATTAAATGGTGATTTGATCGAATTGATTGAACGATTAGATGTAGTAAGATCCACTAGTGGTGAAAAGGCAATTATGACCTTGTTGACAAAAAGAGAAGATATTATAAGTAAGATAAAATTTCCGGATGATATTTGGAAAGAATTTACAGTTGAAATTGCATTCTTGTTTCGTTGTTTTTACATTCACTGTTTTGAATTTAATCTTATTGATGTGATAGATCAAAATTTCCCAGAGGCTTCCAAATTATCTGAAATTGTACAACATTACATTTTGAAAAGATTTAATGATTCAACAGATTTAAGCAAAACGGATAAAAGACACCTTGAATTCATCATTGAACAAATATTGGTCACTGCTGATAGTTATGATTATAGTGATGAAATTGGTAGAAGATCAATGCTTTCAGTGATTAGAAATATGTTAAGTTTAAAGGAATTACCAGAATCATTAATTAAGATTGGACATAAAGTCTTGAAAAAATTATCAATTAATGAAAGAGATTTTGTCACTATGGCCATTGAAATTATCAATGATTTAAGAGATGAAGATATCGAATTACAAGAGCAAGAGGAAAATAACAAGAAAAGTAATAATAGCAAGAGCGACAATGCCAATGAAGACGATGATGATGACGACGACGACGATTTACAATCTTTCCATTCGGCTGTAAACAATTTAGTCAATGGTGAAGAGACTAATATGAATGGAAGTATAATGAATAGTTTGGGTAATGAAAGGGAACTTAGACCTGAAACTATAGTAATTTGTTTGACTAGATCATCATGTATGTTAGAATTAGTTGATGCTCCCTTAGAACAAAATGTCTTAATCATGTCTTTAATTGATACTCTTATTACCCCTGCAGTGAGAAATAATGAACCTAAAATTAGAGAATTGGGTGTCAGAAACCTGGGGTTATGTTGCTTATTAGATAAACAATTGGCAATTGAAAATATGTATATCCTTGGGATGTGTGTCTCTAAGGGTAATGCCTCTTTGAAAAACATTGCACTAAAAGTTATTGTGGACATTTTTTCACTTCATGGAACTTCTGTAGTGGATGGGGAAGGTAAAGTGGATTCCATATCATTGCATAAAATTTTTTATAAGGTTTTGAAAAATGATGATTTACCTGAATGTCAAGTGGTTGCCGCTGAAGGTCTTTGTAAATTATTTCTAGCTGACGTGTTCACTGATGATGACCTTTTCGAAACTTTAGTGCTATCATATTTCTCTCCTGCTAATTCTTCCAACGAAGCATTAGTACAAGCCTTTGCATTCTGTATTCCAGTGTATTGTTTCTCTCATACAACTCATCAACACAGAATGGCCAAGATTGCTGCGGATGTGCTATTAAGATTATGTATATTATGGGATGATTTACAATCTAAAGATGATGAATCTGTTAATAAAAATGCCATGTTGAAACCTAATATCATATTACAACAATTAATCAATTGGACAGATCCAAGAAAATTAGTAAGTAAAAATGACGTAGAAACGGAAAAGGATGATGTTCAATTAAATTTCCTTATTGATGTGTTGAAAGTGTTTCCTCAAATCGATAAGAAGGAAATAAGGAAAATGATTTTGACAAACATAAATGCAATTTTTATTTCTCCATCCCAAGATTATTCAAAATTGAAAGAAATCTTAGAGTTTGTTACCGACATCCTAGAGAATGAAACCATTGATAGCGTCAGTAGGAATGCTCTAGAAAAATTCAAGAAAACATTGAATTCTACCATGGAAGAAGCTCTAGAAAATCAAGCACATCAAACTACAAAGGATGAATCCATTGAATCTGGTGAATTTACCAATGAACAAATTTCGATGATTTTAGAAGAATCTAATTTAATCGATGAAAATGAAGGTGACCATGGTGAAACATCTGATGTGAAAATTGATGGTGAAGTTAATGAGTTGAGTATAAGCAAAGACACCTCTGCTGATTTGTCCACCGGTGAAGACCAAAATGAAATATCGAATGGACCTGCAAGGAAGAGAGATAGAAGTGAGATGGAAAACACTTCAATTATTGAAGATGAAGATTCATCAGTTAAAAACACCACAATATCGAAAAATGTCAGTTTCTTATTACCAGAGTCAGATACTAATAACACGGAAGGGAATAGCGAGGATTCAGATTATGACATGGAAATGAATTAAGTATTTTTATAGTAATATAATATAATAAATGATAATATTAATACATAATTGATGTGAAGACATACTTGTTTTATTTAAATAGGATACAAAATAAATCGTTAAAAATACGAGTTCAATATTCGCTGCCATAGACATTAATCTATTCTTGCTAGAAGGTCTTTCATTTCTTGTAATTGTAATTCAGCAATTTTTATTGAATCGACCAACTGCTTAGCTTTGCGACTTTCATTCTTTCCATGTGATTTTTCTTTATCAGAATGTGATGTTACTGTATTATTATATTTCCCTTTTCCACGATCATCTAACCAAGTCCAAATGTTTGCTTGTGATTCTCTTATAATATTCTTCTCATTGGGCTTCGCATAATTTTTAGCATTTTGCCTAACTTCATCTTCGTAAACTTGATATAGTGTTTTAAAGTTAGGAGCATATGCAAATTCATGCCCATCAATTAATATTCTACCTGGGCCAATTAATTTAAGCTTTGGTTGCGAATTAGAACGCAAAAATGAGTTTGTCACAAATATTATGAACAGCAATGATGATATAATAGTGATAATACCTGAAATGGAAGTTATGTCAAAATTTTCAAATAGAGAAAACACAGTAGAGAAAAAATTACCAGAATTAGATTCTGTTTCAATAGTTGGTTCAACTTTAACATCTTCTTGAACAATAGATTGTCTTGACTTTCCAGATCTAGATCTCTTACGGATCTTTTTCTTGGATCCGTTAGTGATCATGGTTCTCAATTCAGAAACTATAATTTTAGTCCCTTCCTTTTGACCATCAATAGAACCCTTCTCAATGGCACCCTTTATCAATGATCTCCCTGTCCAAACAATGTTGGAAACAACCATCATATTTGTTGTATTATGAGGACCCCATGATAAAAAATGTCTAGTATGCACTGTAAAGTTATTACCAGATGGTACATCAGGGGATTTAACTGTTTGTCTTACACAAATGTAATTATTGATATCCATATGTTCAATTTTTTCGCTGACAATGCATTTTGTTTGTTTGGGGCCCATGGAATTGCTCAATTTTTTAGTATAAGTGTAGTCCCTTGTATCATTGACAAATTTAGGAATATCTGATATATCGACATTATTTTGTTTTTCTATAATAGTTTTCAAATAGGATGAATCAGGACCATATAATAATTGGAAAACAGTACCCAAAGGTGCATCAAGATTAATACTTTGATCAATAATTACGTCTTCTTTACTCTTCAAATATTCTGGTTCGGTTGGGGCATGTGTAGCAGGCCCTAAAGTAGGTAATGACGAAGTTGCTTCCTCTTCTACGACTTCTTCCTTCTTTACCTTTTTCAAAGATCTAGAAGAACTTAATTTTTGTATAAATTTCACAATTTCATTATTTTGTGATTTTGTTGTATCAACAACACCATCAAAAGCACCCTTTTCAATAGCACTCTTTAACCAACTCTTAGAAGACCACTCCACTAAGAAATATGTTGTCACCTTAGTAGAATTATTTTTATCCCATGTCAATATTGTATTCGTCCTAATAGTGAATGAGTTCCCCGAGGGGACATCTGGTGTCTTAGATTCTTGGTAAACTTGAACGTAGTTTTCTAAATCATAATTTTCCAATTTGTCTGAAATTAGGCATCTAGTTTTATTGGGACCAATCCCAAAATGCAATGGTTTATAGTAAGAATATTCACGAGATTTAGTTTGTAACAAAGTTGGGATTGGGGAAAAATCAAAATTCTTTTGTTCTTTTAACATAGCTTCCAATTTAGAGACATCATCCCCATATAATACATCAGCCACTGCCCCCAAAGGAGCATCAATTATAGTTTCTCCAATCAATCTTTCATTATCGACAGGTTTATAATTTGCAGTGGTGGGTGCGTGCTTTTGTGGACCAGGAAATAAAGCCGTAGGTCTTAAACCCTTTGAAGCATCTGCTGCGATATCAGGTTCCAAATCGTCACTAGAGGTCATGTCCGTATCATCTAAATCTGAATCACCATCATCATCAAATGATCCACTAGAAAGAGTTTGACTGTAACTACTTGCAAGATCACTCGTCGCAGGTCCTTCGTCTTGAATTTCATCATAATCATCACTATCACCCATATCTTTAACATACCTTCTTCCCAGAATAATTTGATTCCAAACGTCTGTAATTAAATCAAAAGTAGTCTCTCTCGATATGAAAGATGCAAATATATATTTTGTATGCAAAGTATCGATAACGATACCATTAGGGAATATACCTGCTGTGGTTTTCTTCTCAATTTGAACAATTTCTTTGAATGGAATAATCACTGTACTCACCCAACCTAAAATGTTGGAATAGAAACAAAGATGTTGACTGGAAATATACAGCCTCCCTTGTAGTAATATATCTCTTGATAATGCACAACTGTGATCAATAATCAATCTTTCATTTGGATTTAATCCAGCATCTTTGAATAAATTATGAAATTCTTGATTCCTCTTTTCTGATACGTATTCAATACCTTTCAATTCAGTGGTGTTTGTGTAATCGATATTGACTACTGGGTTGGAAGTACCATTGGAAAACACTGTACTCGTTCTTGGTCTTTGTGAAGGATCTGTCCCGTCTGTACTTATTCTTGTTCTATTCATGGAATTTTTCAATGCAATCGATGGAATAACTTTACCAATATTACCTGGTGAAAATGATCTTCTATTTGGAAACAATTTGGACATACTTCTTGGTTTCCTTTCAGAATCTGTAATGTCCTCAGTAGATTGTGATGAATACCTTGAGTTTCTTTTATTTTCATCCACTCCGGCAGGTGTTGGTGATAATATGATTTCTTTACCCTCATTTGTGGGTAGTGTTTTACTTCTTTCTCTGTGATGTTGTAAATCTACGTTCAGTGGGTTATGTTTACTAATATCGATATAACTACTATTTCTCTGAGCGTTAGCGGGTTTGACTTGTAAAAGATCCCTACTGTCGATGAAATCTGTATCACTTAAATTTCTTCTCAAGACAGGGTGTCCATCTTCATTCAATGAAATTTCATCAACATTGGGTTGACTACCAAAGACATCCAATGTCAAATTACCATTACCCAAAGTAGTGATAGCAGGTGGTGATGCACTTGTACTTAATGGTTCAAATTTAACTTTATTAATAGCATTTCTATCAGATAATGGAAGATCTCTTGATAATCTTGTCAATGATTGATTATTCAATGCAACTAATTCAGGTGATGTGGATCCACTATTATATTTAGTGATTGGTTGAGACGTAGTTTGATCAATGTCATCTGCGGTGGAATTTATGGGTCCTGTTCTAGCTAACAACCCATCTAAAGTTCTTAAGAAAGATGTACTTCTATTCACTGGATTATGTACCACAGTGTCATTATGTCCTTGTGATGATGCATTCAATTCAGAGTCTTCCAAACTCAATTTCGATTGTTTACCTGTGGGTAAATCTTCTTTAAACCTTATGGGACTAGATGTAGTGGCTGGACTATCTGGGGTACTAGCTGCATTAGCATTAACTTTAGGTACATGTGACATTGCATTATGAGCAAAAGACATGATAGTCCCAACAAAACTGCTCCCAGAGATATCATGTTTCTCTGGTGGATCCATTGGAGTGGAACTCTTAAATATGGACGATTCATTATTACTACTATTAGTGTTATTAATCTTATCAGCATGGCCATCGATAGTCACTGGTATATTGAAAAACCCATGACCAGTGTTCAATTTCTTAATACCAGCGGTAGAATTTTGCAAAGATCTTCTTGGCATAAATTGGAAATCCAATTCATGTTGTTTACTACTTTGATCATCATCATCATCATGATCTACCGCATCTTGAGTTCTACGACTCCGCCCACTCTTAATGGAAACAATATCTGGTAATTCCATAGGTGGATCGTAAACAATCTTGGGTAATTCAGAATCTGTCATTATGCGCCTCTTGGCAATTTCATTCTTGCCCTTCCCTGACTTACTGACAGTCAACGAGGACCTGCCCATTTTCTTTTTAGGTTTAATGTCATTATCATCAGCGCTTGATCCATCTTTCCTGTGTAATTTCTTCTTCTTCTTCAATTTGAACTTCTTAAGCAATGAACCGTCACTGAACGACCTGCTCTTGCTATCAGAACGAGATCCCATGGTCACAATAGCCTTATTTTTATGAACGGTTTGTATTATTTATTGTTCTTCTTGTTGTGTCTTTAAAAAGAAAAAAAAAAATAACATCAGTTTTGAGTGCAAAAAGTGGAATTTACTTAAAAATAACCATATAATGATATAATAGTGTAAATATAGTATATATATATACCGTATATGTAACATACATTCAACGATCTTCAGCCCATTCGTTTTCACGTCTAATAGCAGCTTCCTCCTCTGGAGTGAAATCGTTCACAATGTTAAACGTTCTTCTAATCTCTTCAGGGGATCTACCTCTGATCATCTCTGCGACCACTTTACAACCTGCATCCAATAGAGGCTTGATGTTCAAATAATTGGCCGCCAGAATGATCTCATACAACATCTCTTGGTCCACTTTCAAGAATTCACGATCCCAAGCGTCCACTGGTGCAGATTTTCTTGAATCGTCATCCTCTTCGTCTGGGAAGTTAGAATCCTTATGATGTTCTGCCCACTCAACGACTTTCTCCAGCACGGACGACCTCACATTGGGCACGGGCATCACTATCTCATCGTCTTCATCGTCATCATCGTCATCGTCGTCTTCGTCACTGTCACCTTGTAAATTACTGTCATGCATATCATTCAAGTAGTTTTTCAACAGCAACGATCTCTCTGCAATTTTACGTTCCACGGTGAAACGCTCCCCTTCACCACTCACCAACACGACAATTTGGTTCTTAGTCTCGGGCATCCTTGTGTTATATCACTGTATATTGTTGGTATTCCATCATTTCAAGGAAGAGAATTGTTTAATAATAAAAAACACACACAAATTAATATTATGTGGAGAATGACCCGGACAAGCGGACTACACTATGAAACCAACCATTACAGGTCGAAATTGCTGTAAACGCTGGCACTGAGATCGTCCAAGGCTGCGACAGCATCGAGACGTTGCAATAGAGTGTTGTCTGCCGCGTTGGAACCGTGTTGTAACATCTCTTGAGCGACATCTTTGGCCGCAAGGGCAAAGACAGCCATTTGTGTAGAATCACCTTGACCTCTCTTGTTCACTTTCTCTGAGACAGACTCCATAATCACTTGGAAACATTCGTTGACTAATGCCTCTAACACTGATGCAGATGCGGTACTCTCTAGACATTGTGCAGTTTCTCCGACTAATCTGGACAAAACGGTACTGTCACGTTCCAATACAGTCAATGATTCACTGTTTAAAGTCTGTTGTAACACAAATGATTCCATGGTCTCATCTGGTAACAGTATGGCACGCAGGTTCAAATCTGTATGTTGTTCTTGTAACAAACGAGTGTTTACCGTTTGGAACACTTTAGTTAATCTAGTAGCAAATTCATCAGTGGATAAAGTTTCTCTTGGGTTAACATCACCAAATTCTAATGCCACTGTAGTTTCCACTACAGAATGGTATTCTGTCCACCCTTGGTTTAATAACCACCATGATAACGATAAAAATGCTTGTTCATTGATGTAAGTGGTCTTATTCTGTTGTTCTTGATCTGATAGGGCAATGGGGGGTTTAGAAGAGTCATCATTATTGCCACTCCATAGAGTGTTAAACCATGAAATTACAGAGGATGTAGCGGTTTGTGCCTCTTCTTTCTCCACAGCGACTTTCACTGCTGTCTCCAAATATTCACGTCTGGTCAAAATGTTCAATTGTAATCTGGTTAACAACAGTAACGAAGAGATAGAGTATGTCACAGTAACCACTTTCACTAGACTCTTCAATTTCAATTCGTTCCATAATTCAGCTTTACTTCTTCCATCTTCTTTGTCCACTTGAGATGATTTCTTCTCCTTCAACGCCAAGAATAACTCATCGACATTCAAATCATGCTTGTTCAACACCAAGGTAAACACGGGCAATAATTCATACAGAGTAAACAATGAGTCCTCTTGAGTCTGTTGGAATCGTCTCTTGATCTGTTCTCTAATGAAATGTTGTTCACTGATCCTCAATTGTTGTTTATAAATCCATCTCTTCACCCACCACACCAGCAACGAACCAGTGGTCACCAATGCTGTGACACCCACAATGGTGCCTCGATATCTACGCAATAAAGACCTTCTGTCACCGGGGATAGCCATATTGTTTCTCTTTGCTATTGTCCTTTGGGATGTTTAACAAGGTTATTTACTTTTCTTTAAGGAATCAAGCTAATTATATATATATTTTCCATGTGGTTAAACTGAAATAAAAGAGCAAGAAGTGTCACATATAAACAGGTTTAAAATGTCACAAGAAGATGTGGATAGTTTTATGGCTATCACCAGTGCGGAAAGTGCTGATTTGGCTAAACAGTTTATAGATATGGCTGGTGGAGATATGGATACAGCAATTGCATTATTCTTCGAACATGGTGGCAATGCCCAATTGAAGAATAACAACAGTAGTAATACTAATAATAATGATGAGTCTGTCATGAGAGACTCTACTAATGATGAAGAAATGGCTCAAAGATTACAACAAGAGGCTTATAATGACGTTCCTGCTCAAGAGGAATATGTGAGACCTCCAGATGCAGCTCGTCATGAAACATTGGCAGAAACTCATGTGTTCCCCGGGACATACGCTGGTGTTGGAGGTCGTTACGGTGCATTGAGAAATGTTGGAGATATGTTTGACCATTCAAGACCAATTGGTATTTTCAATCAGAGATTAGATAACGAATATGATAATGATTCGTCGTCATCTGATGGTAATAACACTGAAGAAGAATCTGACTACGAGTTTGTAGAAGAGAATGTGGTGGAATTGGATGATGATGGGAATGTTCAAGAATATACGAAGTTAGTGAGAAGACCCAAGACCTTCTCTAAAGAGGAAAGATTAGCTAGATTGTTTAGACCTCCATTTGATATAATGTCTAAATTGACATTAGACGGTGCTAAATTGAAAGCCAAGAAGAAACAAAAATGGATAATGTTGAATGTACAAGACACGGGTATATTCCAATGTCAGGCATTGAATCGAGATCTTTGGTCTTCTCCCGAAGTGAAGAGATTGATTAAGAATAATTTCATATTCTTACAATATCAATATGAATCCCCCAGTGCAGAACAATATTTGAATTTCTATGGATTACATGATAAGAATGACCTACCTCATATAGCCATCTTGGATCCAATGACAGGTGAACGTTTGAAACAATGGAATGCCACGGTACCACCTATCAAGGAATTTGTTAAAGATGTAGAACAATTCATCTCTAGTTTTTCACTTGATCCAAGTGTAGCCAATCCCTTAGTGAAAGAACCCACACCTGAATTGGACCCAACCACCCTATCTGAAGAACAACAAGTGGAATTGGCTATCAGAGAGTCAATGGGTAAGAAGGCCGCTGAAGAAGTGGAAACCCACGAGGAAGAACCACCACAAGAGGCTCCTACAATTAGCATATTCGACACTATAAAACCTGTGAAACACGAAGAACCAGCTAATAAACCAGGGATCACCACCAGAATACAGATCCGTACAGGTGACGGTGGTAGATTCGTTAGAAGGTTCAACGCCATGGAAGATACAGTGCGTACAGTGTACGAAGTGGTCAAGAGCGAAATGGACGGTTACCAAGATTGCAATTTCACCTTGAGTAACCACCAGAGGGAGAATCTGATCGAGAAACTGGACATGTCGCTAGAGGACGCCGGGTTAAAGAACAGCTCGTTGCTACTGGAGAAGATCGAGGAGGATTAGTGTCCTGTCTTAGTCTTGTCTTGTCGTGCGCGACGATGCCTGCACTGTTTTTTGATCGTGTACAAAACGCTTATTAATTATATAAATATATATAAATGAAGAAGAGTTCGATATATTCCAGTGAAAGGCCACCACGAAACAATCAAACAAGTAAGCATTATGCGTGTTTGGACTAGTTTATACCTACTGATATCGTCTTTGGCCATGCTGGCGAGTGTGAGTGCCACACATACAAATAACTGGGCAGTGTTAGTGTCCACGTCGCGTTTTTGGTTCAATTACAGACACATGGCTAATGTGTTGAGTTTGTACAGAACTGTTAAGAGACTGGGGATTCCAGATTCTCAAATTATTTTGATGTTAAGTGATGACGTCGCTTGTAACTCGAGAAACTTGTTCCCTGGTAGTGTTTTCAACAATAAAGATCATGCCATCGATTTATATGGTGAATCTGTTGAAGTGGATTACAGAGGTTACGAAGTCACCGTGGAGAATTTTATTAGATTATTGACTGACCGTTGGTCTGAAGATCAACCTAAATCAAAGAGATTGTTGACAGATGAGAATTCCAATATTTTCATTTACATGACAGGTCATGGTGGTGACGATTTCTTGAAATTCCAAGATGCTGAAGAGATCGCTTCAGAAGATATTGCTGATGCGTTTGCCCAAATGCATGAGAAGAAGAGATACAATGAGATCTTCTTCATGGTTGACACTTGTCAGGCAAACACTATGTTCTCTAAATTTTATTCACCAAACGTGTTGGCTATTGGGTCCAGTGAATTGGATGAAAGTTCATACTCACATCATTCAGATGTAGAGATCGGTGTGGCAGTCATTGACAGATTCACTTATTACACTTTAGAATATTTAGAACAAATTGAAAAAAATTCTACGTTAACTTTACAAGATTTGTTTGACTCTTACACTTTTGAAAAAGTACACTCTCATGCTGGTGTCAAATCAGATTTGTTTGATAGAGATCCTAAGGATGTATTGATCACCGATTTCTTTGCCAATGTGCAAAATGTGTTACCAGATAGTAGAGCAAATGATATGACTACTTCTAGATCACTTTTAGAATTGGCTCTCATAAAGGATAACCAAACAGACTCTTCCACAGCCAATGTTACCAGTGTGGTCGAACACTTACCACATTGGGAAAAGGCTGCTTCCTTGAATCAAAACGTGGATGAAACAAATACAAAAGAATCAAAATCGTATTCTTTTGTCACTATAGCATTAACACTATTATTAGTAGTGGTATTAACATTGTCTCAAAAGAAATTAAAGACTGTACCATGTAATCAATTGTATAACACTAAATAGAGATATTTTGAAATTTTTTTTTAATTGTATTATGAAAAATATCAGATCTATCACCAAATGACCATTAAATGAATATATTGAAACAAGTCACTAAAACGGCTCCTACTGTAGTATTACGTGACTATCAGCAAAATGCTATAGATACTTGTGTTCAGGCCATTAAACATGGTAAAATGAGAATTGGTGTGTCAATGGCTACAGGTGGTGGTAAGACAGTCGTATTCTCTAATTTAATTAACACATTAAGAAAACAAAACGATCATAAAACTTATAGAACATTGTTATTGGTACATCGTCGAGAACTGGCGTTACAGGCTTATAGTACTATTGAGAGGTTTGCACCAGATTTGAAGATTGGAATGGAAATGAGTGTAAGAAAATGTGTAGTAGAGGAATCAGATGTGATTGTCGCCTCAGTGCAATCACTAATAAGAAGATTGGACAAATATAAACCAGAAGATATCGACTTGATTATTGTAGATGAAGCACATCATATTGTGGCAAAGACTTATATAAACATATTGAAACATTTCCATGCAGATACACCAGAAACTAAGATACCAGTGATTGGGTTCAGTGCTACTTTTGAAAGAGCTGATAACAAATCAATTTCTCAAGTTCTAGATGAGATCATATATCACAAAGGTATCATTGAAATGATTGATGATAAATGGCTTTGTGAGGGGAAATTTACTACTGTTAGCATAGATATTGACTTATCAAAAGTGGAAGAGACTAGTTCAGATTTTAAATTAGACAGTTTATCTCAAGTGGTTAATATACCTGCTGTCAATGAAGTGATATTGCAGACCTATTTACGTCAAAAATCCCTTACAGATATAAAATCAACTTTACTATTCGGTATCGACAAAGCTCACGTGAAGTCACTACATGATACATTTGCGAAGAAAGGAGTAAACGCTGAGTTTATTACATCTGATTCCAAAAGTGTTGACAGAGACGATATATTGGAAAGATTTAAAAATGGTGAAATAGAAGTCTTAATGAATTGTGGTATCTTAACAGAGGGGACAGATATCCCAAATATTGATTGCATATTGTTATGTAGACCTACCAGGTCTAGATCATTACTTGTACAGATGATAGGCAGAGGTTTAAGATTACACCATGGTAAAGAACATTGCCACATTATTGATTTTGTGGGGGCTTCCAGTGTGGGTGTGGTCTCTTTCCCTACTTTGGTTGGATTGGAAGATTATAATGGTCCATTAGATGATGCATCAATATCAGATATACGAAAAATTAAAGAAGATTTGGACCGTATGGATAGTCTTGTTAAGAAAACAACTGCATTGCAATTAGAAGAAAACCAACAAAAAATTGCAGATTCATTAGATTTAACATTAGTGACATACGACTCATTTGAAGATTTTTATAATAATGCTGGTGTACCCGTAGAAACTGATATCAAGAAGATGTCATCGAGAGACTTAGAGTTTAAATTCCTGACAAAATCACAGTATCCATGGATAAGATTTGCTGATAAAGCATGGGCATTGCCTTTACAAGGAAGACATCATTTAAGATTATATAAATTGGCTAGGGACGATGGGGAAGGTCATTACTATTATTTGAAATTGTACAGAAAAATACCCCAACATGACAAACAACGTACAGGGGCACAATTTGCAATTACTGAGATAGGAGATGATCCAAGTTTATTGAAAATTTTATCCAAAGCTGAAGTAGTCATCAAGGAAATAGCACAAAAATCCTTTGAATCTCAACAAGGAAACTCTTTGTTTTCCACTAGAAATTTCACTAAATATGCCTCCTGGAGGAAAACTCCGGCGAGTGATAAACAGAAAAATTCAGTAAACAAGATGTTATGCAAGACGCTGGATTCCAATAAACTAGAGTTCCCATATTTGGAATCAATGCAGATAGAAAATTATGCATTCAACATCAGCAGAGGTGAAGCTTCCAACATACTGTTTGCCTCAATGATTGCTCCGGTGTACCCTTTGAAATCCCTCTTAAGGTCATTGAACTTCAAGCTGCGTCATTTTAAATGATGCGACACATTTACTTATATAGATTTATATCAAACATTTTATTATTACACACTTACCGTTTGTTTCACGTTCACGGTGTTCGAAACGGTTCCTGCAGAACACCGAACAAAATCGTGTAAATTTTTGTTTCAAACTGAAACGAGTTTTATTTCGAAGAAAATATAAAACGATGAGTAAAATAATATGTATCAAGATTTTGTTTTAAACTAGTGTCAATTGAATAGACAATTGTGCAAAGAAGAGAACACTATCACAATTGCACTGCTTATGGAATATTTGCTTAAACACACTCATTTACCAACAAATAAAACAACAAACACATTATAGTTATGCAATCGCTTCGAAATAGAACTGAAACAATCTTAAAGACAGAAGAAGGAGAACAACAGGACGTTAATTTGAGTCCTGAAGATGTAGAAGAGTCATTGAGTCTAATTGATGAATTGAAATTCTTTCTCTCTACAGCTCCTTCTAATTGGCAAGAGAACCAAATTATCAGAAGATACTACTTGAATAATGAACACGGATTTGTATCTTGTGTGTTCTGGAACAATGTGTATTATGTGACTGGTACAGATATAGTTAAATGTTGTCAGTACAGAATGGAGAAATTTGGGAGAAGTATCGAGCAGAAAAAGAAGTTTGAAGAGGGTATATTCTCAGATTTGAGAAATTTGAAATGTGGTATGGATGCCACTTTAGAACAACCCAAATCTGAGTTTCTAGCCTTCTTATTCAGAAATTCATGTTTGAAGACTCAAAAGAAACAAAAAGTTTTCTTCTGGTTTAGTGTTCCTCACGATAAACTATTTGCTGATGCCTTAGAAAGAGATTTGAAAAGAGAGACATTAAATCAGGTGGCCACAACAAAAGCTATCACTGAACCAGCTTTATCGTTTAAGTTCAATACTAAATCGGATAAAAGTTTGTATTCTCAATTGTTAAAACACAATCGATCTAAAAAGGGGAAAACACAAGATGATACTGTTTATTTAAGCGCTTTACAATCTGAAACACCAAATTTAGATTTACCGATTTCTAATAAAGAAACCCCCTTTGAAACAAGCGTACAAGTTATTGAACAAGAAACTCCTATCGAGTCTATCATAAAGGAAGAATTGCCCGATACAGTAAGCTTACCATCTGCTACTTTCAATTTCAATTTTAACGAAGTAATTAAAGAAGAAACTCCAGCTGTATATTCTGAAAATAAGGAGCCATCTCTTATGAGACAAGATACCACAGAGTTTGAAGATTTTCCTCTGGATTATTTCCCAATTGATATTGAGTACCCAGACCAACCTAATGATTTAGAGGCTAGTTACAATGTAATCAATCCTCAAGATATCAATAAACCATTAGCACAGTTAGGGTCTAGATTACAAAATAGAAGAGAATCATACATAGAAACCAACCAGGATATGACTTTTGAAGATGAAGACTTTTTAAATTTTACTACTAATGTTTTACCTCAAAGAAGTGCCTATTTTAACCCGCCAAATACTTATACTCCTTATATGAATGTAATGGCTCCATCAGTACCAACCTTTCAAGGTGAGGTGATGGCACAAACAATTGAACAACAACCAATGGCAGGTTTTGAAGGTATATTCACACCTTATAGTGAATTACAACAGTCAGAAGTTTTTGATTGGAATGTGCTTTTACAACCTCCAGCACCTCCATCAGCACATGTTTTAAATCCTTACACTGCGGGATATCGTAGTTCAAATATGTGGGTACAATCACCATTTGTACCAAATGCAACAAATTCATACCTTACACAAAATACTCCTCAATATTTGAGAAGAAGACAATTCCACAATATCACACCTGCCGCTATTCCACAAAATATGAGAACAGGTAAAGTAAATAAATCAAGTCATAAGAAAACTGATCCAAAGGAGAAAAAAGTTACTTTCCAGAATAAAATTAAAGAGAATGCTAAATTGTTATCTAGTAACATCCAAAAGGGCGTCTTAGATAAGAAACTCCCTTCCTCTTTAATTGAATGACAACACATATTCATACATCATCATCACCATAATCATCATCAAGCACATTTAACAGACATTTTGATCTTTTTAAAAAACTCATGTAACAATAATATATTTCTATCTACATATAGATTAAAGACACTATTTAAATAATTATTATTCTCATAGACATTATTTTTTTGTTTACTCTTGTTCATCTCTGTTTGTATCATTTTCTTGGATGTATTGGTTAAGTGACAGTTGCCTGATTTGATTTAGAATATCTTCATCTTGCATCATTGCTGATTGAGCAACCATTAGATCTTTATCATTAATAAAACTTTTCACTGTTTCAATCACATCAAGTGATTCCTTGGTAGTAGCTACAGGTGGTAAAACATCAAATTCAAAGACTTCATAATCTGACCATACATTTGGAGGGATCGCAGCCATCACAGATGATTCTTCAGATAATATGGCAAATCTTAATAAATTTACAGGGATACCTTCAATAAAGAATGGATTTTCCGATTCCCAATCTTCCTCTTGATTTTCCTCCCTTTTACTGACTAATTCAATTTTGGAAGCTTGATAATCTTGTAACAATTTAGTCAAATTCTTATGTAAAAATGATATTTCGTCAGTACTCTTCCACAACATAGAAAATCTGGTTAAATATGCCTTCAATTCTAAAATCCATGCTTTATTTGTATCTATATCCAAAGAAGAAGTCAATGATGAATCACCTGCCAATTTAGTTACATATAACTCACCTAACAAATAAGCATGATGTCTAAACGATTTTAATAATTCCTTTTCTGCTAAATTTATTTCACCAATCTTCAAGTAACTTAACACCACAGCCAAGGAAAACCCTAATGTATACCATTCTTGATACGTGTTTATCAAAGGTGAACGAGATAAGTTAATGATTGATTGATAATCGGCACTTAAGATTAGATAATGGTCCATAAAGTATCTACAACCCAATGGATCCTCTAGGGGACTCAAAGACCATAACGTTTTAGTCCATTCACTTGCAGTGGATACAGCACCTCTTTGCGCTAATGTCAAAACGTATCTAAATATAGCCAAATAAAATTGTCTGTTAAAGAAATAAATGTATGGTAATTGACATGATAACGCATCAAAATTCACATTATTTCTCAATGCACGATCAAAGACAAATAAAGCTCTTTGAATTAACCCATTAGTGTTTGATTTATCACCTTGTCTGACGGCGATTAATGCTACTTGTAGAAGACCTGGAATATGATATGGGAATTGAGATGAAATTAAATTGATCAATGCTTCATGATCAGGGTGTGCAATGACATTTAAATAAAATTCTGTCATGGCCTTTTTATTTGTATCATCATTTAAAGGTTCAAATTTATAGAATGTGGTAAATTTTTTCCAATGGGTAACGTCTTCTGATATGACATCCTTCCAATCAGTTGGTCTTTGCCATAATTGCCAATCGACAAGATCATCTTTATTCAATGTTTTCATAGCCAATTCACCTCTTGGTGTAGGTAACCAGTCATTTCTCACTTTAGTGAATTGTAAACGATGTGCACTACCACCTGGACCATTCGGTACACTTTTATGATCTTTCCCACCCCAATTTCTCACTACACGTTTCATTCTTTGAATTTGTTTCAATACTTGTGGTGAAACTGCTGTGGAAGACATTGAATCAATATCTTCTAATGATTCTGCGGAAATATCATCAAATAATAGTTTAAACTCAGTGTGTGGATCTAATTTCTTAAAATCTGTATTAAAGAATTCTTTACAATTCAATAGAGTAGCATATGGGAACTTGGCAAACCCACTGTCAAATTTCATTTCTTTGGTAATGGTATCTACAGTTTGGAAATATATTTCCCAATTAGAATCGTCAATATTATTATCTTCATCATCATTTTCTGATTCTGATGCTGTGAAAAATGCGTCACCATCTTCATCTATGTGATTCTTCTTAACTTTAATTTTAGATTTCTTAATATCTTGCTTTTGGAATTGCAATAACAATTTATCAAATTCTTCATCATCTTTTTCATCTTCACTGTTGCTTTCAGGTTTTAAATCGGCTGCTTTCTTCTTTTGATTTTTCTTATTCTTCTTTTTCTTTTGACTCTTGGTTGGCAATTGAATCTTAACAGGTGGAGCCTCCTTTTCACTTTCCTCTTCACTGCTATCATTACTTTCATCACTATCATTCATCAGAGCAAACATATTTTGTTTCTGGACAGGTTTCATAGTAGAGGCATTTGAAGGTGGAACAGGAGATGCAGATTTCGATAGAATCGATTCCAACAGATCCTCATCGTTTTGCAATTTTCTCAAAGCTCTTGAACTCATCTTTTGAAGTGGTTTGCTTTTGTTAAGCTTAGCAACCTTATTAAATCAAGTTTTACAATATATTTCAATATTTGAATGGTAAAAAAAAAAACCTGTTCCAAAATGGAAATTATTTCACAAAATTTTCAAATGTGAAAAATAGTATACTCATCGCAAGATATATAACAATAACATATAGAAGATAGTATAACAATCATTGTGAGTATTACACACAGTTATGACCAAATCTAGAAAGCAGAAACAAAAGAAGAAGGATTTCTTAAAGAAGAAATTGAAAGTCGGTAAGGCAGCAGCCAAGGCAAGCAATGCTACAGACACTTCATTCACAGCCCGTACAATTTCAATTAGAAACCAACATTTAGAGCATACAAATGATTTGACGAAGAGGTTCCCACTGTTGAAACATCATAATGTCACTGTAAGGAAGGAGACTTTACAAATTTTCACTAAAGCTATACCAAAAATTATCAAATCTCGTTTGATGACCCCATTGCTTACACAAGCTATCCCATTGATATGTGACGATTCTAAAGTGGTACGAGATGGTCTTATCGAGTTGATTGACGAGATTGGTAAATACGACGAACAAGTGTTAGCATTGCATTGTAATGTGTTTGTGTTGTACATGAACATGGCCATGACCCACATTGTCCCACGTATTCAAGCTGATTCCACTAGATTTTTAATTTGTCTTTTCCAATATTGTGGTGAAGAGATCACCAGACAAGCTTGGTTGAAATTACTAAACGGTGTACTTTCCGTGTTGGGTTGGGGCAAAATGGGTGCTAACACTGCATCAGGTGCTTTACAAACGAAGAAACGTGACGCCAAGAACAATAAAGTGCATCTAGATGCTCTTTTCCAATTGATACAGAGTGGGTGTAAAGAACCACAAGTCATTGTGTCAGATGATTCTGTGGAAACTGTGGAACACAATAAATTTTTGATCCCAGATATGCCACAACCATACGACAATTTGAAACTATTTGTAAGGAAATTGAAGGACACCACGGGGGACTCCTCCTCTAAGAACTCACCTTTGACCAACCAAGATTTAGAGACCCGTCAAAGAACTTTCGAAGAAGAGTACTTGCCTCTGGTCACCAAACAACTCGACTTGGCCATCCAGGACGGTGGTGAGTGCGGCAAGAGTGCCAACAACGTGCAGAAGCTGCTGTCAGAAGTGTTTGCCGCCTAAGTATCTTGTATATTAGCCATATTAATCAATAAATACCTTAAATTTATATACTGTCACGGGAGCCCTCAACGAGTTTGGGTGCGGTGCAGGGATTTCCGCCTAGGGTTCGCGGTGGCGAAAAATTTTCGTCGTTTTTTTTGTTTTTATTTTTTTGGACCTTGAAATTAATTTGTTTACATGTTTTGAGTGTTGCCAGAGGAGTGTTTATGTCCCAAGGAGTACCTGTTTGCATCGATACGGAGGTATAAATAACGGTATCGTATTGGCACGGACTCGAGGAACACATCGACACTGAATTTGCACAGATAGACAGCGATTTTGGGCATTAAATTTACCAGTTTACCATTTGACCACGTTGCATGACCAAACATACACTGAACAATAAGGACTCTGTTGCACAAAATGGATTAGAAGAGTTGGTGGACAAGAAGTTTCAGTACGATATCTTGGCTAACGAACTTTTCCATTTGAAAGAATATATCTCACTGGTAGACTTCGATCCAACACATTCTAATGAGAACAGTGACAGTTTTAACAAATTTTTGAAAAGAGAGAATCTCTTGTTAGAGGACCCCACGGTGATAAAGAAAGAGACTAATGATACTGCCCACGGTGGGAAAATACGAAGGAGACAATTACGTGCTTCTAGTACAATTAATGACAATGATAATGTAACGACAAATAATGTGGATGCTAATGATTCTATAACATTGAAAATGGAAAAATTGAAACCATTAGTTCAAGAAAGATTCAAACAATTAGTCCAGGAATTGGAAACAGAGACTGTCAAGATAAAATTTAAGAAAGAAACAAAGAAAACACCAACACCAGCACTTCCACCACCACAGATTCAATTAATTAAAAAACCTACCACCAAATATACTAAGAGAAAATATTCACAAGTTAAACAAGAAGAGACACCTTCCAGTGACGATTCATTACAAGATTTACCATCAGAGGATGATTTTTATTTCACCACATCTTCAGAGGAAGAATTACCATCCAAGAGGAAACAGAAAAAGAGGAAATTACCACGTATACGTCTGTATGTGAATCCACCAAAGCAAACTGTTACTAATCCAGAAAATTTAACTCATCCTAAATTTAACAATTTAACAGAATATTTGAATTCGTTTAGATTATTAGATGAAGAAATGACTCCCATGGAATTTCAATCGTTTATTGATGAACAGAGACGTATTGCACAAGCTATAAGGAAAGGTTTGTTTAGTGGGGTATTGAGATATGATCCTGACACTGACTCTATTCAACCAGTGACCACTAAAGAGACAAGATTATCACAGGCAAACAGACCAGATCCAATAACATTTTTCTACAAAGAACAAAATCAACATACATTCCAAGATTTCTTTATAAATCAAAGTATCCACATGAGTAGATTGTTTAGAAATTCACAAAGGGCTAGAATTGCTAGAGCTAAGAAAGTTTCACAAATGATTGAACAACATTTTAAACATATTGCCACTGCAGATGATAGAAAATTAAAGGATGAGGAAAGACAAAAGAAAGCTATTGGTAGAACTATTACACAAGCTGTCAAGAAAAGATGGACATTTGCTGAAAAGGCATTTAGAGTCTTGAAAAAAGATGAAGAGGAACAATTGAAAAGAATCCAGGGGAAGAAACATCTTTCTAAAATTTTAGAGCAAAGTACACAATTGTTAGGAGCTCAATTAAACCAAACGGCTGACTCCACAGATGAATCTAGTCTAAGTGATTCTGATTCATCCTTATCAGATAATGAAAGTGCTGATATATTATCAAGTTCCTCCTCTGATGAAAATGAAGATTTACAAGAGGATAATGTTGAGAAAACGGGACCTACTGATGAATCATTATCCGTTGAAGAATTACATAAAAAATATGGTAAATTGAACGATAATGATATCTTAAATGAATCTAGTAGTGAATCTTCAATAATGACAGATGAAAGTTTATCTTCAAGCGAAGACGAAAATAGTGCTTCCACTGGTGAAGAAACCGGTGTTGAAGATGAAAATACACCGGGATTAGGAAGTTTATTCAATAATGACGATAATGAAATGGATGATAGTGAAGATTTTGTAATGGATGAAGAAGAAGAGGAAGAAGTAGATGATAACGAAGGCATAAAGGAAGAACTTGATGAAGAGATCGTAAAGGAAGAGGATAAGATAAAGGAAGAGACAGAAGTGAAAGACGAAATGTCAGAAACTGAAGATGATTCTATATTACCAACTAATGAACAATTGAGTGTTGTAGACGTCCCCGTACCACCATTATTAAGGGGTACTTTAAGAGTATATCAAAAGCAAGGTCTAAATTGGTTGGCCTCTTTATACAATAATAAGACAAATGGTATCTTAGCTGATGAAATGGGTTTAGGGAAAACTATCCAAACTATTTCATTATTAGCATATTTAGCATGTGAAAAGGGCAACTGGGGTCCTCATTTAATTGTCGTTCCAACATCTGTTTTATTGAATTGGGAAATGGAATTTAAAAGGTTTGCTCCAGGTTTAAAAGTTTTAACATATTATGGTTCTCCTCAACAACGTAAGGAAAAAAGAAAAGGTTGGAATAAACCAGATGCTTTCCATGTTTGTATTGTATCGTACCAATTGATTGTACAAGATCAACATTCATTCAAGAGAAAAAAATGGCAATACATGGTATTAGATGAAGCTCATAACATTAAGAATTTCAGATCAACAAGATGGCAAGCTCTTTTAAATTTTAACACCGAAAGAAGATTACTATTAACGGGTACTCCTCTACAAAATAATTTGGCTGAATTATGGTCATTATTATATTTCTTGATGCCAAAGACAATGGTGGATGGGAAAAAAGTTTCAGGTTTCGCAGATTTAGAAGCGTTCCAACAATGGTTTGGTCGTCCTGTGGATAAAATTATTGAAACTGGTGGTGGATACGAACAAGATGATGAGACAAAGAAAACAGTGGATAAATTACATCAAGTCTTACGTCCATACCTACTTAGAAGATTGAAAGCTGATGTTGAAAAGCAAATGCCAGGTAAATATGAACATGTTATTTACTGTAGACTTTCCAAGAGACAAAGATTCTTATATGATGATTTCATGTCAAGATCACAAACAAAGGAAACACTAGCTAGTGGTAATTTTATGTCAATTGTTAACTGTTTGATGCAATTGAGAAAAGTTTGTAATCATCCTGATTTATTCGAAGTTAGACCGATTCTAACATCATTCAATTGTGATACATCAGTGATGTATGACTATGCTGGCTCTATCGATTCCAGCAACCCAATTTTCAATTTAAAAGGTTCCAACTACTATAATAACGTCAATCTTGATAATCTGAATATGATTTTTTCTAGGAATGATCTGGATTTGACAACTTATCACGCCAATAGTGTATCTCAATTACAATGTATCGAACAATTCTCAAAAGAAATCACAATATTAAGAGAGCAAGAACATATGAAAGAGTATAATAAATCAAAGGAATCACCTCTGTATTTACAAGATGCTGAAAAATTCTATGAGAACTTCGGCCAACAAAAGACCCAAAGTGCAATTGAAACATTGGAATTTAGAAAATACATTAACATATTAAGATCATCAAGAACACCTGTTTACGGTAAAAATCTTGTTGATTTGTTAACCATTGATAATTCTTTTATCAATTCAAATGATTTATTAGAACCTTTAATTAAACCTCTACAAACAAGATTTTATTCTGAAAAGGATACTATTGACAATTTTGCAGTTATAACGCCAAAAGTAGTATCTTTACCTACTAGACCATTAGCTTTGGGGATCGATGATGTTAGTAATATTAATGAAGATGAAAAGGATCAATTAAGAATGCAACTGTATAACGCAGAAAATCCATTCCATCATTTACAAACTAAATTGACAATTGCCTTCCCAGACAAATCATTATTACAATACGATTGTGGGAAATTACAAAAATTGGCTAGTTTATTGCAAAATTTGAAAGATAACGGTCACAGAGCTTTAATTTTCACGCAAATGACTAAAGTTTTGGATATCTTAGAACAGTTTCTAAACTACCATGGTTATTTATATATGAGATTGGATGGTGCTACTAAAGTGGAAGATCGTCAAATTTTGACTGAGAGATTTAACACTGATTCTAGAGTCACTGTTTTCATTCTTTCAAGTAGATCCGGTGGTTTAGGTATCAATTTAACTGGTGCTGATACTGTTATCTTCTATGATTCTGATTGGAACCCTGCTATGGATAAACAATGTCAAGATCGTTGTCATAGAATTGGTCAAACGCGTGATGTTCATATTTATAGATTTGTCAGTGAACATACTATCGAAAGTAATATCCTAAAGAAGGCTAATCAAAAGAGACAATTAGATAATGTCGTTATTCAAAAAGGTGATTTCACTACTGATTATTTCAGTAAACTATCTGTTAGAGATTTATTTGGTAACGAGGCCACTGGCTCAATAAAGACTGAGGATAAACCTCTACTGTTAGGTGATTCTGAAGCAACAAGGAATCCTAAGCAATTAGAAAAATTATTAGCTCAAGCTGAAGATGAAGATGACGTGAAGGCAGCTAAATTAGCTATGCAAGAAGCAGAAGTGGATAATGAAGATTTTACAGAAGCTTCTCCCAACGATGGTGAAAATGATCAATCCATCGCAGATGAATACGAAGGCACTAATCATGTGGAAGAATATATGATTAAGTTTATTGCTAACGGTTACTATTTTTAAAAAGAAAAATTATAGTCAATTAATCAGCATTGACTATATTTGCATTACTAAAACAAAAAGACAACACATACACAATCATATCATGTAAAAATTGTATCAATATTTTTAAGTAACATATATATATATCTATATTATAAAGTTACTAGACACATTACTATGTTAAATAGAAAAATACGTGCGATGACAGTGAATTTCACTAAAATAGTACCTTAAAATGTTAAATTTTTGATCTTTTATTTCTTTTAATTTTGTAGCAATATCAAAAAAAATATTCTGAATCAAAATTGATACATTCAATGTATTCATAATTACCTTCCCCATTAGTACTTATTTCTTTATTTAATACTTATGTAAGACTTTTAGTACCAACTTTTAAATCTATCCAACATCTTCATGTATTAAACAATTAACTTTTACGGTCATCAGCCTTATTCTGAGAGTCATAAAGAGAATAATTAAATTTTCACAAAGCTGCACTGCATTAATAGAAGGCAAAACTAGTAATAGAATATAAATAATCATTTTTAATAAATAATATGCAAATGTCATAACTATGTAGCTTTAATATTCTTAGTTTCAATATAACCCTTAACAGAACCCCATTCCCTTCTAAACTTCAGGAATTTAACTTGCCCCACACCCTTATCCAGTAAATGTAAATACAATTCAGGTACAATATAATTAGCTGGGATACCTTTAAACCTTTTCTTTTCCATTACATGCGGAGTATTATCCTTGTCAAAGTAAAGGTAGTAACCCATATATTGTTTCTTACCCACACATATCAATCTAGTGAATTCACACTCTAATTCTAATTGTCCAATTTCATCCCCAATTACATTTACTGTTTTACCATCTATCTCAAACTTAGCATTTAAGTTAAAATGCGCTGATTTAATGATAATACTATCAGTATCACTATACAAACATTTAGCATCAAATTTTGCACCTGCATCCCAAATTTTCTTCATGTGTAACCTTGCATATGATAATGTAAATATGCCGTTTTGAATTGGTTTAGATGAATATTCATCCTCTTTAAGTGTTTTGACTAACATATAATCAGTATTCCATATACTGTATGCATCTTCCTCTTCGAAATCGATGTTTATATCGGATTTAATAGAATAATCTGTATCAATCCATTTCTGTGCAAATTTACCCCATAAACTGTTCATAATAATTTTAACAACATTTCTTTTAACCTTGTTACCTTCTTGTTCATATTTCAATTTTAATTTGTATAATACATTTTCAATATATTCTTTGAATATTTTACCTCTGGATTCCCACGAGTAACCAATATTTCCTTCTTCATCAAAAGGAATATATTCTATTTTATGTCCTTCTGCAATACCTATGTCAATATCAACTGTTGTGTACCAACTTTTATATTTGACTGCTTTAATTGTGTTATAAATAATTTTATTCTCCGATCTAATTGGGAAGAAGTTTGATTTAGGTTGAACACATGGAGTTACTTCAACGTAATATATTCCAAGATTATTTTCAGGTCTCTTGGTAACTCTTTTAAATGACCCATATGGTTGGTCATAAAATGCCATTGCAGCTGGGTATAATGATTTAACATCTAAACACATGGTATTTTCATAAATACCATTTTCACTAACACATCTCCCACCGATTAATGATTGTCTCATGTTAAAATAATCTTCTTTGTTAGGATGTCTTAATTCAACATGCGATGGTAAATGTGCTTTAAATAAGTGAAAACTTAATCCTGCTAATGTCATTGATTTATCTACAACATTGGAACCAAAAATTTCATTGACTGCTTGTTTAAATTCAATCCATACTTTCGATAATACAATAACATCATTTCTACAATATTCTATTGACCAATCAATTAATGTTTTACTTACACCATCCTTTTCATAATTAATAACATTAGTTGAACTGATCACTAACTTTTCCTTTTCTCTTTCCACATTAATATTTGTGTCAATACTTTTCCATTTCTTGTAAACTTTATACAAATCATCTTGTGTTTTAACAACATGATGTGGGAAATCTGTTTTACCCAATTCTTTATTATCTGTTAGGAATGCTTTGGCTGCATTGGCTAAACTACATAATAAAAATGAGTAGGAATCTTTCACTGAAAATTTTATATCACCATGTTTGAAATTAAAACTGATAAAATTATTATTTCTAATTAATATATTAGTAATAGTTGATGGATCAAACATACTACTAAGGATATAATGGAAATCATAAGCACCTCCATTATGAGCAATTAATTCCACAGTCTTAATCTTCATTAAATGAGATATTTCAACCACATATTCAATCATCTGTGCAACACAATCTCGTCCTTTAAAATCAACTAAATTACCCATTTCATTGTCATAAAGGACACATGCACAACATAAATATGGAATATTAGTTTGATTATTTTCATTTTCTGGATCAAAGTATGCTTCAATATCAAAACAAACGGTTATATCCCTTGCTTTGTTATATTTTTGTAATGGATTAAATGTTGTAACTTTTTTATTATATGGAGCTTTGCTTATGTTAGAAATAACACCAATATGATTATTGAACACCATTAAATAAACAATATCTGGATCAATAACACTTAATGATGTAATAGGACTTGCATCAAATAATCTAATATCTGTAAAGGATTTAACATGCTTAATATCTTTAATATAACAATGTGGCGTTACCACACATACCTTATTATCATAATGTTGAAACAATTCTTCTAATGTTGTAAATGATTTGTTGCAGAGATACTGGGAACATTGTGTAATACATGGGGTGTCAAGTTTATTAGCAGTGAATATTTCAAATATACCACAATTTAAAACAGGCGGTATATTTTTACCCCAATTGGTAATACAGTTTGGATTTGGAAAATATGTCGATTTAATGTGCAATACCATATATGAATACGAATCAGAGATAAACAAAGATTCATACCCATAAATCTTTTTAGTAATTTCATCTAATAAGAAATATAGGTTATCAAATAATGTTTCAATATCTTCTTCAAATGTTTCCTTGTATAATTTGCATGTTTTTAAAGAAGCTATTTGTTTACCTTGACTATGAATAACAAAGTACATGTAGTTTACGGGTGGTTGAATTACATCATCAAATGATTCAGCTTCATTTAATACTTTGAATATGTCATCTTTCAAGTCTAATATTTGTTGCTTTTTAAATAGTTTAATATTTAAACCATTATAGGAATTTGTTTCACTGATTGTTTCGCTACTTTGTTGATAATATATTGATTTAGAGTTAATTATTCTGCGCGGTTGGAAACCTATTCGTTTGGGTTTATTCAGTAGTTTGAGTGATTGAACGTATTGTCTCGCACTAGATTTTCTCTGCCGTACTTGTTCATTATAAATTTTAGCCTTTATTGTATCTATTTTACCATTCAAAATATATTCTTTTGTCTTCTCATCTAGATCATTATAATTGGGTAACTCTTTTCTGATTTGAGCTAAGGCTTTTTTAGTGTAATCCATCTATTACCACTATAATATAGATGCCCATTCTAAAGGTATTGCAAATTAATATAAAATGATGTATATATTTACACATTTTGGTGTTTTTCACTGTAAATTATACGCGTTCTCGAAAAGTGAGATCCCGAAAATACTCCGATGAAGTAATAAGAGAATACTCACTATGAAACGTGTAAAGGGTATTGTGAACTGCACCGTTTTGCATCCTTCTTTTACGTAGAAGACACCCTTCATATTCTGTGTATAATATATATTTTTTAGACATTTCCTAAACTCTGTTATGTAATTAGCGGAAAGAATCTTAACATTTCTTAAATTTAACGAAATTATCACCATTTTTAAGATTTATAATATATTTACTACTGAATAAGAGACATTAAAACAAGTTTATCAAATGATACCTTCCAGGGTAAGATGCTTCCATAGCGGCTGTACGTCGAAGATTAGTTTACATGATGTGAAGAATGTGATTTTGAATTCCACTCAGGATTCTTCCAAATTGGTAGAAACCAACTCAGAATTAAAGGGAAACGATGTTGAAAGTCCTATACAAAAAGTACCTGCCCCAGTTTCCAAACGAACCAAGCCTATACGTAATTACATAAAGAAACCCACTTGGGTCACGTTAAATCAAACTGAAAACGAACACTATACAACCCCCAAACTTGCCACGATAAGTGAAGCCAACCGTTTCTTCAATGTTGCCAAAGTCAAATATGAATGGAGTGTTGGAAACTTTGAAGACATACCTAGTGAAAAGCTTCGACAGAAGTTTGCAAATATAGATACTAACCCATCTAGTCATTCTAATAAACTTTATCCGGGGAAGACTGGTGTACCCTTTGAATTAGTGAACAAATTACCTGAAATTGCATTCCTTGGTAGATCTAATGCTGGGAAGTCTTCGATTCTTAATAATCTTACCACAGAATTTGCCAAAAAATCTTTAAATGAAACTGCTAGGACGTCTAAGAAAGCTGGATTTACCAAGACTCTTAATTGTTTTAACATAGGTAATAAATTTCGACTCATTGACACTCCAGGTTATGGTCACAAGAGCACAGATTTACAAGGTGAACTCACTTTATCATATTTAAAAAACAGAGAGGAACTCCTGAGATGTTACCTGTTGATATCAGGGAACCAAGGCTTTACCAAATTGGACATTCAAATAATGGATATGCTAGTAGATCTAGGAAAACCATTTGAAATTGTTTTCACTAAGATGGATAAAGTCAGGAATTTGGAAACTGTGAAAGATATGATTACGACGAGTGGTATTAAAGATTTTGCTACTTTACCTAGGTTAATTTTCACAAACTCTGTCTTGTCCAAAACTTGTCCCAAGAGATATGGTATTGACCATTTAAGATGTAGTGTCCTAGAAACATGTGGTGTGTTATAATTAGTACTCTGATGATGCTCATTTCAACACTACAAATCATATATTATATACATTTCTTATGAATAACCCATGTAACTATTGTATATTCGTCATTGTTAAATAACCGTCAAAGGCGAGATTTCACAATTCCGCTTTAAAGTTCGAGATTTCAAAACGGGAGAGCTCAAACAACAAGAAGTAAATACAGTGTTTGGATCCATTGAAAGCACCTTTGACCTGTCATTACTTACATTGAATTAACCAGTTTTTGATAAGATGATTCCGTTGATTACAAGAACGGCTCGTATTGTAAAGGGTGAGAATATTAAATCGGTGATCGTTACAACGACTACTAGACAGTTCACATCGAGCCTCCCCATAAGAGCAACTAAAGCTGAAAAGTTTCTAAGAACACAGAGGAGAAGACAGAAGAATGAGGCCAAGCAAGCTAGTTTGAAGACAGTTAAAGATTCTGTTGATCCAGTTTTTGGTCGAAAAGATACTCCCTTTATTACACGTATTAGAGCTGAGATCAGTGAACCGTTAGTGTTGTCCCATGGGTTCGATATTAATGAATTAGATAAATTAACAGCTGCTGTGGAACCCACTGAACGAGAGCAAATAGAATTATCTGGGTTCAACGAAGAGATTTTCACTCGTGATGATACTAAGACCATTGAAAATAAAAGAGAAGCCCTTATAAGAATCTTAAGTATGAAAAATGCTAGTAACAAAGAGAGTATGAAGATGGCATTACGTCTTGCCCGTGAAGAGTTTCAAAGATTCCCTGGTGATACAGGTTCCAGTGAAGTGCAAGCAGCATGTTTAACAGTTCGTATTCTTAATTTAGCAAAACATGTACAAGAAAGAAAGAAAGATAATGCTAATACTAGAGTATTGAGGACATTAGTACAACATAGACAAAGTGTCTTGAAATATTTAAAGAGAGACAATCCAGAACGTTATTATTGGACTATTGAAAAATTAGGATTAGATGATGCTGCTATTATCAATGAATTTAATATGGATAGAAGGTACATGCAAGAATACAAATTTTTTGGTGATAAGATCTTGGTGAAAGATTCAAAGAAAGTGTTGGAACAAAAACGTAAAGACGCTAAAAAGCAAAAGATGTCAACGGCAGCTGAATTGTAGAATACACACATATACATATATATATAATATTCAACGTACCTTGTAAATAAAATAAATTGAAATAATTAAACCAATAATTTATGCAAATTTGTTTTATATAACATATATTTTATGTAAAGAAGTGTCATGAAACCTTTACTAAATCGGAAGTAATGGAGAATTTTCAGTGGGTTCTTCACAATCGTCAGAATCAGAAGAAAATGAATCTTCAGAATCCGTTTCATTTTCTTCATCAGCTTCTCTTCTCATTTCAGCACGGTATAAGATATTATCCCAGTTAGGATTTAATACATAATAAGCCTCGATAGAACCAATTGTTAACATACCACAACCAATACCAATCCATAACCCATACAATTTCCAGTCTAAGAACCAACTTAATGACATTGCCAAGGGGATACCAAAGAAATAATAACCTAGGAAATTTACAATACTACCAATATGTTGCATACCTTGACCTCTTAAACAGGCACCAGACACGGCATTTAAAGAATCGAAATTTTGAACTAACCCAACAACGGGTAAGATACTAGTCATTAATGCCTTCACTGATTCATCTTTAGAAAAGACACCTGCAATGAAATGTCTACCAAAGAATAAGATACAACAATTAGTAAACCCAGCGATGAATGAAAATGAAATACCCACTCTGGCAGCAATAGCAGCAAAATCTGTTCTCTTAGCCCCAATGAAATTGGCAATTCTGGTGGATGCAGAGATACCGATGGAAAATGGAATCATATAGATTAATGCAGCCACTGAAGAGACAGCAGATTGTGCAGCCAAATATTCTGTACCAAAATAAGCACTAAATAATGTTAACAACTCATAGGACAATTCTTCAGCTTCTAACATGATAATACCTGAAAAGGCTAAATTGGCTAAATCTTTCCAATGAGTGAATGCCTTCTTGGAGAACCCACCCCAACATTTCATACCATCCACATATAGGATGTATAATAACATTAAAGTAAACATTAACCAAAAATTGATGACAACTGCCCAAGCGGACCCAATAAACCCAATACCAATATATTTATTCCAAACTAATAAGTAACTCATTAAAATATTTATTGGAGCACAAACAGATAAGATATAAATACCGGCATCAAAAATACCTTGAGCTTGTAAAAATCTTTTCAAATTTTCAAACAGAATATAAGGTGGTGCACCAAAGATCAACACTTTTAAAAATTGTGATGTTAAATGGATTAATTCCTTCTCTGGAATAATCTTATACAATATTGGTTCAGAGAAATACCAAAGCATTGCGAAGGGAACATAAATAACCATAGAAAATGTAATACAACGTTGTAAATGAACACCAACACTATGATAACGACCAGCACCGTATGCTTGTGGACATAATGTATCTAAACTAGTTGCAATACCTTCAAAAAAACCCAAAGTAATGTTTGAAGTCATAGAGGCTAAAGACACAGCAGCCAATTCATTTTTACCTAAAAACCCCACGGTTAATGAACACACTAAGGGGAAAATATCTTCCAACAAGAAAGTGAACATTAAGGGTAACGAATATGAAGCCAACACTTTAACTTCTGATTCAAACGTAACATTAGTATGAGCCAATTCTTCTAATGCTTCTTCATCAAACCCTTCTTGATAAATATTCGGTACAGATCCACGACTACCTAAAGAGATAAATGAGGCTCTTCTTGGAGCATGCTGTAACCCATCTTGCACTGCAGTACGATACAATTGCTTTTGGGTGTGTACTTTATTGATGAAATCGTTGTATCTCATTTCTCTGGCGGGATAAGGTTCCACGTCATTGTCCTCGTCACTCTCTGAGTTATACACTGATGAATATCTCCTCTCATGTTCTTGTAAAATCCAATCCACATCAGGCGGAGATAATTCAGGTGTCTCAGAGACCCTGGACGGAAGTGAAGTGGTTCTACTTAATTCACCACCATCTTCTGGGGATCCAATACCGTTTTCATTATAATCTTCACTTTCATCTAACATCGGTAGTGGTTCGTGAACACTACTACCGAAATCCTCCACTAACGATCTGAAACTTCTTTGATCATGAGTGCTATTTCTCTTCCGTTTATGTCTCCTATACTTCTTAACTAACGGATTCTTCCTGTTGGACGGTAACCAGTCTAAACTGATCCGTCTGTGTGTATTCCAAATACCTAACCCTGAAGTGCGTAACGCCGGGTGTACATCTGATAGAGTCTTTGACAACAGTCCTGACATATACTAGTATATTATACTCTTGTTATTGAATGTAATCTGTACCCCTTCTTGTGGAACAGTGTCAGTTGTTACTTAATCAACCCTTTTTATAGATCGCTGTCCGAAACATTTTTCAGGCGCAGTCAAGAATCGAATGACGCCAGTAATATTTTTCAGACGACGGTAATTTGAGTCATGACACACGTGGATGTGCACTCAGTAAGAGGCTGGATGATGCACGTTTGAGAGTCAAGTGTATGTGTGCGGTATTTATTATATGGCTAATATACAAAGGATGTGAAATACGTAATTACAAAAAGTTAGAATACGTCCGGTAATTTCTCAATGACGTATGAATGACCACCCACACTCATTAATGGGATACCTGGGATCTTTCTTATTCTTTGTTTCAAACCAGCATCATTAGTGGCCACAATGTAACATTTGTGTTGCAACACTCTGTTCACCAGACAGTCATCTGCATATGTACCTTTATGAGAACAATTCAATCTCTTGATTCTAGGGTCTCTGGCCAGTTTCAAGGCAATACGGTATTTGGGACCCAATTTTTCTAATTCTGCCATGACACAATCTGTGATTAATGGGTTACATTTGGCCAATAGACAATCCATCATACCCTTCACTAAATCGATTTTTTTTTGAATGGAAAAATTTATAAAATTGGTATCGATCAACACTTGGTATGGTGGCTTGATAGCTTCATTGTATTGGAAGAACAGAGCACTGGACACTTGTGGGATATTCCTCGTTAATTCCGGATCAGCCTTTTGAACTTGTTTCTCTTGGTTGGCCTTTAATCTCACGTCTTTCTTAGCGTTTAAAGTACGTTTCACTAACCCAAACTTTCTTGTCTTCTTAGCTTTACCCATGACTGGAATATATTAGTATAGTTGACGGATATATGTAGTTGACTTGCCACTTTAAAGAAGTCGATGAGCTCTTTCCAATTTTCATTATTTTTTTCTTTAATATTGAAAAATTTGATATCGCGCTCCACGACTTTCTAATACTTATGATTACTATTAAGGAACTTATACAGATATTATATATGGAAGCGTCTACATTCTATCCACAGGAGTTAAACCCAGTAGTTTCATACCGTTGTTCAACACTTGTCTGGCAGAGGCGTATAGCGCTAGACGGGCAGTGGCTAATTCTTCAGTTTGACCGGCAACCCATAAGACATCGTAACAAGAGGACACTTGATGGGTCAATTTGAATAAGTATGTGACCACAGTGGTTGGTTCGTGAGTCTTCATGGCGTTTCTCAACACATCTGGGTATTGGCCTAACAATCTGATCAATAATTGAGCAGCTGGTTCGGTCAATAAGGAGAAATCAGCAGAAGCCCATTTGTCTTCAGTGATATCCTTAGCGTTTCTCTCCACAGATCTTAATCTAGAGTGAGCATATTGTAAGTATGGACCAGTGTCACCTTCGAAGGAAAGCATTCTTTCCCATTTGAATTCGTAATTGTTAATACGTTTACCTTGCATATCTTGAATCATGACAGCAGAGATACCAACTAAATCAGCAACTTCTTCTGGGTTTTCAATTTGAGCATATTTAGCTTCATTCTTCTTCATAACTTCATGCATTTTATCCTTAGTTTCTTCTAGAATGTTATCTAAGAAAACAACAGTACCCTTTCTGGTAGACATACCTTGCACCATACCGAAATTGACATGGGTTAATCTGTCAGCCCATTCGAAACCTAATTGTTTCAAGATTTCAAAGAATTGAGCAGTGTGTAAATCTTGTTGAGTGGCAATAACGTAAATCATCTTATCGAACTTATACTTTTCATAACGATCCATAGCGGCACCAACATCTCTGGTTAAATATAGAGTGGTACCATCAGATTTTTGTACAATGGCCTTACCTAATTTTTTGTTGAACTTGGTTAAATCGATTAATAGAGCACCTTTATCTTCGTGGGTTAAACCCTTTTCGGCAAACATCTTCAAAGCAACTTGCATAGAATCTTGAGACACTTGAGATTCACCAGAGTAAATATCGTATTTGATATTCAATCTAGCATAAGTGTCAATATATTTTTCAATAGAGTATTCACGGAATCTTTTCCACATGTTCAAAGCTTCTGGTTCACCATCTTCCATCTTCTTGAAATAAGCACGAGCTTTACCGTTAGTGGATTCTTCCAATGGTAATGAATCACCTTCTTCTTCAATATCTTTGTTAATACGGACATAAACTTCGAATAAATGATGAATTGGATCCTTGACTAATTCTTCTTCATTACCGTATCTTTCAAAACCGACGGCCAAAACACCGAATTGTTTCCCCCAATCACCTAAGTAGTTCATTCTAACGACTTCCCAACCTAATTTTTCGTAAAGATTAGAGATGAAACCACCAATAATGGTAGATCTTAAATGACCAGCATGGAATGGTTTGGCAATATTTGGAGATGAGAATTCAACAACAACTTTCTTGTTTTCCACCATTTTACAAGAACCGTAAGCGTCCTTTCTGTTCAAAACGTCTGGAATAACAACCTTCATTAAGAATTGTGGGTTGAAGAAGAATTGTAAGAATGGACCGTTAGCTTCCACTTTACTTAAAAATTCACCGCATGGGAAACCAGTGGCCCATTCAGCGGCCAAATCCTTTGGATTGGCACCCTTGATTCTCAATCTTGGGACAGGAATCAATAAATCACCTCTTTCTAAAGTGTTAGTCCATTCCAAAGCTGGGTAAATGATGGATGCATCAACACCGGAAATCTTACTTAATTCACCGGCAATGTAGTTTCTCATCAAATCAACAACGTTAACATCTGGGAAAGAGCCTTCTAAGGCAGCTGGTTGAGCAATAGACAATTTTTCCAATTGAGTGGCAATGTTTGCAGTAGACATATTGGATACTCTCTTATAAATGTAAGATGACAATAGTTAATGCTTATCCATCGATTTATATCAATTTGACATGAAATTTCTCGATGAAAAAAATTTGACTCATCGAGTGCGACATCATTTTGGACGATGGTGTTTGCATTACTTCTTGACCATAAGATGAGTAATAGTGTCAACTAGATGGTTATAGTGCATAGTTACGGCTGCTTAGTTGGAAGCAGTTCTATTGTCATTTTACTGAAAGTTTCTTTGTAATGGATTTAATTAAAAGTAAGTAATAACTTTAAGGAAGGTATCTTAATAATGACAGGAAATGGGTAACCAATGAAAATGGCACAGATATCGTACATTCCATTTGATGATCTGTTAAAAACGTAATTATTATTATGTTATCATTCTATTATTATATATGTTGAATTAATCATTATAAATCTATATTAAAGTGGAAAATACATTAAGACAAATTTGCTTATTTTCTACCCAAGATTCTCTTGTACATTGGGGTAGAGTCTTCAGCCAAATCACAGGCATCGTAATCAGCACCTCTCTTAGATGGTGGGACCCATGAGTCGGACTTCCATGGTAAAGTACCTTCTTCCCACATCAAGTTAACTTCTTCCAAAGATAAACCCTTGGTTTCTGGAACGAAGAAGAAAACGTAGACGTAAGCGAAACATAAACAACCCATGAAGACGTAACCGTAGTAGAAGTCAATAGCACCAGTAATGAATGGAGTAAAGAAAGAGATTAAGAATCCCCACATCCAGTTGGAACCTTGAGCAATAGCCATACACTTAGCCTTAACTCTCAATGGGAAAGTTTCAGAGTTAACAACGAATGGAATTGGAGCCCAAGAAGTGGCGAAACAGAAGATGTAGAAACAAGTGAAAACAATCATACAGTTACCAGCACCCTTGGAGGAACCGTTACCCTTACCGTTTGGCCATAATCTAGTAACACCGACAGAAGAGTAAACGACGAAACAACAAGTCATAGCGGCAGCACCCCATAACAAACATCTACGACGACCAAATCTTTCAACGAAGTAAATACCAACAAAGGTAGAGGCAAAGTTGACAATACCAATGACAATAGCAGTTTGGAAAGAATCAGTCATACCGACAGATTGGAAAATAGTAGTACCGTAGTAGAAGAAATAGTTGTCACCAGTCAATTGTTGCAAAGATTGCAACATACAACCCATAAGTAAACGTTGGAAAATCTTAGTCTTGGTAGAGAATAATTCACCCCAAGAAGCGTCACCAGCTAATTTTTCAGCTTCAACACCAGCTTGTAACAAGTCAATTTCGGCCATAACAGCTGGATCTTCCATGGAAACCTTGTTGGAAAGACAGATAGAATGCTTAGCTTCTTCAACCTTACCGACTTCCAATAAGTAACGTGGAGATTCTGGAACGAAAGATAAACCACCGATCATGAATAAAGCCCAGGCAAAACATAAACCTAATGGGACTCTCCATTGAACAGAGTTGTCGTAGTTCTTAGTACCGTAGTTAGTACAGTAACCTAAAAAGATACCTAAAGTAATCATCAATTGGAAACATGAGACCAAAGTACCTCTTAAATGCTTTGGAGAAACTTCGGAAATCAACATTGGGGATAAGACAGCAATACCACCAACACCTAAACCAGAAATAATTCTACCAATGAAGTATTGGTACCATTTGTTAATGGTAGCAATTTGAATAACAATACCAACAATGTAGATGACCAAGACAATGGCTAAACCCTTCTTACGACCGTACATGTCACCAGCCTTAGACAAAATAATACCACCAACAGCACAACCGATGTTGAAGATAGAAACAATTAAACCAGTTCTAACCTTAGATAAGTAATGAGTACCATCGTGATGCTTTTGACCCAATCTTCTGACGAAATCAGTTTGGTTAACGAAACCAGAAATGGTACCAGTATCCCAACCGAAAACGAAACCACCGAAGGCAATCATAATACACATGATAGAAACGGTAGCGTAAGCGGAAGCTGGCTTCTTTGGAATTTCAGCAGCTTGAGAGAATTGTTCAGATTCATCTTTGTATTCATCTCTCTCAGCCTTGTTGGATGGAGTAGATAAAACGGAAACAGATCCAACATTGGATACTTGTTCTTCTTCAGCAGACATATTTATATTTGCTTTAGTTTAACTGGTTTTTTTTACAAGGGATAAAACTAAAGAAGCATGAACATTTTGGAATTATTTAAATTTATCCATGGCTATTTATACAATTAAAAAATAATGGTATCGTTGAAATTTCTTTTGGTATTTTCGAGCCAAATCCTGACTAAAAGAATTGTTGTGATGCCCCGGTTTATTTCTTTTCAATGTAATCCTACGGGTTTTCTCTACCCCATGGAAAAACTTTTCATCGTATTTCTTTTTCAGAGATGCCTCCCCCTTTTGTTAGCGGAAGAACCCCACGGATAAATTGTACGCCCAGCCGTAAATGACTTGGTTTTTATTTATGCGGAGGGAATTTCACTAAAGGGGAAAAAAGCAAACAAATCCGTGGCTCAGTCGTCCTGCATGAGTTTCTTAGTAAAATGAACTTTACACAATCTGGTACCTCATGATTTTCTTTTTACTTTTTTTTTCAGATTAGCTGGACTTGACAGGCGCGTTATGTTTTTCCGGTTGACATAGGTTTCAACCGGATATAATTAAATAAGTTTACGTATTGTAACCGTTTAAAAGAGTGTTTTTCTACTCATAAAATCCTTCAATTACATTCATTATTCTTATTCCAATTCAATTTAGCATTGGGTAACTCTTGTTCAAAAATTATGGCTAGAACTTTAGTTTTGAACCGAATTAGAGCCGGAATAATCGCCGGCAAAGTTGTCCCGAAAAGATATTCCTGCACGCGTATGACATGAGGTTTCGGAAAAAGGTTTACCCGAGAAAAAAATAGCGCGCGGATTTTCCGTGGAAATATCCGATGAAAAGTTTTTCCAGTAAAAACGTCGTAGTTTACATGGTACATGTACGTACAAGATCTTGAGTGCAAAACCTTTTCAAAACACGTTTAGCGGTTTATTCAAATTCCGTTTAAATTGTTGCTCAATAAAAAGAAAAGATTGTATAAACAGGTTTCGCGTTGCGGTGATTAATCGTCGTCTATAAACTTGCATATTTCGGTTTTATCTTAGAAGTTGAAAACTGTGTGATAGGAGCCCTACTAAATAACTAAAAGGTTATATTAAAGTTTGGTTGTGTTTTTCGTGTACGAGAGTTGGATACCCACTTGAACAAAATAACAAAAATATTTCTTTTACGAGGATGAATAGAGGATTTTACAGAAGAACATTATGAAAAAATATAATGTTATAATCATGATAAGCCTACTTATATATGTCTGGTAACAGTTCACTCTTTTAGATTGTTGTAAAAGATATTATTATCATAAAATCTTATAATTTCACTACTTTGTTGAAACGAAATGACTTGAATTCAATAATGGGTTTGATTAAGACTACAACACATTGTTTTAAATATAACGCTTAAACTAAGTTTCAATTTTTATACATTTGAATTACAATGACGTAATCTAAATTTAATTAAAATCAAGCTTAAAAATAATCAGTTAACTATATACTAAGAATAATAATATCTTATAGAAGATTTCGTTTCTGTGTAAAATATCACTTAATATACATGTTTATATAAGAGTGAAAGAAATGCAGTTTCTTGGAAATATAAAGAACAGCCATCTCAATCTTCTATATAAAAGTATCGAATATCAAAAATGTGTAATCATAAAGCGTGAAAAGTTTGAAATAAATTAATTATGTAATGAACAATGGAAATCTATCAGTTTATTACTTTCTGCCAAAAAATCTCTTGTAGGCAGGAACATCATCATGCATCAATGCATCAGCATCGTAATCATTACCTCTTCTGGTTGGTGGGACCCATGATTCAGATTTCCATGGTAGAACACCTTCAGCGTACATATCATTAACTTCTTCTAAAGTTAAACCCTTAGTTTCAGGAACGAAAAAGAAAACGTAGACAATGGCAAAACACATACAGCCCATGAAGACGTAACCGTAATAGAAGTTAATGGCACCAGTGATGAATGGTGTGAAGAAACCAATTAAGAAACCCCATAACCAATTTGATGCAGTAGCTACAGACATAGCCTTAGACTTAACTCTCAATGGGAAAGTTTCAGAAATAACGACATAAGCAATTGGGGCCCAAGAAGTGGCAAAACAGAAAATGTAGAAACATGCAAACACGATCATACAATTACCAGCACCCTTGGATGGATTTTCTTTACCATGTTTCCACAATTCCGTAACACCAACTGAAGCGAAAACTACATAACAGCAAACCATACCAGCAGCACCAACCAGCAAACATTTACGACGACCAAATTTATCAACTGTATATAATGAGAAACAAGTAGACACAAAATTAACAACACCAAAGACAATAGAAGTTTCGAAAGAATCGTTCATACCAACAGCAGTGAAAACGGTAGTACCATAATAGAAAAAGTAGTTATCACCTGTTAATTGTTGTAACGATTGAATCATAATACCCAACATAGTACGTTGTAACATTGCTGGTTTACCGGTAAATAATTCACCCCATGTGGCTTCACCAGCAGCTTTAGCTTCTTCAACGGCGGCTTCAATAAGATCTAATTCATTTTGAATAAATGGATGATCAGGGGCACATTTGTTGACAGTAGCTAAAGAGGCTCTAGCTTCTTCGATTTTACCCACTTCAACCAAGTAACGTGGAGATTCCGGGACAAAAGTCATACCACCGATCATGAATAAAGCCCAGGCAAAACATAAACCTAATGGGACTCTCCATTGAACAGAGTTGTCGTAGTTCTTAGTACCGTAGTTAGTACAGTAACCTAAAAAGATACCTAAAGTAATCATCAATTGGAAACATGAGACCAAAGTACCTCTTAAATGCTTTGGAGAAACTTCGGAAATCAACATTGGGGATAAGACAGCAATACCACCAACACCTAAACCAGAAATAATTCTACCAATGAAGTATTGGTACCATTTGTTAATGGATGCAATTTGAATAATAATACCGATAATGTAGATAACAACGACAATAATTAAACCTTGTTTACGACCTCTAGTGTCACCCAGTTTTGAAAGTACAATACCACCAATGGCACAACCAATGTTGAAAATAGAAACAATTAAACCAGTTCTTACCTTAGATAAGTAATGGGTACCATCGTGATGTTTTTGACCAAATCTTCTTAAGAAATCAGTTTGAGCAACAAAACCAGAAATGGTACCGGTATCCCAACCGAAAACAAAACCACCGAAAGCAACCATACAACAAGAAATTGAAATTGCAACATAAGCAGATTTGCCTGTATTTGGTGGAGCAATTACTTGAGTAGTTTCTTCGTACTGATCCGGTTGGTTCATGAATTTGGATTCATCATCAGAACGGGAAGAGTTTGATTTTTGAGGACTTAATAGATCTGGAGTTGAATTCATTTTGATTAATTGAACTCGACAACTATTTTCAGTATCTGGTTATCTACAATAACTAAAGAGAAGAAAACAAGAAAACAATTAATCTGGGGGACATATTATTTTGTTTTTATATGATTCGGATATTATTAATGTTGCAAAATATAACAACCGGTTCTTCTGATCACGAAGTATAAACGTTATGGGGTCACAGGTCGGGATTTATGTTTCACGGGTTTATTTAGAATACGTAATTCTTATTCGCGAATATAACATAACGGACTTCCGGAAAAACAAATAGACGCGGGACTTTTTTGACTTATTCGGATAAACCCCCACCTTTATTTTTTTTCAATTTTGAAAACATCATTCCCGCTTGTTTGAATTCAGACAAAACCAACTTTCTACCCCATTTTGGATATGTTATTTTCTGCTTATTCAAGTTACCCTTTTTTCCAAAGATTTAATGCTAATAGTCAGTTAAAAATGCCTTTTCAACTTGTATTTTATAGTCGTTTCTTTTTGATAATCGGTTGATGCAATGACGGAAAAATTCACGGAACAATATTTTACCGACCGGAAAATATGTTTTTCCGCAAATAATCTTTTGACAGCCAAATTACGTCATTTTCATAATCAATAATAATATTCGATATCACGAACTATTCAGCCCCATAACAAAAATGTATTGATTCCCTACGAACCTTATGGGTAAATCTTATCAATGCAGAAATTGCCGTTTGAGTAGTTATTTCAGTTCTTACAATTTTTTTTTGTTGGAGAAGTTGGTACAAATGCCACTCAGCATAAATTATTATTTTGAAAAATTGATTACATATTGGTATGTTTCCAGGATAAATAGCTTTTAAAAAGAATTTCTTTATTTTCTACCCCAGAGGCTCTCAGTACCGAATAATAAGATTTATTTACAATAATCTCTCGTTAATCTAAAAACAAAGGATTAGAAAATGATTTTAAATATTTATATATAAAGGATTAAAAAAGGTATATTGTACATGGTGATAATATTGAAATAAAACAATGATAATTTATTATTTTTCATCATATGCTTCAGCGGTAACGTCATCAGATTTAGAAATGAAGGTCACTTCAGCCCACCCTAGACAGTCAGTTTTTTTGCCATCACCTACCTGCAGACTGAAACCGTCATTAGCGTATTGGTAAATAAATGGTTTAGTACCAGCAATACCAGCGACAATATTCTTGACAAAGCCTGGAACTTCACCCATGACATCGACTCTTTCCACCAATTTAGATAATGGACCTTCAACAACAGTATGTATTTTATCCTTATCAGCCAAATTTTCATCAGCGACTTGTTCATCGGTCAATTTAGATGATACACCGTTGAAGTCAACTTTAATATTCTTTGGAACATTCCAACCAACTTCATCATCTTCAGCATTTAGATGTTGGTAATCGTTGTCTACTGAAACACTTAATATTTCAGTGTTGCTGGTAACAATACCAACTGAAACTTTAGAGCTTGCATAGGATTTTGGAGTAATAAATTCCATTAAAACTGCAGTGTTTTCCTTGGTGTGCACAACAATGAAATTCCAGGCTTTGGCCGCATGATGTGGTTTCATACCTTGGAAAGCCAAGACATACATGGAATAAGCTGGATCACTTTCTTCAAAGGTGATAGTTTCATCTCTGTAGACCTTTTCTTCTTCTTCATCGGAACTTTCATCATCAGATCCTTCTTCTTCAGAACTTTCATCTTCAGATTCCTCTTCTTCTTGTTCTTCTTGCTCTTCACCGTCTTCATTTTCTTCTTCACTGTCTTCATCTTCTTGTGGCACTTCAATCTTTAATTTGATGGTACCGTGACAAGTATTTCTTGGCCAGAAAGAATGTCTCATTGACCCCCAAGGTTCTTCAAGGTTATCACCGTAATATGTAGAAGGATCTTCACCTGCTTTAGCAGCTGGTGTCAATCTAGTAATGTACAAATCGACAATAGATTGTTCATTGACATTAGAGACTAAATGGAAAGTCTTATCATCGTCTGACATTTCAATGGATAAGTCATCAGCATAGAAATTTGGACCTTCCACTCTAAAATTTTCCAATTTGGTAGAAGTCCATAAGTTAATATTTTCTGGATTCTTTGAATCAAAAATTCTGAAAGTGAATTGAGCTTGTGTACGCATACCCAAAATACTGGAATGGATAACTTGAGCAAAACCAACAATACCTGTCTTTAAATCAGTGAAGTAAAAAGTGGAAGTTTCCACATTGGTGTACTCAGGATTCTTCCAGAAAAAATCTTCACGAGTAGCTTCACAGTAAGGTTGCTTACCTTCCAATCTCTTAGTAATAGTATGGATATATTCTTCACCATATTCAGGTTCTGCGATACCGGTAACAGCAGAAATACCACCTTGGATCCACTTTAGCATTTTTTTAGTTGATAATTGATTATGTGTTTGTTTTTATCAGTTGGGAAATAAATATAATAATTGTAGAAGAAATAACTCAATTTGCTGGTTTCTTCTTTCTAATGTAGTATCTTCGCGAGAGATTGTACTAATATTTGCAACTAAAAACTGTATCTAACTGTTTAATCGTTAATAAATGGCAGAAACACCAATAGATGAGGTTCTGATTGGAACGCCTCAACAACAAATGAAGACACACATCGGAATGAAAAAAAAAATCGATGTATGGTTACCCTACTCGGAGATAAAATAATATACTAAAATTAAGACAATTATATACAGTGGGCAATAGTAGTGGTACTAAGGTACGTTTTAATAAGGTAAAGTGAATCAGAATAAAGTAATGTTGAGAGTGTGTCTGCGTTCTATTGTTTCTAGGAGAACTGTATCCACAAAATCGCTCGAACATTTGGTACGAGGAGATCCGTTACCAGGGTTGCTGTCGAGTAAAGGGGTTCAAACTGCTTGGTTTGATCGAATGGAGCATTATACAAACCTGTTGAATAAGAACATTGGGAATAACGAAGAATTACAACAGAAATCTCTGGAGTCTATAATATCAGAATATGGTACTTCTGCTACGAAGAGAAATGTTGCCAATTATGCATCTGTACTGTATAATTTAGAGTTTGCTATGTCATGTTTGCAAGCTGGTACTCGTGAACCTCTCACAAAGAAACCCGGTGAGGAGTCGCTGTTAGAGACTCCAGATATGTCATTGAATTTCGTTAATGAACCTGCCTCCACGGGGAATACTAAATTACAAAAAGCTATCGAATCATCATTTGGTTCATTGGTACAATTTAGAACATTATTGTTAAACTCTAATCTAGCTATTGGTGGTGATGGTTTCACATGGTTATTAGCTAGAATTTATAAACCTAAAGTACAAAGTACTAGTGCGAATGTTAATGCTGAGTTGAAATTTGATAAATTGTTTATATTAAACACATATAATGCAGGTTCACCATTAAATTTGAAACGTTCCAATGCATTTGAAATGTTGAAGAACCAATACAATGAATCGATAAAGGGTACAGAAACTGAAACCACGGAGGATTCCGAAAGCAAAGATGAATCATATCTTAACGATATAGTTTCATTAGAAGAAGCTAAAAAATCTGCATTTGACGATACAGCATATATACCATTACTAGCTATAGATGGTTCACCAAAGACGTGGCTCTTGGATTATGGAGTTTTCGGGAAACAAGAATACCTTGATAGACTTTGGGAATCTATTAATTGGAACGTTATTGAATCAAGATTACCATCTTTATATGAATTAACGTATCGATAGAAATTCATTGTAATTATAATTATTTAATATTTTTAATATAATTTTTCATGTATATATATATAAAATCAATATCCGTATTCTCTAAACTAAATACAAAATTATCAAAACCAAAAAAAACATTAAAAGAAAATATTATCTATGGATATGTATATATATATGTCTAATTATGTGTGTATGTATACGAGAAGATCCCCAAACTAAAGTTAATACGGATCAATGCTTTCTATTACCAACTTTTAAACTTTTAACTCTTTTCAAAAATTTATTTCCTCCGGAAGATTTCTTGGCATTTGGATCAAAACGTACACCTGTATAAACATCTTCTTCCATATTATCTGATTCTTCAAAACTCAAACTACTACTATGTGATCTGGAATAATTCAATTCTCCTCTTGATCTATTGTTACTAGGTGTCGGACGACTATTAGTACTTAAATTTCTACGCAGGTCATGATTATTGTGTTGTACTCTAGATAAGTGTTCTGAATCTCTATAAGATATAGTATTACCTCTTTGTAATCCACTAGTATAACCAACTGCTGGAGCACCGTCTAAGAAAGTACTGGAACCTAACCCACTTGTTTCCACACCATGAATTTTTTCAGTCTTAGTCTTTGCATCCATATTTTTCATTTGCTTAGAAGCATTAGTTCTAAGAGCGTCTTTACTTGTGTTCTTTATTGTGTATAAATCATTATCATCATCAATATCTTCCACACCAAACACTTCATTCATTGCTGATTTTTTGGTAGTGGCACCACCAATGGTACTATTTGGACCATCTACAGGGAATGCAGCTACTGGTGCAGCTTTATTATTCTTATTTCTATGTGGAGCACATGCATCGAAGGGACCATCATGATGGAATGATCCACCAAACAAACCAGTGACATCCAGTTTATCTATCGTGTCTACATTTTTAGAGATTATAGCCACACTTTTCCTCTTATCCTTCTTATTACTGGATGAAGAATTGCCAGTACTGTGGTGACGATGTGATCTCTCTTGACGTTCACCAGAACTGTGATGACGATGTGAAGAATGACGTGAACTTTGAGATTGTGGATGATGTGAATTAGAATGAGATCTGTGACGGGATTGGTGTTTTTCATCACGGTATTTGTCCCCACCGGATGTCTTACGATCTGTAACTTCTTCATACGAAGGAGGCAAATCACGGGAAGGTTTACTGTTACGCGTTGGTTCCGCACTGTCGTAGTATCTTTGTCTCAATTGTTCCTTCTCCTCCTTAGCAGAAATATACTTCCCATTACCGGTATTAGCAGCAGGTGGTGGAGGAGAGTATGAATGATTATCTTCTTCCACGTCATCTAAAAATGGGTTGGTAGACTTACGTCTTGATAGAGGTGGAGGTGAAGGTCTGGCAAAAGTGTTTTCACCAAAACTAGATCGTGTAGAGTCATTACCAGTCCATTGTTGGCCTTGTTGTTGTTGTTCCACGTCAGCTCTGAACGGATTGTTAGTGGAGATTGGTCGATTCGATCCGTTCGTGTATTGTGAGTCTAGTCTATCCATTTTTTGACGTGATTGAGAAGACTTGAATGGCAGTTACCTGGGTATTTATCAAACGATGGTCAGCGAGAGTCAATGATCTGTAACAATAACACTGTAACACACCAAATGGGCCTTGTCTTACTGTCAATGGATCAGAAAATTCTGATTACGAAAGTCAAATGATTCGCGACCGAAAAAAATTACCAAGAACTGCGGCCGGTCACTCAACACGAAGACGATTACTTAACAGTCTATTAATGTATATATATATGGGTATAATGAAGTATATATTGGTTGTTCTATAGCCATGCTGCTGTACATATCAGGGCAAATGCTGTGGCAAGGGTTAACCACGTCGAGGTGTGCAGTGTGACCATTGTCACCTGTTCTGTGGGGATAAGTATTCTACCAGCCGCATTAGCAGTTCTTGTCATATTAGCGTTGGATTTCAATGAGATACTGTATGGTGCTGTACTTATCTTAGAAGACGTCGTGGTGCGTGAAGTATCGAAAAACGATCTGCCACCGCCGGAGACCAACCCATTGGAATTCACTATAGCAGTGTATTGTGGCGGGATACTGGCCACTGTGGTGGGTCGTATAGATAGATGTGTTTGATTATTTTCTCCACGTAATGTGGCATATGGAATGTAACCTGATCTTATCAATTGTACACTTCTTGTCTCCGTAGCACTGGAGGAAGGATTGGAAGCATCCGGGATCACAGTGGTCACTGGTAATACTTCGGAGGAAATATTTCTAGCCTGAGCAATAGCCACAGTAGCACCATCAAAATCTACAGCCAAATAGGCATTTCTTAAGAATGATGACCCGAGGACTGTAAACCCAACATATGTGTTATCATATAACATTAAAGAACAAGCATCTTGACCGTTAGCGTAATGCATGGTGGAATTATCTGCAGATTGGAATGTAGATGAAATCATATCCTTTAGAGGAACTTTAATGACTAATCCATCAAATGTGAAATCAATATGTGCCCCCATATCAGCAAGTTCACAAGGAACTAACCATTTATCTAAGGATTCCACATATGTGGCCCCAACTTGAATAGCAATTTGAATAATCGTACTTGCTGGTAACCAATTACCTATAAAACTAGAATCTAATAGGACTGGTTGCAAGAATTGCTCTGAAGTCATATTTAATCTTTTCCCAGCTTTAGATGTCATGTAAATGGGCCCCATAGGTAAAATTGGGTAACCAAATGAAGAAATATTTAATGTGGGTTCCACATATGAGATCATTTCAAATTGATAGAAGGGCCCACGGAATAATGCTGGATCCACTGCACCTAAAATCAATTTCCCCACATGAGCATCTGGGGATAACCTTTCAGGACGATCAATATAATTAGAATGTGATCCATTTCTCAACCATAATGAATATGAAGTAGAATTAATCAAAGCTAATTGTCTCATGTAACTTAAAAATAAAAATGAAGTTTGATAATTTGAACTGTCTAAATCAAAACTGGAACTATGAATAAATCCACCCAGTCCCAAAGTACCAGCACTATTTGAATCACCATCAATAGCAAAGAAAGAACTGTTTGTTATGGCGAATGAATTTTGTTTCAAAGTAATTTTACTAGATACGTTTTGTAATGAACTGGAATTAAATCCAGTTTCAACCATATGCACATTGGTAATATTCATAACATCATTATATGCAGAACCATTAATCGATATAGTATCAATGAAATTCATATGATATTCATAACCTGTGGCTATACTTAAAGAAGAGGATGATTCATCTGGATAATACATATTACCAGAAACACATCCACTATCCAATCTATTACATTGTTCATCTGATGCACCTGAAATTACCCAACTGTATGGACTACTGGTACCAATCTTCATTCTTTGCATTTGGGGAGGACTACCGAAGGAGGCATTTACGTAGATCATCCCGCTCATATCTAGACCCACGATTATCTCGGGAACGTTGAGTCGAGATGTAGCAGCATCAACTGTACTCGTTGTCAGTAGACAAAAATATACACATAGTGGTATAATATGGGACAAAAATAACATCACACAGAGCCTTGTCTAGTATATATTGTCTTACTCATCGTAAAACTATTAATAGCGTTTTTTCAATACTTTGTTTGTTTTGATTAAAATTCGTGTTAATAGTCAAAGCCGGGTAACAGTAATTTTCTTTACTAAATTTCAGTTTACTCAACGTAGCAGCGTTCATGGGGGTTGGAATGGTCGTAACAAAGTATCAACGTTTGGTCCCATTAGAAATCACTTAATTTAAACCCAAAATTGGGTCAAATATTGTGTTTTGTAATAGCTGTCAACAAGTGTGCAAAAACGTATTGGAATGCAAAATAACTGCTTTGGTAGCTCAGTCGGAAGAGCGTCAGTCTCATAATCTGAAGGTCGAGAGTTCGAACCTCCCCCAGAGCATTATTATTTTTTGCATTAATTGTTTTTTAAATTCTGGCAATTGCTGATACAATTATGTCTTGGTAAGATTTCATGGGCGTTGAATTGACTCAATTCTTGACGGTCCACATACTGCAATACAATTAGAAAGGTTTTATTATGAAAAAACGTTTTTCAATTTTCTATGTATTCCACTGTCGTTTTGTTAAAAAACATCCAAAATACGACTTCTGTTTTCCATTATATTTGCATACATATCACTACTCAACATCGTGGAATTAATGGGTAAAGTCCTACACTACAGACCTTGTATCTTTAGTTCTTCACATAATTTCCTATTTGGGTAAATTTACACGTGACATTTAATATTTCGTGGTCGAATTTGAAAAAAACGTATTTTTGAAATTTCGATGTTTATTTCTTATATAGCAATTCTATTAACAAGAAACACAACAGATTGCCACTGCTATCAGCCAGCACCATAGTCTTTTACGTCTCCAGACACGTTTTAAACAACAAAGAATTTAAAGTATAGACTTTATTGCTAATAGCTGCCTGATAAGACAATGTCCTTACCTGAACAATTGGATCAATTCGCGTCCAAGTTTAGTGATGATGGACTAACATTACAAGATAAACTGAATGCCCTATCCGAACTGCGTGATATTATGGATGGGAGATCTGGAGAAGATTATGAATTATTTATGAATAAAAATGTACCAATACTATTAGAACAATTGAATACTATTCCAATTTCCTTTGATAAAGCATCCTCTGAACATAAGTTTAGAAATGCTATCTTAGATGTATTAAATGCTTACTATATGAACCATTTATCTGAAACTCAATTGACACCTGTACTAGACTGTCTACTTTTAAATTTATCTAAGGAGAATGAAGAGAATGGTATCCTATGTATGAAGATTTTGACTGTTTTATTTAAATCTTTCAAGAATAAATTACAAGATAAAGTGGAATCATTTATTACCATTATCATCCAATTTTATAAGAACTCACCTGAATTAGTGAAGAGAGAATTTGAAGAAGATGCGGAAAGTGTAGAAAGTTCAGTCGATGAACCTAATGGCAATTTATTAGATGGTGACATGGAAGATAATCAATCTGATGGATTAAGTGAAGTTATGGGTAAAACCTCCAATGACAATGTCGTTACAGGTTCATTAAGGAGTACTATGTTTTCATTCAAGATTTTATCTGAATGTCCAATTACAATGGTTACTTTATACTCATCTTATAAACAATTGACCAGAACTTCACTTTTAGAATTTACTCCATTGGTATTGGATTTATTGAAAATTGAAGTTGAACAACAAAGAAAAGCTCGTGAAGATGCAGAAAGTCGAGGTGAAAAATTCACTGACGTGTCACCAGATATTAAGAACAGAGCAACATATTGTGAATTTATCTTAGCACAAATCAAAGCTACTTCCTTTTTGGCATATGTGTTTATCAGAAGTTACGCATCAGAGTTTTTACAAAGTAATGCTGAATTTGTTCCGGACTTGATCATTAGATTATTACAAAATTGTCCCTCTGACTTATCTTCAGCTAGAAAAGAATTACTTCATGCTACCAGACATATATTATCTACCAATTACAAGATGTTATTCTTACCTAAATTAGATTATCTCTTTGATGAAAATGTACTAATTGGTAAAGGTTTCACTACTCATGAAATACTAAGACCACTGGCATACAGTACAGTAGCAGATTTTATTCATAATGTAAGAACTGAATTGCGATTGGATGATATTGAAAAGACCATCAAGATGTACACAGGTTATCTACTTGATGAATCTCTTGCCTTTACTGTACAAATCATGAGTGCTAAATTGTTATTGAATTTAGTGGAAAGAATATTGAAATTAGGTAAAGAAAATCCACAAGAAGCCCCTAGAGCTAAGAAAATGTTAATGGTAATCATCGATTCCTATATGAATAGATTCAAAATGTTGAACAGACAATATGACAATATTATGGCACATCACAAAGTTTATGAAAAGAAGAAATCAATCAAGAGTTTAGAAGCTGAATCTCACATTGAAATTGAAGATATCAGCCCTGACGTTTATATGAAAAAAGTATTCAAATTGGAAGAGGTTGAAGTATCTGCTCCTTCTGAAGCCCTTTCTAAGGATGTCAAAAAGGAAGACGATGATGTGGATATGGATAAAGAGGAAAATGATACCTTTATTGATATGTTTGACATTAAGAACCATGTACCAATACTACTGACACAATTACCAAATACAGACCCAATTAAGGACGCATTTTATCTATATCGTACTTTGATGTCATTCTTGAAGACTATCATCCATGATTTGAAAGTTTTTAACCCACCTCCAAATGATTTCACTGTCACTAACACAAAACTATGGGCTGCAATGTCCAGAGTATTTTCCTACGAGGAGGTTGTAATGTTTAAAGATTTATTCCACGAATGTATTATTGGTTTGAAATTCTTTACGAACGAAAGTGCCAAACCAGCTATTACAAATAAAAAGCATTTTGATATCACAATGCCAAGTTTACCAGTTTCAGCAACCAAAGATGGTAGAGAATTAATGGAATATTTAGCTTTCATGTTTATTCAAATGGATAGCTCCACGTTTAATGAAATCATTGAATCTGAAATCGAATTCATTTATGAACGTATGTTAGAAGATTCTGCTCTATTACATGTTGCTCAATCATTCTTGACTACTGAAATCACATCTCCTAATTTTGCCAGTATTTTGTTAAGGTTTTTGAAAACTAAATTGAAAGATCTTGGTACCGTGGATTTCAATGAATCAAATATACTAATACGATTGTTTAAATTGTCATTCATGTCTGTTAATCTTTTCCCTAACACAAATGAATTGGTCTTACTACCGTACCTGAATGATTTGATTTTGGACTCTTTGAAATACTCTACCAATGCTGAAGAACCATTGGTTTACTTTTACTTGATAAGAACTCTTTTCAGAAGTATCGGTGGTGGAAGATTTGAAAATCTTTATAGATCTATAAAGCCAATTTTGCAAGTTCTACTTCAATCGCTTAATGAAATGATTTTAACAGCACGTTTACCTCATGAACGTGAATTGTATGTGGAACTTTGTATTACAGTACCGGTCAGATTAAGTGTATTAGCACCATATCTACCATATTTAATGAAACCACTTGTTTATGCGTTACAAGGGTACCCTGAACTAATATCTCAGGGTTTGCGTACATTAGAATTATGCATTGATAATTTAACTGCTGAATATTTTGACCCCATTATCGAACCTGTTATTGATGAAGTAATTAAAGCATTATTTAAATTGTTACAACCACAACCATTTAATCATACAATCAGTCATACAGTAGTCAAGATTTTGGGGAAACTGGGAGGTAGAAACCGTAGGTTCCTCAAACCTCCAACTTATTTAAAGACAGAAAATGAATTAGATTATGAATTGAATGCACTTTTTAAGGCTAATGGTATGGCAGAAGAATTTCCCTTATCTATTACTCCCGGTGTTCAATCAGCTTTGGATATCTTATCTAGTTACAAAGCTAATATTAGTTACAAGAAGGATGCGTACAAGTACCTATCAAATATTTTACTCTTGTATTTGAAATCCTCTCTGGAGTTCCCAGAAAACTATGATCAATTACTAAGGAAAGTTTGTAAAGCTCAATCACTTGATCAATACGAAACTCCAGAAAATTTTACCCCAGAGCCACCACTAGATATAGAACATTTTTCTAACCAAGAAAAACTTTTCATTAAATTGTTGGAATCAATGTTTTTAGCTAGCTCCATAGAAGAACTAAAGGATGAATCCACTAAGTTAATTGGCCATGTTGTAGACCATTTATGTTTGTTGTATGTCAACAATTCAATGATGAAAAAGAGAGACTCGTCAAATATCTTTAATTTAGATGTAAAACAACCAGAAGTGATGTTAGATAGCACAACATTAGTAGAAGCAATTTCTTCATCTCTAGCAAGTCACATACCGATTGTACAAGAAACTGCCATTCATATGATCAAGAGAATATATGAAAAGTCTAAGATTATTTATGGTGAAGAGCTTGTTTTTGAGCATTCTTTAGTATATGAACTAATGAAACATTTCATGCATAATTGTTACAAGGAAGCTTTTTACGAGAAGAGAGCAGGTGTCTTAGGTATAAAATCACTAGTTATAGATATCGGCCTGTCAACTGACTTTTTGAAGAAGACTCAACCTGATTTAGTAAGCGGCTTTTTATTTGTATTGAAGGACACACCAGTTGGCGCACCTTCTTCAATTACTGAACGTGCTGAAGAATTACTTTTAGAGGTGCTTAAATTAACTTTTAAGGATGTTACAGAAGATGACTTAGAATCTCAAATGCTACACCATTCTTTGACTGATATTGTTGTTGAATTGAGTAATTCAAATGCAAAAGTCAGACAATCATGTCAAACGTGTTTGAATGTAATTCATGAGACAACTAACATCCCAATTGTCAAGTTGATGGAAAAATCGAAAAATTTCTTACTTTCTCCAATTTTTGCCAAACCTTTAAGAGCACTGTCATTTACTATGCAAATAGGTAATGTGGACGCTATCACATACTGTTTGGGATTACCAGATACATTTTTGACTTTTAATGATGAACTATTTAGACTATTACAAGAAGTGATTGTTTTAGCTGATGCTGAAGACGAATCTTTGTCCACAATCCAAAGAGCAACGGAATATAAAACATCAGAACAACTAATTCAATTAAGAGTTTCGTGCATCAAATTGTTGGCTCTGGCCCTAAAGAATGAGGTGTTTGCAGCCGCTCAACAAGGGAATATTAGAATCAAAATCTTAGCTGTGTTTTTCAAAACAATGTTAAAAACCTCTCCTGAAATTATTGAAACCACATACGAAGCTCTTAAAGGTGCCTTAGAAGAGAACTCCAAGTTACCAAAAGAATTGTTGCAAAATGGTCTGAAACCAATGTTGATGGATCTTTCAGATCATCAAAAGCTAACCGTTTCAGGTTTATATGCATTATCTAAACTACTAGAATTATTGATCGCATACTTTAAGGTTGAAATTGGTAAGAAATTGTTAGACCATTTGAGTGCATGGTGTAGAGTGGAGGTGCTAGATAACATGTTTGGAAAAGATTTAAATAAACAATTGCCAACAGAAATTATCACGAGTATTATAAATATTTTTCACCTGTTACCACCAAGGGCAGATATGTTTTTGAATGACTTACTATTGAAAGTGATGTTATTAGAAAGAAAATTGAGAATTCAATTAGATTCACCATTCCGTGCTCCATTGGCCAAATATTTGAATAGATTCCATACTTCCGTCACAGAGTATTTCAAGAAAAATATGGCCTTAAGACAACTAGTCTTATTCATTTGTAATACAATTCAACGCCCTGAAGCGGCTGCCTTAGCCGATGATTTTGAAAAGGAAATGGATAACTTTTATAATTATTATATGTCTAACATCCCTTCAAATCAAGTCAGAGTTGTTAGCTTCTTTGCAAATATGGTCGACCTTTTCAACACAATGGTGAAAATTAAGGGTGGAGAATGGTTGAAAGATCAAAAAGATATGATTTTCAAGATTAAAGATATGCTCAAATTAACAGTGCAGACAGTTAAGAATAATCCATTTTATATTGACGACTTACAATTAAACCAGGCTATTGAAAAATTCCAAAAGTTGTATCTGGACTATATGAGTTTCTACCCTGAAGAGCAAAATCAACTATTGTTACAATTTATCGACTTTTCCATTGGAAATAAAATTAAATTATCACATTCAATTTACGTCTTCATTTTTGACAACTATGTGGTCTCTGAAGATGTCAACAAACGTAATTCTTTCCTAAAAATGTCCTTAACGTTCATGTTGGAAACTACCAGTCACGAAGCTAATGTCTTTGTTTTGAAAAATTTAGTCAACAATGCGCTGATTTATCAAGGTGTTAAACATAATTCACTGAGAATATGCGAAGACGAAACTACTTGTCCTGAATGGTTATCTTTACTTGGATCAAGAGTGTGGAATTCCCATAACGAAGAATTAATAACTAATAACGTCGGGGAATATGATTTTTACCGCTTCGAATTACTTCAACTTTCAGCTATTCTTGTAAAATGGGCGCCAACCCTTATTAAGGATATAAGAAAAGATATTATTAAATTCAACTGGAATTTTATTAAGCTAGAGGATACATTGGTCAAACAAGCTGCTTATCTAGTCACTTCTCTTTTCATTGCTGAGTATGACTTCCCAGTAAACATTGTAACTCAAGTGTTTGTTGCTTTATTAAGAAGTCCTCAAACAGAAGGAAGATATTTGGTAAGACAATCTTTAGGAATTCTTGCTCCTGTAATTGACAGACAAATGAATGAGGCTGGTACTCCGGACGAATGGGTGAATTGGGTAAAACGTGTTCTGTTCGAACATACTTCCGGTCAAAATAATACATTATATCAATTTTTGGTTAACCATACAGATTTATTCTATAAATCTAGGAACCTCTTCATGTCAAATATTATCAACCATATGAATAAAGTGACCTTTTCAGTAAATGCTAATCCTGATGTTCAAATATTAGCCATAGATTTGGCCTCTTTAATTTCTAAATGGGAAGATAAAACTCTAGAATCCAGAGTAACTGTCACTGAAGATAAAGACGGAGACATTGATATGGATGATACATCGAACGAAAAAGAAGTATCAGATCCTGACTCAAATTCTAAGACAGAATATGTTATACCAATTACTCTTCGTGAAATCTGTGTTTCATTTTTGATTCGTTACATTTGTGCTAGCGATCACAGAGCAAGTGAAAATGAATTAGGATCAAAGGCTCTAAATATCCTGGCCAACTTGTTATCAACAAAGCATTGGTCTGATGTGAATATTAAATTATCCTATTTCGAAAAGTTTTTTACCAATATAGACTTGGGTTCTGAGAATGCAGTATACTGTTGTATTAACACTCTGGACGTACTTCATATTTTCCTGAACAGTAAAACTACTGAGTGGATTGTTGAGAATTTAAATACAATTGAAGCACTACTTGATAAGCTAATTAAGGTTAATCATCATGATATCCAAGAAGCCTTAGTGAAAATATTAAATGTCATTTTGAAAGCTATCAAGGAACAGGATGCTTATTCCACATCAGAAGGAGATACTCCAGCCAAGACTTTTATTAAGAATTTGATTTCAACCATCAACCAAGATTTACAAGGTACGACATCTGTAACCGCTGGTGTTACATTAGTTTGGACTTTATTCGTAAATTTCCCAGAAAGCATCGATTCGCTTTTAAGCATAATTATGAAAACTTTTAACAAAATTTGCAAAGATCATTTAAGTACTTCTCAACCAAAGGATGCAGTTACAATGGAAGAAGCAAAAATTACCACAAAGCTTTTAGAAAAGCTTCTATGCTTGTTAGCCGTGAAAGTCTCGTCTTTAGGTGACTCACGTAGACCATTTTTGTCGACTATTGCTCTTTTGATTGACCGTTCAATGGACCAAAACTTCTTAAGAAAAATTGTTAGCGTTGCTAGAACATGGGTATTCAGTAATGACATATTCCCAACAATCAAAGAAAAAGCCGCAATTCTTACCAAGATGCTTGCATTTGAAGTGAGAGGTGAACCATCTTTGTCAAAACTATTTTACGAAATCGTCCTAGAATTATTTGATCAAAAACAATTCAACAACACCGAAATAACTGTAAGAATGGAACAACCATTCTTAGTTGGTACAAGAACCCAAAATATTGAAATCAGAAGAAGGTTTATGAAAATTTTACAAAATAGTTTGGATTCGGATATAAAAGAACGTCTATATTACATTATTCGTGATCAGAATTGGGAATTTATAGCCGATTACCCATGGTTAAATCAAGCAATTCAATTATTATATGGTGGTTTCGATGGTGAACATATCTTAACCCCTAGTAACGTTTATACGTTTTCTATGCCATCTCTGTTGGAAGAATTTTTACCAACCAACGAAGAACTTACTGTTGATGAAAATACCGATGAATTAAAGCAGTACATCACTCAACATAAGGAAGTTATGGAAGAACTATGTACTGTCAAGACTTCTGATATTTTGGACCCATTAGTCGAGCTATTCTACCAAGATTCTCATACAATTCAAAAGGCATGGTCGGATCTATTTGTTCAAGTTTACAAGTGTATTCCTCGTAATGAGAAATACGGATTTGTGCGTTCATTAATTTCATTATTATCTAAACCATACCATTCCAGACAATTAAACTCTAAAACCAATATCATTACTATGCTTTTAGATTCCGTTAGTAGAATTGATAGCTTGGAAATACCACCTCATTTAGTCAAATACCTAGCAATTTCTCACAATTCGTGGTATCAATCGATTAAATTGTTAGAATCAATGCAAGAAAATAATTCTATCGATAATTTGAAAATAATCGAAGCTAACGAAGATGCATTACTAGAACTGTACCGTAATCTACAAGAAGATGATATCTTTTATGGTTTATGGAGAAGACGTGCAAAATATAATGAAACTAATATTGCCCTTTCATACGAGCAAGTTGGGTTATGGGATAAAGCGCAACAACTTTACGAAGTTGCCCAAGTTAAAGCACGTAGTGGTGCACTACCATATTCTGAATCTGAATATGCTCTTTGGGAAGATAATTGGATTCTGTGTGCTGAAAAACTTCAACAATGGGACATTTTAACTGAACTGGCAAAGCATGAAGGTTTCACTGACTTATTACTTGAATGTGGTTGGAGAGTTGCCGATTGGAATTCTGATAGAGAAGCACTTGAACAATCTGTTAAAAGTGTCATGGACGTACCAACTCCTAGAAGACAAATGTTTGAGACATTCTTAGCTTTACAGAATTTTGCTGACACAGGAAAGGGTGACCAAGAAGTGAGAAGATTATGCGATGAAGGTATACAACTAAGTCTACACAAATGGGTTTCATTACCACAAAGATATACTCCTGCTCATAAATGGCTACTGCATGGTTTCCAACAATACTTAGAATTCTTGGAAGCTACACATGTTTACACCAACGTTCATACAACTACAGCGCAAAATATCGATTCTAAGGCCCAAGAGGTTAAACGTGTCTTTTTAGCTTGGAGAGATAGATTACCAAATATATGGGATGATATCGATTTATGGAATGATTTAGTTACTTGGAGACAACATACATTCCAGGTGATTAACAACGTCTACCTTTCTTTGGTTCCTGCTTTACAACAAAATAACAGTAATAATGCTATCAATACGCATGCTTACAGAGGTTACCATGAATTAGCCTGGATAATTAACAGATTTGCTCATGTCGCAAGAAAACATGATATGCCTGATGTTTGTATCAGTCAACTAGCAAGAATTTACACCCTTCCAAACATTGAGATCCAAGAAGCTTTCTTAAAATTACGTGAACAAGCGAAATGCCACTACCAAAACATGAATGAACTAACTACTGGTCTGGATGTTATCAGTAACACTAATTTAGTATACTTCGGTACTGGCCAAAAGGCAGAATTTTTCACTCTTAAGGGTATGTTTTTATCCAAATTAAGAGCTTATGATGAAGCAAACCAAGCCTTTGCAACTGCTGTTCAAATTGATTTGAATTTGGCAAAAGCTTGGGCACAATGGGGTTTCTTCAATGACCACCGTTTATCAGAAGAACCTAATAATATAAGTTATGCAAGTAACGCAATCAGTTGTTATTTGCAAGCTGCCGGTCTTTACAAAAACTCAAAGACACGTAATTTGTTATGCCGTATCTTATGGTTAATCAGTATGGATGATGCATCAGGTTCTCTAGCCAAGGCTTTTGATTCTTTCCGCGGGGAAGTTCCAGTTTGGTATTGGATCACATTTATTCCTCAATTATTGACATCATTGTCACATATGGAAGCTAACATGGTCCGTCAAATTTTGATCCGTATTGCCAAGAGTTATCCACAAGCCTTACACTTCCAACTAAGAACAACAAGAGAAGATTTTGCTGTAATTCAAAGACGTACTATGGCCGTTTTAGCTGATAAAGGTGATACTTCTGCTGCTTCTCGTGGTGAAGGACCACGTCAACCTTGGGAGCATTTGCAAGAGTTGAGTAATATTTTAAAGACAGCATATCCTCTATTAGCCTTGTCTTTGGAATCTTTGGTTGCACAAATTAACGATCGTTTCAAGACTACTACTGATGAAGACTTATTCAGATTAATTAACGTGTTATTGATTGATGGTACCTTTAATTATAACCGTCTTCCATTACCAAGGGTAAATTCTCAATTACCATCAAACACTGAGACAAACTTAGTAAGATTATCAGAAACGTTATTAGATCCTCACATCAGACCAAAATTCAATGCTGATTTTATTGATAGTAAGCCAGATTTTGAAACATATTTGAAGAGATTACGTTACTGGCGTAGAAGACTAGAGAATAAGCTAGATAGATCTCCTCAAATTGAATATTTGGAGAGAGTATGCCCAAATTTGAGTAATTTCCATCACCAAAAATTCGAGGACATTGAAATTCCAGGTCAATATTTAATGAATCATGACAGTAATGCCCATTTCATTAAAATTGCAAGATTTTTACCTGCTGTTAATTTTGTTCGTGGTACTCACTCTTCTTATAGAAGATTGAACTTACGTGGTCATGACGGTAGTTTACATTCTTTTGCTGTGCAATCACCAGCTGCAAGACATTCACGTAGAGAGGAAAGAATGTTCCAATTATATAGATTGTTGAACCAACTTCTAACCAAGAACGTTCAAACAAGACGTAGGGATATTCAATTCAATTTACCTATTGCTGTACCAATTTCCCCACAAATCCGTATCATGAATGACAGTGCATCCTTCACCACATTACATCAAATTTATGATGAATTCTGTGCTAAGGCTAACATTAACCAAGATGAAATTCAAGACTTTATCTTTAAAGAATTAAATACCGCTCACGATAAATCGTTACCTACACCAGATATTACACTAGTAAAGATTGAAATCTTTAGTTCCATTCAAATGATGTTTGTTCCAACTACGGTGTTAAAAAGTTATTTCACTGGTATTTATTCCGAATTCGAAGAATTCTGGTTATTCCGTAAACAATTTGCATCCAACTACGGTACTTTTACATTCTTAACTTATATGATGATGATTAATAGTCGTACACCACATAAGATCCATATTGATAAGAATTCTGGTGATGTCTTTACATTAGAAATGTTACCATCAAGATATCCATTTGAAAGAGTGAAGCCATTATTGAAGAACTTAGATGTCAATTTACCTTCTGATGCACCAATCTTCCATAACAATGAACCGGTACCATTTAGATTGACTCCAAATATTCAAAAATTAATTGGTGACTCAGCTTTAGAAGGTATTTTCTCAGTTGATATGTTTACCATCTCTCGTGCATTAATGGAGCCAGAAAATGAAATAAACACGTATTTAACTTTGTTTATCCGTGATGAAATTATTTCATGGTACAGTAATTTACATCGTCCAATTGTGGAAAACCCTCAATTAAGAGAAATGGTTCAATCCAATGTTGATTTGATCATTAAGAGAGTATCTCAACTAGGCCATTTAAGTTCCAACCCAGCTGTGACCACCCAATTTGTATTAGATTTAATTAGTTCAGCAGTGAACCCAAGAAATTTGGCAGCCACTGATGTCAGTTACATGGCTTGGTTTTAAATAATAGAACAGTATAAAAAGAATATAAATAATTGTATATTAATAATGAAAAATAATAAAAATAAATAATACTTTTATATGAAATGAATGTTATTTCTTTGTGTTAGGTAGTTTTCAATGTATGAAATGCTTCAAAAATTTCTTGATAATTATGAGTAATTTGAGATTCTGTTGTACCATCTAATAGTAAACCATCATCATCAATATCTTGGTCATTTGTTTCGTTTTCCAAATTTTTTGAGTCTAACAATTTCTTATTGAAATTTGGTGGGAAATCCCAACCGTTTTCTACAATAGCATTAATTAATTGGAAATGATTAATTTGAAACCCACTATTGTAAATTTTGGAATACCAAAATTTGGCCTCATCAATTCTATGCAATTGTAAAAATTTCAAGACCAATCTGGTACAAATTTTGAAAGATAGAGGTATACCATTCTTTTCCATTATAGATAATAATGGTAAAACCTGTGATGGTGTTAATTGAGTATAATTGTAAATAACTAATGTAAAGGGGCATTCCACTGCGGTATTTCTCACAACTTTAACGAAATCATGAGAATAAAAATCTAATAATAATTCATAACTTAATTTCCTGTCCTTTACATTAACAATGACATTTCTCAAGAAAGTTAATAAAACTCCTGTGTCACATTTCCAGAAATTGTGTTTTTTCCAATTTGCTTCCAGTGTGTTGACATATTTGTGGTATAAGTCTAATACGAATTCTCTATACTCATCTTGTGGTAATAATGTATAATTGGTTTGCAATAGTATTCGATACATTTCAGTAAGCATTGGATTTAAATCATTGGTGAATTGAATTTGGAAACGATCAGGTAATAATGGTTTCAATGAATTTTTCTCCATTATCAATTGTTCCTTAGATGTTTTGCCTGAACATTGATGGAATGTCCAATTCCAAATTCCTAATTCATTCAACAGAGTGGGTAATTTTGATGATGTCATAGAGGAGACTAACATTTGACAAGTTAATTTAGGATCATTGAATGGTCGTAAAGAGGTTAATAAGTCTTGAATTATTCTTCTGTTAAATTGATATCCATTCTTATACGTTGGTAATGAATTAATCAATGATATAAATTCTACTAATTCTTCTTGTGCATCTTTCCTTCTCAACATTTTCAAAATGGCCAATATTGGTTTGTTTAAAATCGTTAAATTACTATGGGGTAATTTTTGTAATGATTGAATGACTAATTTTAATATAGGTATTATTAAATTGACATTTTCATTATGTGCAATGACCAATAACAATTGGTTTAAGAATTTAATAAATCTTTGTGTTTGATATTGGGCATTACTATTATTATTACTTTTATAATATGACAATTTATTGACTATGGCAGATAGATAATAGGCAATTAATTCATTTTGGCCCCTTTTCAAAACGTTATTAGTAAGTTTAATCATTGTGTCTAAATCGTACAATTTAGGGAATTTCTCATCAAATAATGATTTAGTTTGTTGATTATGTAAAAACATTTCCATAGTGACCAATTGAATTTCTACCATTGAATTATTTTGTAATAATTTATTAGTCAATTGTCTTACACTCTTGCAAGAACATATATTGACATTGTATTGAATGAGTCTATAATAATGTGCCAAACAGTCATTCATCGAATGTGTATTCTTTAGGAACCAATCGTGTATTTCACTTGGCAGAGTCAGTGATGCTTTTTTGTTAGGTGGGAAAACTTGTGATTGACAATCAATGTATTTATATAATCTATCTCGCTTGCTGTCATTACTTATAGTGTTATCGCTAATAGTATCTGTTAACAATTTACCAAATGAATCGTACTGGTTTTGATCTACAAATTTGTAAAGCATCGTGGAAAGAAATTGTGGATCTTTAGTGTCTTGTAATAAAGATCGTACTAGTTTCCTATCTTTATACACCTCCAACTTCTTTAATTGACTCTTGACCTGTCTGATCAATTTAAAATCATCCTGCATGGAATCTACCAGTTCCACTAATTGGCGAGGGGTGTGATCCTTGCTCTTGATCGTATCAGCGGATATCCGACCAAGTTCACTCACTGAGTTGTTCACAGTGGAATAACCATAACGTCCCCAGGTAAGGCGTCTAACAGCAACATACCTTAGCATACCAAAGTGTTTTCCTTTTTTCACCTAATATTTCACTAAATACTCGTAGTATAAAAAGAGTCATCTTTAAATTATCAAAAGTGAAAAATTAATCCTTATCTCTTTATTTACTATCATAAAACATAATAACAACTAAATAATCACTAAGCAACGATCGCAAATGCCTCACTTCACTGCAAAATACCTATGGTCAGTGGTCTCGAATGTGAGTGGATCCATATCCTTTGCCAGTTCATTCATATCATTATTCCCACAAATAGTAGAAACGTATCGTGATAAAACCGTGGATGGTCTTTCACCATACTTCCTACTGTGTTGGCTTTGTGGTGATATCACTTCTTTAGCAGGTGCAGAGTTAACTAATCAATTGATGTTCCAAATTGCATTGGCCGTATACTTCTTACTTAATGATATGATTGTCTGTGGACAATATTACTATTATGGTGTTTTACATGGTAACCAACTGGCCACTACAGGTCACGAACCTGTTCCCGTGTTATCAAGAGTGGGGACAGCTAACATGACAGTGGAGGCCATTGAAGAAGCTTTACAAAGAGAAAGAGCGGATGATGAGTCGGATTGTGTCGATGGTACATTATCCTCATCGTCATCACAACACCGTGCCAAGAGCAAGAAGACCACATCAGCATTGGCATACACTTTAGCATTGGCATCCAAATTGGATACCGCACATGGGTTGCCCATATTGCTGGCCACTACAGGCAACTCCACGACCGCTCGCCCACCCACATCACCTTGGAAGACTACATTACACGGTGACATTGGGTTAATCTTATCGTGGTTAGGTGCCAGTTTCTACGTCGGGGCACGTATCCCACAATTAATCAAGAACTATCAAAGAAAATCCACAGATGGGTTGTCACCATTCCTGTTTGCTACTACGTTGTTAGGTAATATCACTTACAACTTGTCCATCTTCACTAGCAGCAATTTCTTCGACAGTGAGGACAAGAAAGAGTTCGTGATCAACGCCCTACCCTTCATCTTCGGCAGTGCAGGCACTATAGCGTTCGACCTTGTCTATTTCTATCAGTACTACATCCTGTATGCTGAAGATTCGAAATGGAGACAGATCGAGCGTGATATCATGGAAGACAGCCACACTGGCGAGACCACGGAGCACACCCCGTTGCTATAGTAAATACTCCCCCACGTATATAGCTAGATCATAAGCAAATTACATAATGAACCGTCATTGACTAAGCACACTTTTCCAGCCAATTTTTTTCCACACTTTTTTCTCTCGAGAGATTTATTATATAAGAAACAGAGCAGTAAGTAACCACTACAGACACCATTTTACGCAGGCTACACAGCTTTATACTGACCTCGAGGAGAATGACACACAACAAAGTTACCATTATCGGTTCTGGCCCAGCGGCCCACACTGCAGCCATCTATTTGGCCCGTGCTGAAGTGAAACCCACTTTATACGAAGGGATGTTGGCCAACGGTATCGCCGCTGGTGGCCAATTGACCACCACCACTGAGATCGAAAACTTCCCAGGGTTCCCAGATGCTTTGACTGGTTCTGAATTGATGGACAGAATGAGAGAACAATCTGTGAAATTCGGTACTGAAATTATCACTGAAACTATCAGTAAAGTGGACTTGTCTTCCAAGCCATTCAAGATCTGGCCTGAATTTTGTGAAGATGAAGAACCTATCACTACAGACTCCATTATCTTAGCCACTGGTGCCTCTGCTAAGAGATTGGGTTTACCAGGTGAAGAAGAATACTGGCAAAAGGGTATCTCTGCCTGTGCCGTCTGTGACGGTGCTGTACCAATCTTCAGAGACCAACCTTTAGCCGTCATTGGTGGTGGGGACTCTGCCTGTGAAGAAGCACAATTCTTGACCAAATACGGTTCTAAAGTGTATTTGATTGTCAGAAAGGATCATTTAAGAGCCTCTACTATCATGCAAAAGCGTGCTTTGAACCATGAAAAGATCGAAGTTTTGTTCAACACTGTCACTTTGGAAGCACAAGGTGATGGTAAATTGTTACAAAATTTGAAGATTCAAGATGTTAACACTAAGGAAGTGAAGGACTTACCTGTTAAAGGTTTATTCTACGCTATTGGTCACACCCCAGCCACCGAAATCGTCAAGGGACAAGTGGACACTGACGAAAGTGGTTACATCAAGACCGTGCCAGGTTCTTCTTTGACTTCTGTACCAGGTCTATTCGCTGCTGGTGACGTTCAAGACTCCAGATACAGACAAGCTATTACTTCTGCTGGGTCCGGTTGTATGGCCGCTTTGGACGCTGAAAGATACTTGACAGAATTAGAATAGATCTATCGCCCTTCCTGACTATATACGATATACAATATAACTTAATATAACAACTTATCATAAGTGAATCTTCACTGTTGCCATAGTGACTCACTTTCAAGAAAAGAAATGAAAAAAAAAAATATTATTATTATTATTAAAAGAAGTTTATCACCACTTCATAAGAGTATATACAAAGCACATATAATGGAGGCTCAACTAGTGAAGTACACCAAGAAGATATTGACTCTACCCCCAACTTTGCAACCAAGTGATTTGCACGATGCTATTGTCGTCATGATGGATCTGTTGGCAGATGAACAAATCAAGAATTCCACTAATGTGAAGATCGCTAGTTTCCTTTCATGTTTGAGAACTTCTGGTCTTGATCACAAGGCTGAATATATTGCTGCTGCTGCCAAGGCTGTGTTACGTTACTCAGATTTAGTTGACGTCGTGAAACCACATGGTGACGACCAAACAGTGGTATTAGATATTGTCGGCACAGGTGGTGATGGACAAAACACTTTCAACGTGTCCACCTCTTCTGCTATTGTTGCTTCGGGGATACCAGGTTTGAAGATTTGTAAACATGGTGGTAAGGCCTCCACATCTAACAGTGGTGCAGGTGATTTAATGACTACTTTAGGTTGCGACGCTTCTAAAGTGAATGCCATCACAGTACCACCATTATGGGAGACAAACACTTTCATGTTCTTGTTGGCACCTTATTTCCATTCAGGTATGGGACGTGTAGCTCACATGAGAAAAGATTTGGGGATCCCCACTATCTTTAACGTGTTAGGGCCCCTATTACATCCAGTGGAACATGTCAATAAGAGAGTGTTAGGTGTTTACTCTAAGGATTTAGCACTAGAGTACGCCAAGGCTGCTGCTTTAGTGTACCCTAGCAGTGAAACATTTGTCGTTTGGGGTAATGTTGGATTAGATGAAGTGTCTCCCGTGGGGAAAACCACTATCTGGCATGTAGCTCCTCAAAGGTTACAAATGGGCAGTGGACCTTTAATTGAAGTGTTCGATATTGAACCTTCCATGTTTGGCCTACAAGAACACCCCTTGAGTGAATGCCCCTCTTTAGGACCAGAAAAGAATGCACAAATATTGAAAGATGACATATTGTCAGGTAAATATAAACTAGGTGACAACCATCCAATCTACGATTACATACTGTTGAACACTTCTGTACTATACTGTTTGTCTCAAGGTCATAAAGACTGGAAACAAGGTGTAGCAGCTGCTGAAGACAGTATTCAATCAGGTAACGCATTAAAGGCATTGTTACATTTCATTAACGATGTGAAATCTGTGGAAAATACATTGGAGAAAGTACCATTAAAGAAGATTAATTAGTGGGAGGATATAACCCCCTTCACCTTACAGACTCATTTACATAATTATATACATACCATATATCATAATCATTATTAACATTCACTTAATAATAACATTTTCGCGTAATTAAATATATCACAAATAAATAAACAAACAAACAACAAAGTCATTGATACATACACAAATTCCACAGAAGGAATGTCAATGAAAGAGTTTGAGTTTACACCCATTGGGTACGTGAAGGAGAAACAAAATGGTGTAACAGGACCTGCTCCTGGGTCCCCCACAAGAGATGGGAACGATCGTGTGAGGACATTGCAACATGATGATGATGACATCGAAAATGAACCGGTCAGGAAACAACAGAGACGTGGTAGTCATAATGATGACACTGTTAATTCTTTGAAGATGTTTAATGATATGTCACAATTTGACGATACATTGCCTGAGATTAATGTTAAATTGAATCATAATTTGAGAAAGAATTTGTTAACTGAATTGAATGAGAATTCCGTCATTTCCAATCCAATGAAACAACAACAGGAACAAATTGATACTTTTTTGAAAGCCATCTCTATTTTGAGATTGAAAAATGATACTTTGATCAATTTATTAAAGGATGATGATCCATCAGGTAAATCAATAGATAAAAATTTAAAACTGATTAATGAATTGGCTAAAGAAAAGGATAAAAACAATATGTTGATACAGGACAATAAAAAATTACAAGTGGAATTAAATAAACTATCTGAACAATTGAATGATGATAATGATGATGAAGATCAATCACAATTGTTATTGGAAAGAGAAAAATTAGAAAAACAATTAGAAGATGATCAATTAGAATTACAAAAATTGCAAGAAAGGATAAATCAATTAGAAAATAACACTACAAACAGTTCATCTGAAGAATTACAAGAATTGAAGGAAAAATTGAATCAATTAAAGGAGAATGAAATAAGTTATAAGCAAGACATTCAAGATTTGCAATTAAAATTTAAAGAATCTGAAATATTACTTCAAACAAGAGAAAGAGAATATAAAGATGAATTGAATCGTTTACAAGATAAATTGAATGAAAATAAATCTCTATGGAATATTAATGAAAAGGATTATAAGAAACAAATTGAACAATTACAATTGTATTTATCAAACACAAAGAAAGAATTAATTGATAAGACGGCGGAATATGATTTACAAATCAGCACATTGAAGAGTAAATTAAATGACTCCACTGAGTCTAGTGGTCATTCTTTACATTCTTTAAGAGAAGATATTGAAAATAAGAAAATTATTATAACACAATTGGAAAAAGATTTATCTGAATCACAAAGGCTTTATCAAGATAAACAATTTGCATTAGATAAAATGACTAAAGATTTTGACAAGGTCAATAATGAATTTCAAAATTATCAAAAGAAGATGAATGATAAAATATTATCTCTAAGTGATTCTGATCAACAACAACTCAATATGCATAACCAAGATTTGAAAAATTTAAAATTGAAATATGAGTTAGACATTAATTCTTTGCAGGCGACTAATGAAAATTTACAGATTAGACTTGATGAAATGTTAACTGAGAAAACTTCTCTACAAAATAAATTGACATCAAATCAATCCATTCATGAAAAATTCATCGAAACACATTCCAATGAAGTTGAAAAATATAAGAGGGAAATATTAGAAAACAGTAGGAAAATTGTTGATTTACAAGAAACTATTCAAAATTTAGAAAATCAACTGAAAGAGAAAGAAGTTCAATTGGAAAATGTAAGAAAAGACCATAAAGAATTGTCCCAAAAATTACATGTTAATGATGGATCCCCATCATACAATGAATTAGAAATGAAATTGCACAATAATATGGAGACAATTACTCGATTGGAAAAAGATTTATCACGTAAAGATAAAGAATTAAATATTGCATTAACAGAATTACAAAACGTGGAAAATTTAATGGAAGATTTACAACAAGAAATTACAAGCAAAGAGAATCAAATCAATGAAACTGAATCTAAATTAAAAAAATTAGAGGATCGTTTATTTAAACAAACAATCAAAGCATCTGATGAATCTTTACAAAAGATTAATTCTAAGAATGCAGAAATTGTGGAATTGGAAAAACAATTAGACACTATGAAATCTGAATTGGATACAAGTTTAAAGACTAGTGCTTTATTGGAACGCAGAATTAAATCTAAATATGAAAGCAAAATGAAAGATTTAGAAGATGAAATCGATCGTTTACAAACTATGAACCAATCTAAAAATAATGATAAATTGAAACAAATGCGTAATGAAGTTAACGAATGGAGAGAAAGGTACAATACATTGAATGAAACATTCCAATCACAATTAAATAAACAATCTTCGATAAACAATAAAGATCACGCAAATTTCCAAAGAGAGAAAGATCAATTGATGGAAAAGATTATCAATAAGGAAGATGAAATTCAATCACTTAAATCAAAGAGTAAAGATATCCTTGAAGAAAATGATAAATTGAAAAGTTATTTGAAATCAAGTTCTAAATTATCCACTGGATTTGAACAATTATTATCTAAATATAACACAATGAAGGAAACATTCACTGAAAGAATCTCCAATTTAGAGAGAGAAAATCTTGATTTAGAAGAACAATTACAAAGAGAAAGGTTAAACAATCTTTCCAGAAGTACGGTAAGTGATACATCATTTGAAGGGAACTCTCAAGATCGTGTAGATTATTACAAATTGAAATATAATAAAGAAGTCATTCAAAATAATGATTTGAAAGTAATGAATGATTATTTGAACCGTGTGTTAAGGGCTACAACTCAAAAAATCAGTACAGATTTAAGAAGATTTAAAAGGGAGCTTTCTACTACATCAACATTAGACAATGATCCAATGTTGTATGATGATTATTATTTACCAAGATCAAGAGCAGGCTACCCTGCTAGAAACTACCCTCCAAGGGAGGTGAACCCACTCCGTAGACGTTCATTGAGATCCAAATTTAAAACTGCAGCACTGGTAGTCCAAGCATGTATCAGAATGAAGCACGTTGCATTAAAACACGATTGGGATGATCAAAGAATACGTTTCTTGGAAAGGAAATTAAGAAGTGATAGTGATCATATCTCATGGTAATAAAAGTTTGCATTAAGGTACATAGAATATATATATATGGGTATGTATATGTGTAATATACGTTATTTTTTCATTGACTTGTAATCGTTCACTATGGAGACTAATCTACCCTTAAAAGACTCTGTAATGAATGCGATTTGGTCTAGCATATCAAAATGAGTCTCCAACTCATCGCATTTAGCCAACAACGCCTTAAATTCAGCGATGTTGTGGTCAATCACTTGGGCAATGATCTGATCCCCGACTAATTCGTTCTGCCTGCGACAAATCTCTGTGGTTTGTATTTGAATCGTCTGTACATAGTCGTTGATCTTATACAGCAAATAATCGTAGTCCGTGCTCAATTTGTCAATGCCTAACGACTCATTTTCCGCTCCCTCTGGATCTTGAGACATGACTAGACCCCCTTACTACTACTACCGTTATATACTTTTATATATTACAATATAACATTCTCGAAGGACGTCAAACAAAGAAAAAAATATTTTTCATTAAAGTCAATATTAAACAATCATTGATAAAGGAGGAGGATAACAACAAAGACTTCCCATTGAAGAACAGCCAATAAGACTCAACGTTGCAAATGTCTGGTATATATCTGTCTGATAGACCTGTGAGAAGACCACAAAGCTCAGGTAACCCTTTGATAAGGAAGATTCAAAGAGCCTGTAGAATGTCCCTGGCTGAACCTGATTTAGCGTTAAACTTGGACGTGGCAGATTACATTAACGAAAAACAAGGTGGTGCTGCCTACGATGCAGTGAAAACCATTGCTAAATTGATTAACAACAGAGACTCTCACACAGCTGTGTTTGCGCTTGCGTTGTTAGATGTCTTGGTGAAAAATTGTGGGTATCCAATCCATTTACAAATCTCTAGAAAGGAATATTTGAATGAATTGGTGAAAAGGTTCCCTGAACATCCACCATTGAGATACTCTAGAGTACAAAAATTGATCTTGACTGCCATTGAAGAATGGTATCAAACTATTTGTAAGCACGCCACTTATAAAGACGATTTGAATTACATTAGAGATATGAGAAGATTGTTGAAATATAAAGGTTACATTTTCCCCAAGATTCAAGCTGAAGATTTGGCTGTCATGAGACCCACTGATCAATTGAAATCAGCTAGTGAAATTCAAAAGGAACAAGAAATTGCACAAGCTGCAAAATTGGAGGAATTGATTAGAAGTGGGAAACCAGATGATTTGAGAGAGGCCAATAAATTGATGAAAATCATGGCTGGTTTCAAAGAGGATAACGCTATCCAAGCTAAGCAAACTATCAATAAAGAATTGAATAAGTTAAGACGTAAGGCTGATTTATTAAATGAAATGTTAACTTCTTCTGATGAAACTGAATTACAAAACAATGAAACCGCTGAGGAGTTATACATTGCTTTGAAAGGTGCTCAACCTAAATTCCAAAAAATTATTGAAGAAGAACATGAAGATGATGCTCTTGTGCAAGATTTATTGAAATTCAATGACACTGTCAATCAATTGTTAAACAAATATTCATTATTGAAAACTGGTAATAGTGTTGCTGCTTCTGAAATAAATCCTGCCATTATGTCTAACAGTGATTTTGGTACCAATACAGGTGGTGCTCTAGCCAATGAAATCAATTTGATTGATTTTGGTGACGATCTGGGTAGTGCTGATTCTACACCTGCACCAGCTGGTGTGCCAGCTGCCGCTGATCCAATGATGGACTTGTTAGGTGATTTAAATGATTTGAGTGTGTCCTCCGGATCTAATAATCCTCAAGATGCTGTCGGTGGGATATCATTAGGTGATGACATATTTGGATCCCCAAATAAACCCGAACCAGTACCAATAGTGGCTACTCCTGCTCCTGTCCCACAAGCTGCACCAGCTTCAGATTTCTCAGATTTATTAGGAGATTTTACTTCATCTGCTCCATCACATACAACCACCAATGTGGTTCAATCGTCCAAGGTTTTGGTCAATAAAACATCTAATTTACAGCTGGAATTTGACGTCACTAGAACAGGTAATTCTTCCATCAAAGTTAAAGTTTTCTTTTCTAACGTGGGTGTTTCTCCATTGACAGATTTGACGTTCTCCGTGGCCGTTCCTAAATCATTACAATTAAACTTACAACCTCAAACAGGTAACGTGCTTCAGGTTGGTGCAGTGGATGGTGTCACTCAAGATGCATTGATTGATAATGCTTTAATCGATGCTCCTAAACCATTAAAGGTTAAATGGAAGGTCACTTATACTGTAAATGGTAGTCCAATGGAAGACTCGGCCGTCTTCACTTTACCAAAAGTGTAATCATATCAAGAAAAATAAATACATGATCATTAGGAAAATAAATGACAATCAGTTATATAAATCAATATGAATATATTTACTAAATTAAAAAATCAATAAAAAAATGTAATCTATTTACTCATTATTTTTGTGTCATAATGTTGTATAATATTTTCTATGAATAATTATTAATTGCATATACGTATATACACCATCTATTTTTGGAAACGTTGTAAGATTTCATGAGGTGTGGGTGATTTAATCTTGCTTGCAGCAGCAGCATTTTTATTATTGGAGGGACTTAATGATTTGCCCGTATCTGATGCTGCAAGCGATTGTGTAGAACTCTTTTGCGAAGCATCTGCACGAGAATGTTGTTGTTGTTGACTTTGTTGTTCTTTCAACGTTTTGTAGTAATTCTCGGCCGCCTTTAAAGCAGTTTCAGGTGATAAATTAGGTTTTTGAGCCAATATTTTACGTGAATATGATTCTATAATTTCACGCTCAGTATATTTCCGTTGATGATTACTTGAACCAGTTGAATCTGTCACTGTTGCAGGTGCAGTACCAGAGGATTGAGAATTATTAGTAGATGGAGTAAGAGAGTCATTTGCATTTGTGGAAGTTTGATTTTTTGAAGATCCTCTTGATTGACCTGATTGAGATTGTTGAGCAGCTTGAAGCTGTTTCTGTTGCAATCTGTTTTTAGCGCTTTTCCTTAATTGAATATCTCTTCTTAAAGATTCATCACGTTGCGCTTTCAAATGAGACATTTCAGCAGGAGTAGGTACCTTCATATTTTTACAATCTAAAGGCTTCCTTGGTTGAGTTGGATTTGGACGAGGTGCATTTTCTCTCTTCTTGATACAACGTCTCATGACTTCAAACATACTAGCCCAACGTAACCTTCTATGACCACGTTGGATAGATTCACTACCAACACCCAAAGGAGAAATTCTTCTATTTTGCCTTTGTTGAAATTTATGAGCTTCTATTAACCATTGTTGTGCTCCATGTGCCCTAGGACCCTTCAAATCATTGAAATTAAATCTTTCGTTAAGTTGTACGAATCTTTCAAAACATTGCCATGGCGTTCTTCTTTCAATATTTGATAAATATGATTTACTTGGTCTGTGAATCATGTTAGCACTAATCAATTCCCAGTTATAAGCATAAGCATTAATGTTTTTGACCAACTCTTGATCATCCTCTGGTAACCATATGGCAGGTGTTCTATTTTGTAAATATCTTAAAGAAGGTACTGGTGGTGGTCTTAAATAATGACTTCTTCTATTACCATAAAACATACCTCTTCTCTTACTCAGATGTACTAAAGACTGTTCATCATCTATTACCTGTTTTTCAATTAATTTATAAAAGTTTTCATCTTCTAATGTGATTGAAGACTTTGAAATAGGTGCATACGGTAATTCAGTAGGAACTTTATTCTCAAGTTTTTCATCCACACCGACATATAATGGGATATCTTTAACTATTGTTCTTTCTGTAGAATTCAATTCAGTGAATGCTAACGTTAGTTTAAATGGACCATTGTTTTCATTATTGATAAAATGTTCTCGAGGTGCTTCACTAACGATCTCTGCTTCAACAGGACTATCTGGTTTTTTCAGAAGAAGTTCAACATTGATTGTTTCCGGTGGTACAGCAGTTTCATCTTCTTTCTCATTTTTCACATTGTCGCTATCTTCTGTAATCGGCTTTATTTCATTTGTAACTTCCTCGGCTACAGTCGCCGTTTCACTTACAGTATTATCAGCAGATTTTTCTTCATCGTTTGTTTCTTTTATGGCATCTGCACTTTCCGCAACAGTCTTCTTTTCCTCATTTTCCTTGGTGTCTAAGATCTTTTCATCGCTTGCGTCCACTTCCATATCTTTCTCATCCGCCACTACTGTATCAGATATATATGAGGGTTCCTTAACCTTAATGCAACATACTTTACCGTAATTCCAGTAATCCATAACAGATTGAGCTAAAGTAGCACATACAGCAATCTTGTACTTCTTACCTTCCTTAAAATCTGTTTGTAGCCATTTTGCCTCATCTAATAATATTTGATTATGATTATTCTCATTACTCCAGGGGTCTATAAATTTTTTGGGTTGTCTCAGAGACCATAATCCTAATCTTCTTAATTCTTCAATTCTTGAACTAACTACGGTTATTCTTGCCTCATTTAGTGCATTATTAATGATATCTGTAGTCAATGTCTTATGTGCTCTTGGGATTAAATTAATTAATGGTAAAGTTTGAGATAAATATCTAAGTTCTGCAAGTGGGATTGCCTGAGCAACCTTAGAAGGTGCTATATCTTTCATGAGTAGATATACAGATTCTTTTGTGTTGATATTATTTTTAATGAATCCATCTGTTGTTTCGACATTGTTTCTTGTAGATACTTCTCGTAGTAAAGGGTTCTTATATTTCTGTAATGTTGTGATAGGAGTAGTCTTCGGTGGTGAAGAATTTGGATCCACGTAATACGATGATTGGTCTATGGCAGGTATTGATGTGTTTTTATGATAATTATAATTAATTTCCTCGAAATGAACTCTTGCCTTCTTATGTGGTGGCTGTTCATCTTTCACTGTATCATGATTTTCAGCTGATTCTTCATCATCCAATAATCGTTTATTTTCGGGCTTGTCATCAACTTCTAATAACTCATCCATAGTAGATTTAGTCAATGAAGTGTCTTCTTCGTCCGGTTTATCTGATTCGAATTGAATACTTGTATCAGATTTATCCAATACAAAATCTTTCTCAATTATACTAGACAACACGTCTTGTTCAGGACTGAAACTCTTAGATCGGCTCATGTTAGTCACTTTATTCTCATTATCTTTCGTTATATTATGTATGCTACTAGTTGATATACTTCTTTTCTTAGCACTAACCAAAGTATTCTTTATAGTAGATGAGTTAACCACGGGGGCGGATGTAGACTCCCTTAACAATTGTCTGGGTAGTTGGTTCGGCAGAGTCGTCTGTTGGAATCTAATATTCTTAGTAATGTCATTCTTATTCATAAAATCATTCAATTCATTTTTAAATTTAGGTTCATTGGTGATCTCTAATAATTCATTTAATCTCGACACACAATAAAGTTCAATCAATCTTTTCTTCCTCGTCTCTATTAGTTTGTCTGGATTGGATTCAATTCCTTTGTCATCGTCTGTTGTAGTTTTCGATTCAACATGCACGGGAGATGATGATGAGCTGGAAAACATCGGTATTTAAAAGTAAGACCAGTGAGAAAAAGACAAAAACAGGTACAGTGGTATCTAAACTTTACGTCAACGTAATATCCCACTAATTTGGTCTCTTATTTCAAGTTTATAGAGCTTCTTTTGCCGATGTTTATTGAATGTTTTGTGTTTGTTGATTTCAATGTGTTTTTTTTGTCCATCGGAATTAATCACCCGGACTTTTCCACAACTAGTATTAGTGTCAGTATATATAACATTACATAATATCAAATTAATAAATATATGAGCATTCTATTACCATTTGGCAATCTCAGATTCCAAATCAGCAATACTCTTAACCAGCCCGTCGTGTGACAAGACCATGTAGGAATTAATTATACCTTTCTTGGCGTCCGATTCAAAGTGGATCTTGCTGTTTTGTTCGAAAAATCTATCTTCCTCGTGGAAGTAGTCAATTTCATCGTTTTTAACTCTCTTCTTTGATCTGTCACCACCTTCTTCTTCATCGATGTCAAAATTCACTTCGTATTTTCTACTGACAATGACGTAGAAATCGTAGTTCTTACCGTCACCTAACACATTGGAAGCGTCCTCTAATGTGATCTTGTACAAGGCAGGTACCACTTCAGGTGGCATATTGATTAATCTTTCACTCATGACCAAAGCACATGTCTTGTTGCCAGTGTTCTCAATGGTTTGGAAAAAAGTAGCCAATCTGTTATCCACTTTCCTTAAATATTTCACATAATCACTGTCACGGTGGTCCTTGTAATCTATCAATGACAGGAAACAATATGGATCGGATTCAGGTCCGTCTGTCTTGATAGTAGTCATGGGAGATGCTAACATTTGGTCTGCTAGGGCACTCAATTGAATTCTGTTACTCTCTTGAGCACCAAACAGTTGACGAGACAAGTTTTTCAAAGCATGGAAATCTACTTCTGGGTTACCATTATAGAAATCGAAATCGATGTTCACAATTTCCTCTTTATCGTCATCTTTATCTTCACCGTCTTCGGCTTCAGAATCTGTGCTGCTAATATCAATCTCTGATTCTTCCTCGGAGCCAGCTTCGTCCTCATCATTACGTCTCTTTCTGTTGGCTAATTCACTTAACTTGATCGTTTGTACCATCTTATTACAGGTTTATTTCTTAGTGTTTATTTATCACAGTATTTGATGCTCATCGAATCGAAAATTTTTCAATAATTTTTCATATTAAAATCTTAAAATTAATATATGAATATATATTAATAAGCAGGGTGCGCTATAAATTAACGTTTGTTTGACCACATTCACATTATTGAAACGGTATCTTCGAATCGAGAATGTCCTTAGATTATGAAATGTTAAAAGAGTTGAAAGCTCTAAGATTGGAAAATGCTAAATTAAAGGAGCAAGTGGCAGAAAAGAACCAAAAGGTCCAATACCCATTGGATTTAGAAGAATATGATAGATACGGTAGACAAATGATTGTCGAATCCACTGGTGGTGTGGAAGGTCAATTAAAATTGAAAAAAGCTAAAGTGTTAGTTGTCGGGGCCGGTGGGTTAGGTAGTCCAGCGTTACCTTATTTAGCTGGTGCAGGTGTCGGTAAAATTGGTATTGTCGATAATGATGTAGTAGAAACATCCAACTTACATAGACAGGTTATTCATAATACCACGAAGCGTGGGATGTTAAAATGTGAGTCCGCTGATCAAGTGTTAACTTTATTGAACCCACATGTCAATGTTGTCACTTATCCCGTCCGATTAGATGCTACTAACGCTTTTGAAATCTTCGAAGGTTATGGTTACGTGTTAGATTGTACTGATACACCTTTAACCAGATACTTAATCTCTGATGTTGCTGTTAGTTTGGGTATCACAGTCATCTCTGCCTCTGGGTTAGGTACTGAAGGTCAATTATCCATTTTGAATTTCAAAAATGTGGGACCTTGTTATAGATGTTTCTACCCAACACCTCCACCACCAAGTGCGGTGACTTCATGTTCTGCTGGTGGTGTCATTGGACCATGTATTGGTCTGGTCGGTGTCATGATGGCCGTCGAGACAATCAAATTGATCTTAGACGTTTACACATTGGAAAACTTCAAACCATTCATAATGATGTACTCAGGTTTCCCACAACAAACTTTACGTACATTCAAGATGAGAGGTAGGCAAGCCAGTTGTCAATCTTGTGGTGAAGAACGTACAATTACTAGAGCGGCTATTGAAAGCGGTGAAATTAATTATACCTTATTCTGTGGTTCTAGAAATTACAATGTCTGTGATCCAGAGGAAAGAATCACTGTGGAAGAACTACATAATGAGATTTGCGATAAGAGCAAGTCAGAGAATCATATTCTGCTGGATGTTAGACCCAGCCATCATTACGATATATCACATTTCCCTCATTCATATAACATTCCATTAAAAGAATTGAAAGATATGAATGGTTCCTTAGAAAAATTAAAGGAAAGACTACCCATTTTCGAATCAAACAAAGATGTATTAGTCCTTTGTCGTTATGGTAATGAATCTCAAGTCGCCACTAGATTGTTGAAGGATCAATTTAAAGTTGATAAAGAAGTTAAAGATGTTCGTGGTGGGTATTTCACTTACATCGATGAGATAGATCCATCTATTCCAAAATATTAATGAAAAATTATTTTTAGTTTTAGTGTAAGTAATTAAATATTTTAGGAAAAAAATATAAAAGAATTATACTGTTTAATATTACATGTTCAATATATATAATATATTTATAATGGTTATCTAAAATCATCATTCCATGGACAACCCTTCAATGGTTACTAGACCTGCGTTATTAGCAAAGGCATAGAATTTACCACCTTGAGAAGATTCATTCCATTTGACACTGGAGATACAAACACCATGTGGATCAATTCTGGTCTTACTAACTTCGTTACTGGATCCCTTACACACTTGATAATTATAATCAAGTCTGTATTGTTTACTTTGAATATCATAATCCCATTCCCATAATTTTAAAGATTTATGAACGTTTGTGGTATTTTTCACACCTGTAAGGAATCTTCTTGCCAAATTATCAATATACACCGCACCATCTGCGGTACCTGACAAAGCCAATGGATGTAATCTAGACACACCCAATGAAATCACTGTAGAATCTCTCGAGTTGATTTGATGACTGGCAAATGCGGCTCTAGATGTCATTGCACGAATGGAATTGGCACCGTCAGAAAATACAAGGGCATACATTTGTGGAGAGTATACTAATGGAGCAATATTACTACCACGGAACCTTGTTACAGTACATTTGGTAGTGAATATATCTCTTGGGTCAAAACTGTGGAAATACCCATCCACTGAAATTGTACTGACCACGGTATTTTCAAATTGTGAATTAGATGATGTAATTGAAAGGATATATGAATCATGTACCTTATGATAAAATGATGGAATGGATGGATCTTCAATATCAAATTCCGCTACAAACCCATTCTTACACCCACATATTATAGTGGTTGGATTGATAAAATCGAAACATGTGATTGATACATTTGGTTGTAATGAAATTGTCGTAGTAACTTCATCACATAATTTAATGATATGTTTAAGCTCTTGCTTAATTTCCATAAATTTCACTGTACCATCTTGGGCTACAAGGCATAACGTACCAATATTGGTTTCAGTTAAATCATTCGATTCGTACCATTTCAAATTCCATGTGTCACCAAATGGATGTATTATAGTTTGACATTTAATAAAACTTATATCAGCGGGTTCAAATTGAAATATTTCAATACAAGAATGATGCAATTCTTTATCAAACATTCTTAATTTTGGATGAGAAGGTTCATCAATAAATTTTGATAGTGCGATAGCTAAAAAATGTTTATCACTATTCCTTGGTGAATACCATGCCATATCAGTGACCAAACCACCAACATTATACACAAACCCATTTCTTTTATAATTAGGGAAATTAGGGAATTCAACTTTCTCACCGGATGGTAAATCAGTTTCTGTGTTATCAATGGATACTTGCAAAGGTGCTGATCTATATGGGAACAAACTTTCCATTTCAGAAGGAGTGATTTCATGATACTTGGTGGAGAATGTTTTGTTTATAGTTTCACTTAAGGAAGGTGGATTGAAATTAATATAATATGGTGAACCTGGTTGAATGTTACTTTGTGGGAAATCAAACAGATATGATTCGAAACCTTCTTTGATCTTAGCTAATTGTAACAATTTATCTCTGTTTAACCCATATATACGTTCGATTTTATCTCTAGCAGAACTTAAATCTTTCAAAGATCTAATAATTCTATTCTTGGCCACTAATTTAGATTTAGGTTTTGGTGTAGTAGTCTTGGGGGAACGTTTCAATTTCTTCTTCTTAGGTTTAATAATCTCTTCTTCGTCTTCTTGTTCAAAATTCGAGTCATCATCGACTATAATTTCATCTTCTGGTTCTTCCATAAACTCGTCATCATCTTCAACAGCGTTATCATTTGTGACTTCCATGACAAATTCATCGTCGTCTTCACCATCATTAGTATCCAATTGTTCTTCATCACCCTCCAATGGTGTCAGCACAATTGGTTTAGCCCTCTTCGTGGCAGCTCTCTTTGGTCTTCTTCTGTTACTGGCCCCCCCTGTAACTGCCTCCACTGCGGTGGTAATTATACTTTCATGTTCTTCCAAAGTGAATAAGTTGTCTTCCATAAGGTCCTGGAGACTGTCATTCTCCTTATTGGTCATAATACTGTGTTTAAGTCAACTGCAACCTGTTTAAATTGATCCAGTTAAATTTCGAACTCGGTTCTTATTTTGTTTATTTTTGTTTATTTTATTAAAAGTGAAAAATATACTTATTTAGGTAATATTTAACGTATTTATCATAATTATATTTGCATTACAATTGTTCTACACCTTTAGTGACACCATTGATTTTAGCTTCTTCCACGTCTTGTAATTGTTGCAAAGCTTGTGCCAAATCTTTAATCAAATCGTCAGCATTTTCACAACCAATGGAGACTCTGATCAAAGTTTGATCAATGTATGGATCAGTCATTGCTCTCCATTCCACTAAAGATTCAATACCACCTAAAGAGGTAGCATGTTGGAAATAATGTAAGATGGTGGGGAATATTTTACATTGCTCCTTAGATTGTAAAGTCAATGAGAAAACGGGCCCATATCCACCTTTCAATTGTTTCTTGACAAATGGTTCAGTTTGTAAAGATGAATGATACAATTTGTTCAACACTTTATCGTATTTGTCCTTGTTATCATGTAAAAATTTCACCACTTTAGTAGCATTTTCAGATTGTTTCAACATTCTCATTTCAAAAGTACGTAATGATCTTAACAATAGGAAACTTTCCATATTGGCCACATTAGTCCCCAAATAAATTCTATCGTCCTTTAATCTTTGGCTGACAGCCTCGTCTTTCACCACAAGAATACCACTTAAAAGATCGGAATGACCACCGAAATATTTGGTAGCTGAATGCATTACCACGTCACAACCGAAATCCCAGACGTTTTGTAAAGGTGGAGGAGCAAAAGTGGAATCAATGATCAATAGAGCACCTTTAGCATGTGTTCTTTTAGCAATTTCTTCAATGTCATATGAGGTACCGTAAGGGTTCACAGGAGTCTCTAAATGAACAATATCACCTTCTTGGGCAAACTTTTCAATGTCATCCAATGAGTGTTGTTCCATTCCAGTGGTACGTGTCATAATGTGAGCAATGGCACGCACACCGTGATAACTTTGATCCATAAACAATCTCTTTGGGTTGTAATGAATCATAGCAGCGTAGAAGGCAGAACAACCTGAATTGTACACGACAGCATGTCCTTCCAAGATCTCAGAGAAGATGGATTCCAAACGAGTCCCATTGGGGTGTGCTAAACGGGAGTAAATTGGGTTCTTCTCCATGAAATCCAAATTCTCACGTTCTGTCCATGGTGTTAAATCGTCGTTGTCATAACGGAAGGTAGTGGCCACATTAATTGGTGGTGCAACGTCTGTGACCCTATTATCTTTGTCATCAGAATGAATTAATGCAGTGGCTAAGTGTGGCATAGTTGTATATGTGTTGCTGTAGTCAATTGAGCAGTTCTCACGATATATACCTTATCATAGCATAATATATATATATATCTTTTGATAAATGACTCAAGCTATTGTTGTCTGGAAAATAAATTGTCTCGGAATTTAGCAATAACACATGGTATCACTAAACTGTGGATTAGTCATCGAATACAGTTGATAGAGATAGCAATGGATTCTGACGATGAGTTCTTTATGGCGAGCAGCAGCGATGATGATCTGGTACCGCATGAGTCTGCCGTTGTGAGTGTAGTCAGCGGTGGTAGTGCGAGTGTGAAGAGTGATACAGGTGCAAGTGACGATGAGGGAAACAGTAGCAGCAGCAGTAATAGTAGCAGTGCAGAGAGCATAGATGAGGCTACTGATACGGTAACTACCACACCTGCAAGGACCACTAGACGAACTCGAAGTACTCGAGATGTTGTGGACTTAGAGAGTCCGTCCAGGTCTTCACCAACAAGGTCATCGCCATTGCCATCACCAAAGAGGCGTAAACGTACAGCAACTGGCACTACACCACTTGAACCAGATGAAAATGACGAATTCTTTGCTGCATTGGCACAAACAAATAAATCGAAGAGTTTGACACCTTCGTCTCAGACACCGATTAGTACAACGACATCGGCTGCTGCGAAGAAACGAACGTATTTGATCAGATTCGTCTCACAATTGGATGGTACACAAAATAAATGTGTCCAGGTGAAAGTGCTGGGGCGCTACCCATTCTCACGTATTGTACCCGCTGCATTAACTGGGTTAATTCGTGCCTACGATGTGGCCAAACCATTACATAAAAATTACACTTTAGAACAAGTTGTATTGTATCGTGGTGCCATTCGTCTATTACCCTTTATGTCGTGTGACAGTCTGGGTATAGAACAATCTTTTGAACATGAGGTGAGCACAGTGGATATAACATTGATTGCAGCAGATCAAGAGAGTCGATACGTCGCAGAAGTGGACGCAGGGTTACTGTTATTGGACGATAACGACGAGGAACCTACAATGAATATTACAAACTCCCAAGGTGATATTGATGTGACCACTGAAGAATTTGACGTTACCACTGAAGAATTTGAACGTGAACTAGGTGAAGAACCTACCAGCACAACTACCAAAATGGAGGAAGAATCACTGGACACAGAAGAACATTTTTCCATTGGTTTATTAGATGCACATAATCAAAAATTGACTGTTAGAGTACGGAATTCTACATTATTAAGTCGACTGGAGACATTCTTCCGTCAAGAGCGGAACTTAAAGAAGAACGTCAAAGTATCTCTGCTGTTCGACGGTGATACTGTGGACATCACCGGCTGTGTGGGTGATCTTGAATTAGAAGACGGTGACGTGTTGGACGTTGAAGTGGCATAATACGTTTCTATTATATTAAGCACTAGCACTATTATAAGTTACTCTGTCACATTAAGACACTTTTCTATTCAATCTGAAAACAAAATACAAGAATATTACATTTTCCTCCATTGTTTAACCCATATCATTTTCTGTTGTTTAATGATTCACCTCTTCCATGAAGGTCATTTTATGGAGGTTCTTGTACCAGATTGTTAGGGAAGTATCACTTATTTATACCTATATTTTAAATAATTTAACGTACTTGATTTTAGAATCGTATATTGATTAATAAAAGTTCCACTAATAGAATAGGAAATCCTTTCAAACATGCCAAAGTGTAACGTGCATCACTGTTGACTGTACAGAACTGGTCTTGGTCCTTCTATCAATTACAGTCGTCACTTCCATATATATTCCATTTCACGTTACCCGCTCTGTCGCATTGCCGTTTTCTCTTATTTAATAATATAATATATAATACATATAAGTAATATACACATACAGTGGCAACAACACATTACACAACACACACACCACGGCATGAGCAGCAGCAACAACAGCACAACGGCAGTGCCCCCACCGGCCAAAGACGTCACCCGCTCGCTCGAGGACGACGACGAGTTCGAGGACTTCCCAGTGGACAACTGGCCCAGCGCAGACACAGTGAAACACGCCGGACTGCAGAACAACCTGTGGGAGGAGAACTGGGACGACGTTGAAGTGGACGACGACTTCACCAACGAATTGAAACAAGAACTACAGAAGAATAAGCAATAGTTATAGCGTATATAGTGTATATGTAATTTCGCACGGTCTATATATTAAGTAACATCGAATTTAAAGATTATAATTATTTAATGTTTAAAGTGGCAAAAGGTGGCAAACAAAGCAGAGACATACACACAAATGGCTACTCTAGAAGAATTGGAAGCACAAGCGTTAGGGGACGAACAAGACAATGAAGTGTTGAACTTGTCCACACAGGAATTACAAACTCGTTCCAAGTTATTGGATAATGAAATTCGTATCTTTAAATCAGAATTACAAAGGTTGTCTCACGAAAAGAATGTGATGACTGAGAAGATCAAGGATAACAAGGAGAAGATTAAGAATAATAGACAATTGCCATACTTGGTGGCTAACGTGGTGGAAATAATGGATTTGGATGATATTGATCACACAGGTGAATCAGCTACACAAGGTGGGAACGTCAATTTGGATAACACTGCTCAGGGGAAAGCTGCTGTGGTGAAAACCTCGTCAAGACAAACTGTGTTCTTACCTATGGTAGGGTTGGTGGATCCAGATAAATTGAAACCAAACGATTTGGTTGGTGTTAATAAGGATTCATATCTGATATTAGACACATTACCATCAGAGTTCGATTCTCGTGTGAAAGCTATGGAAGTCGATGAAAAGCCTACAGAGACATATTCTGATGTGGGTGGGTTAGATAAACAAATTGAAGAATTGGTGGAAGCTATTGTGTTACCAATGAAACGTGCTGATAAATTTAAAGAATTAGGTATTAGAGCCCCCAAGGGTGCACTAATGTACGGTGCTCCAGGTACGGGGAAAACTCTTTTGGCTCGTGCCTGTGCAGCTCAAACTAATGCCACTTTCTTAAAATTGGCTGCTCCACAATTAGTACAAATGTTTATTGGTGAAGGTGCTAAATTAGTACGTGACGCCTTTGCTCTAGCTAAGGAGAAGGCCCCCACTATTATCTTTATTGATGAATTGGATGCTATTGGTACCAAGAGATTCGATTCTGAAAAGTCAGGTGACAGAGAAGTACAAAGAACTATGTTGGAATTGTTAAATCAATTGGATGGGTTCTCATCAGATGATCGTGTTAAAGTGTTAGCCGCCACAAATAGAGTGGATGTGTTAGATCCGGCATTGTTAAGATCAGGTAGATTAGACAGAAAGATTGAATTCCCATTACCCACTGAAGATTCAAGAGCACAAATCTTACAAATACATTCCAGGAAAATGACTACAGATGATGATATCAATTGGCAAGAATTGGCTAGATCCACTGATGAATTCAATGGTGCTCAATTGAAAGCTGTCACTGTGGAAGCTGGTATGATTGCATTACGTAATGGTCAAAGTTCAGTGAAACATGAAGATTTTGTGGAAGCTATAGGTGAAGTGCAAGCAAGAAAATCCAAATCTGTTTCATTTTATGCATAATCTAATTTCTTTTGTGTTCTCTTATTATATACCTATATAATTATTATATCCCATTACCTTTTTAAATTAATCAATCATGTATATTTTACCCGCGGGACCACTACAAATAACTTTACTAGTCTCTTGTGGATGCCATTCCACTTGTGTGATAGGTTTCCTACCGGGGATAACAATTTCTTTCAAAAGTTTCGTGGTGGTCCAATCCCATACGATTACTTTACTCTTTGCGTCACCACTCAATAAATATTTACCGTCTGGTGCAAATGTGAAAGATATACCATAACCTGATGACACTTGGCCTTTAAACACTTTATTCAAATGACGTTTATATTTGGGTTTTGTACCAAATGTGTAAATAGAATTATCCATACTTTGTCCACAAAACATTTGATCATTAGGGTGTACTTTCAAAACGGGCATAGAGTGTTGTGCAGTGTCACTGATTTGCTTCACTGGTACATTAATTTGATTTTCCCAAATTCTTAATGTCTTATCTTCTGAAGATGATATGAATTTACTACCATCTGATAAATATTGTAATGCTAATATACTACCCAAATGATGATCATATGTTTGTACTAATCCATGACGTTCTTGGACACGCACATCGTAATGTAATATTCGTGAATTGGATAACCCAACAATAAACTCATTGTCCTCTAAGGAACGGAACGTCACACAGTTCGGCGTAGCATTGAAAGTGTATCGATTCTTCACTTGACCCGTTTCAGTGTCCCATAATTTTACAGATCTATCAAAGGACCCACTCAAGAATTGGCTTCCTTGATCATTGAAACTTAATGCCTTCACAGCTCTAGTGTGTCCATGATAGTCTCTTACACATTGTCTGTTATGATAGAAATCCCATATCTTCACTGAATTGTCATTACCACCAGATAAAAACATATGTCCACTGACTGGTAAAAATCGTAATACATTGGTACCACCTTGATGTCCTGTAAATGTATATTTAACTTTCTTCGGTAGGTAACATTTGAATGATAAAGAAGGTTTGTGGAAATCAACATCTACATCAATTGGTGGGTACAAGAATCCACGACCTTGATAGTCTTTCTCTTGAGCTCCAAAAAATGTCGAAGTTTCATTCATTAATTCACTGGCATCTACTGAATTATCTTCATCTATGTAAGTTTCCCTCTCAAGATTAGTTTCCACCATGTTAGAGTCAACATTATTATCTTCCTTCTCCTCTTTTTCTTCTTCTTCACTGTCAGACCATGATCCCCAGGGACCCTTCTTCTTCCTTTCTTGCCTCCGTTTTTTCAATTCACTCTTGGTAAAATGTTTCTTTGGTGTAAGATCTGCCTCATCAGAACTGTAACCGTTCACTAAACTCATCCTTCAGTACGTCTATCAACTCATCTCATCTCAAGATCTAAAAACATTTAATTTCATATTAAATATTTTGTCTGAAAAAAATAATAATTTATTATATTCCTTATATATATATATTACATGCAATAGTCAAGTCTATTTCTTACCCTTTCTCTTCTTCAATTTAGAGACAATATTAGAAATGTAACCTTTATCTTCACCAGTGGACACTTCATCATGATTTCTCTTGGAACTTTTCTTGTGACTACGTTTACTACGTTCTTTCAAAATTTCCTTCATAGCTGCCGTACTCTTAAATTCAGGTTGAGATGGATCAATAGCAAATGCATGGTCTTCAAACACTTCCTTAAATCTAGGATCGTTCAAGTTAGGTTTAAATTCATCTTCCACAATTCTATCTTTATCTTGATATTTGGATTTCTTCTTCTTTTCCTTTTCAGATCTTAAAATTTCATTCATATTGAAATGAGCCTTTTTGTTTATGGAACTCTTATCATCATCTTCATCATCCATCATTAACAATTCTAATTCAGCCTTAGATTTGGCATCGACACTGTCATCTTCACCACCTCTATTTTTCTTCTTTAATGATTTTAATTTCTCTTTCTTCTCTTTTTCAGCATTTTGTTTCAATTGCTTCAATTTATCCTTTCTAGCTTTCTTACGATCTTTTTCCTTACGTCTAAGTTTATCGATAGTACTTTCATCTTCACCTTCTTTAGTTTCTGGTGCAGCTTCGTCTAAACCAGGTGTGAATGTGATTTCCATATCAGCTTCTTCATCATCACCATCTTCCATTTTGAATTTCGAACTGTATTTCAATGAACCACCAGCAAGAGCCTTTAATTTATTCTTAGTGTCCTCATTCATTTCTTCTTCAGATTCATCACTATCAGATGCTAAATAGGCCTTGAAATCCATATCATCAATTTCCTTTTGAGAAAAAGCTCTCTTAGAAACTTCTACTCTATCAGCTGGAGTTTCATCCCAAGTTAATTTCACATTGGAATGTTGTAATGCATCAGTACTGAAGGCCATTGGTTTGTAATTCTTTGGTAATGATTCACATGAATCTTTTGGTTCATCATCAAATTCCATACCTTCTGGAACGTATCTGATATCAAACATGTTAGCAGTGGATTCATATTCGGTTGAGTCACAGTTATCATATATAGCACGAGCTGTGTCAATATTATTACAGTACACGACAGCATAGTAGTATCTTAATCTTTCTAATTGATATTGACGTAAAGCTCTGGTATCAACATCTTTTTCAACATCACCTTCTTCATACAAGTCTTTGATACCGATATCAGAATCGTCATCATCTTCTAATTCAACTTTCTTAGAGTTCTTCTTCTTCTTCTTTTGGAATAGTTCCTTTGGTGGACCTTCAACTTCTTCACGTTGCATTCTCTCTTTACCGAATTCACTTGGGTAAATACAAATTCTTTCGATCTTACCACCCTTTGGAATAAACCCAGAGAAAGTGATCATTAAATCAGCAGCTCTAACATGATCCCAATCTAAATTGACCACAGCTAAAGTCTTGGAAGGATCACCTGTTTCTGGTTTGTTTTCATCTTCACTCTCAGACTCTTCTTCACTATCCACTTCACTTTCTGATTCTTCTGAGTCAGAAGAAGTAAATTCGTCAGAAGAACTGACATAATCAGCTGGAACTTCACCACGAGCTCTGTCAATAGCAGCTACTTTAATAGTTGATTCATTATCTTCCTCATCTTCATCGTCTTCTTTAGATTCCTCATCTTTTTCATCTTCTTTGGATTCATCTTCTTTTGATTCGTCTTCCTTTTCGAAATACTTGTCAAAATCAGCCATATCCTTATTTTGGGTGTCTAAGTTCTTAATCTTTCTACCATATTTATCGACCTTGGCCTTCTTCTTGACTTCTAAATCTTTTTTACTAAATCTGGCATCTAGCTTGATTTTTCTGTCTTTGGACTTGGTGCTTCTAAACTTAGGATCATTTTGAATCCCGGCAAATCTAGGATCAGACGATTGTTTCTCTTCAGACATTGGATAGGTTTGGTTCGACTGCTTTAATGTTTAATTAACTATGAGATGAGATGAGATGAGCTCAATTTTCAAATATTGAAAAATTTTAAGCGCGGTCGTCGATTGTGACAGTAAATAGCGATAAATGAATAATAATAAGATATCTATAAATTACATATGTATGACTTATTTCTTGGATTTAGACTTGTTGACCAGTTTCTTTTTGATATGTTTCTTAACTTTAGTTTTTCTCTTTTCTCTTTTGGCGTCCTTAGCGTCCTGTTTACGTTGTTTTTTCAAATCTTTATCTTCATGTTTCTTACCTTTCAGAATTTTAGGTTCGTCATCTGAGTATTCTTCATCTTCATCAAATTCACTATCCTCTTCATCTTCTTCGTCTTCCTCCTCATCAGAATCGGAATCAGATCCAGATTCGTTATATTCTAATTGTTGATCGACGGCAGAGAAATTCTTCTCGTTATCATGTGCTAACAGACTCTTTAACAAATCAAATTTACCTTCTGTGTATCTATCAAAATCCCTTTCTTCTAAACCTTCCAAATTTCTCACCAAATACAAAGATCTGAAAATTTCATCTTCTGCTTCATCTTCAGCTGTTTTCTTTACCGGTAAGTGACTCCCCACATACTCTCTCAAATCATCATAACTATGATCATTACCTGTGAATTTATCTAAAGTTTCTGATATAATGAATTGGAAAATAATACGTTCTGGGAAGATATCAATCCCCATCTTCTCAAAATAGAAATTGACATTCTTAATATCCATTCTTAAGAAATCCAAACTCATTGGATGTTCTGGTTGAACACTTTGTGACACATCAATTATGTACAATTTATCTTGATGTACTAAAGTGTTATATTCCGAAAGATCCGCATGGACTAACCCACAAACTTGATACATTAATCTCATGTAGGCGACCAGTGTATGATAATAGTATATGATTTCTTCCCTATCCTTATATGGATGATCTCTTAGACGAGGAGAGGCAAACCCATCACCACGATTCAAGAATTCCATCACCAAAACATTGTTTTTAATCTCAACTGGTTTAGGAACTGGAATCACATTACTTTGATAAATTCTCTTTAAATTTCTAAATTCCTTTTCAGCCCAAATCTTAATCATCTTTCTTGGATTGTGTTGTGATCTAGAGTTTCTGAAACGGAATTCACCATCCACGTAACGTTCACGATCCTTAAACACTAAGATAGATGTTTTGAAGATCTTAATAGCATATTCTTTCTTCTCTTTAGGTGTGTCATCGTCTTCAGTAGTAGATGCAGCGGCAGGATTCACCTCGTCATTCTCATTTGGTACCACTGGTTGCACACTACCATCTTGTTCTAATTTAGCTTTGATCTCTTCTGGACTCAATATTTTACTCCCCATAGGTTTACCGTCACCTGCAAACGCATGGTATACATTAGCTTCTTTCCCTGTACTCAGACAACCGTTGAAATCGGCAATAATGCCTCTATTCACTAAAGCTCTTAGAAACCCCATAGTTCTTGGATCTAACACATTTTCCACTGTGGCTCTGTTGGCTTTATCTTTATTAGTCTTACCTTTACTGAACGACAACTCATCTGTCTTAATTTTATGTCCATATTTATCTAAAATTCGGTTGTTAACATGGTCTTTACTCCCAGTGATAGCCAATCTATCAAATTGATTATCAATACTCATCACTAATAATATATCTTTACCCCTTTTCGAGATATCTTTATTAGAGCTCATCTCATCAAATAAATTTAATATGGAAAATTTTTTTCATTGCGCTTCTTAAATTTCAATAAATTGACAAAATATATTTAACAGTGAATCAATAAACATTTGAGGGTATATACAGTATAATAAAGAAATGCCCAGGAACTCAGACACAATGCCTAAAGTATGCACATTTGCAACATCCTATAACAACAAGCAAAATCTCGTTTTACTAACTATCAATTCTCTCCTTTTTTAATTCAGTCTTTCTTTGGTTTTATGCCATTATACATGGGTGTGGAAATAGTGTTAGGTATCACTATTTTCAACAAATGTAGTGGTGTCTATGGTATATTAGCTCTTTTCACAGGACATCCGCTAGATTTTATGCAATGGGTCAGTTACCTTTGGTCCGTGGCCACCTTATTCGTGTATGCTCAAGGTTTGTACCAAATACATAAACCCAAGGTGTTGACATTTTCTCAAATTCTCGTAGTATACTCCATCGATACTGTCTTAACGTGTCTTTTTACATTGTGGTTTACAGGGGTATGGTTTGCTGTGGAAGCCAATGATGCTACTTCTGCGATGACTAAGCGTGATGTTGATTTGGCCAGTCAAGGTGCCTCGGAATCTTACGAATATGGGGTGACTATATTATTGACTGTCGTCACGTTATCTTTCAGAATGTACTACAACTATATCTTGGCATCATTTGTGCAGGAATTGTTACACCATCCAAAATACTTGGTGGATCAAGATGATGTAGAGCAAGATTTAAAGAATAAGTCCGCTTGGAGACGCATGTGGATCAAAAGTCAAAAGGCCTCATACTCCTTATGTAGACATTTCCTAACTTAGTCAACTCGTATAAACAGATATAGTGATAGATAAATTGACAAAACATACGTTATTACGTTTTTTTGCTGACATTTCCTGTTATAGGGATATCGTGTTCCTTCTCGGATGATAGTGCTCCGAGATCCTCGAGAAATTACAGGAATTCTTGTCTGGGCAGATTTATAATACCGCTGTTGGTATATGTCGGCTGATTGTTCCATTTACCCAAGTAACCCCGCAAGGGGGCAAGAACGTGTTTTTTTTTTGATAAACACTATCTGACTTGAAAATTCCTTATTTAAGAAACAACCTTTATTTCTTTAATCTTTCGTTCATTGAACCTTTAAATTTCAATTGAAGAAAAAGGATAAGGAACTATTACTATTAGCAATGGCCACTTTACAAAAGAACACTACCACTATCAAACTAAACAACGGTGCTGAAATCCCACAAATTGGGTTAGGTACTTGGAAATCTGTCGGTGTTGATGACGGTTATACTTCCACTTTGGCTGCTTTGAAAGCTGGTTACAGACACATTGACACTGCTGCCATTTACAGAAATGAAGATCAAGTTGGTAAGGCTATCAGAGATTCTGGTATCCCACGTGAAGAAATCTTCGTCACCACCAAATTGTGGTCTACTCAACATTACGAACCAGAAAAGGCCTTGGACCAATCTTTGGAAAGATTAGGTTTAGACTATGTCGATATGTACTTGATGCATTGGCCAGTTTGTTTGAGACCAGATTTGATTACCGATGGTAATTTGTTGTGTATGGCTTTGATGCCAAATGGTAAACGTAATGTGAACATTGAAACCTGGAACTTTGTCAAGACTTGGGAATTGATGCAAGAATTACCAAAAAGCAAAACTAGAGCCATTGGTGTTTCTAACATGTCCATTAACAACATTAAGGAAGTATTGGCCTCTCCAGGTAACAAAATTGCTCCAGCTGTTAACCAAGTGGAAATGCACCCATTGTTGCCACAACAAGAATTACTTGACTTCTGTCACAGCAAGGGTATCTATATTGAAGCTTACTCTCCATTAGGTTCCAGTGGTGCTCCATTCTTATCTGAAGGTGTCGTTCAAGAAATTGCTAAGAAACATAATGTTACTCCAGCTCATGTGGTCATCAGCTGGCACGTTCAAAGAGGGGTTATTGTCTTACCAAAGTCTGTCACCCCAAGCAGAATTGAAGCTAACTTACACACTTTTGTCTTACCAAAGGAAGATTTCGATGCTATTTCCCAAATCTCTAAAGAAAAGGGTGAAATCAGATTATGTAAGCCAGATTGGGATCCATTTGTTCCATTCGTGTAAATGATCAAGTTTTATGAAGACCTGTCGAATGATTCTATTTTTTAATCTTTTATAAATCTTTTTTATATACAACTTTATGCAAATGTAATGAAAACGTTTTGTCACTGTTGAGATCAATAAAGAATGATTAGTAAGATATATATTTATAGTTAACGATTTCTTCTAAATTTGAATGTCGGGCCGTAGTCATCATCATCATCTTCTTCTTCAAATATATTGTCGCTCTTTAAGGCACCACTCGCGGTATAACTCGGAACATATTTTTTCATAGGTGATATTTGCGCAGGAATATGTACACTTTCATCCATAAGTGAATCTTCATCATCATCTGCTACAAATAAACCCGGAGTTTGAGCATTAGAAGATCTACTGAAAGAGAATGAATTGTGCTCTTCTTCTTCAGGTATTTCATCTCTTATTGTATCCGCATCGTTGGTAATATAACTTGCATTATTAAATTCTGCATTCAGATGACTACCGACGTCTATAGAAGTGAATAAATTATTGTTCGTTTTTGAATACGGTTTCAAACTAACAAAATTTCTTGTAATTAAAAACGCACTATTTGTAATCGAATCATTCTTCTGTTGAGATTTTGGCCATATCTTTGTAAATTTTTTGAAATTCTTCCTTCCAGAGTATCGATCAACGTCATTCGATTTGTCAACTGTAGTTTCGGGACGTGATCTTAATAAGCTAGGATTACTTTCTACAATTGTCAAATTATTCAATTGATTGATTGCATCGTCCGTCAATTCAGATGGTTCTACTTGAACAATTTCAGTTCTTAATCTTTTAACCTCATGAGTCTTTGTAGATTGGATAGTTTCAATTAGCGTGGGTTTTCTGGTTTTAGATGATGAGGGTTTCTGTTCTACCATATCTTCTAAGTTATCGTGGTTCGTTTTAGAGTTAACATTATGCTCAGAATCTTTTCCAAGCCTGTCAGGGTGATGTTCTAGCATGTCATCATTTTCGGGTTGGTCTTTTGATATCTTCGTTGATTTAAGAGAATTATCATTATTACTAATCGAAGTATTAACAATATTACTAACGTTCGTTACATTATGGTCATGAGAAGGAGAGTCAAAGACATTGCTTGTTTCTGTGGAAATAGATTGTGTATGAGATACTGTATCTGGACTAGCTTCAGTTGTTTCTGTAGGAGGTTTAGAAACTGGTATTAGGGATTCCAGTGTAGATACATTCGTTTGAGGAGCTGTAGTAGCAGTAATATTTGTTTCAGAAGTGATATGTTTGTCAGCGCCTGCGTCAATTGTAGTTATTTTATTATCCGATTCAACATTTGCAGTATTCTGATTTACAGTAGATCCTCCGGCAAAGAATAATAAGGGATTTAAAGCTTCAACTTTTCTTCGATTCAATCTCCTTTTCTTAATTGGGATAGGATTATCATTAACTAATGGTTCTAACTTTCTAGTTAAAGGTTCTTCTTGGGTTAAGTCTTCTATAATTGGGGGATTCAAAGGTTCTTTATTAGATATAATTTTATGTTTAACGAAATCGGCAAAACTATCCGCTATAATGGCATCTATAACCTCTGTAACGGTATGTATCTTAAATGTGTTCAATTTCTGGCAAAGAGAATTACTTGGTTGAAATTTAATGTTTCGTACAATTACAAATTTCTCTGTGGGTGATAAAAGCTCAAAATCATATTCAAAATCTTCACTGCTATAATATGTATTACATTCACCACCTCTACTTTCAATGGCCCTTCTCATGTATGTTTTACCTATGTCGTCTCTATCGGTTAAATACATAAATGTTATCGCATTAAAGATGTCTTCTTTGATCGATAAAGTTGATAAGTATTTACCAGAGTTAACTATATCTGACCAAATCAGATCAAAATTATCATGATCTTTTGTAAGTTTTTCATCCATTAAAGTCACCAGATCTTTATCATAAAATCTGATTCTGTTTACTAAAGCATATAAGCGTTTGGGAGGGATTAAGTCTGTCTCTATCATAAATAGTTGTATACCTGGTAAGTTATCATCCTTTTTATGATTCTCAAATATACCCATTTCAAGTAGTCTTTCTATAGATGGTTTTAACCTTGGATAATATCCAACATCATCAAAATAGATAGATCTCCAGGAGATCACTACGTTAATTGGATTTGTTCCTAATTTAATATTTATTTTATCGAAGCCATGCTTTGTGATTTCACCACCAACTTTTAAATATAATTTGTCCACGTATGTCAACTTCCCTTGATTAATAATTGTTATCTTATGATCAGCTTCCTCCCATCGTATTGTAATATGTTGACGTGATATACTTTTATCATTTTTAATAAGGAGTAAATTCTTACTGGAACGTCCAATACTGACCGATTTATGCTTCCTTAGACAACATGAAACGGGAACAGTTGTTCCGTCATCTTTGATATAATGGTATCTTAGCACCCACATTGTTGTTGCTGTTACCTTATACTCATCGAATTAAGAAATCTTTAATTTTATTGACAATGCGAAATTTAAATATATATTAATTATGAAATATGTTAAACACAAAATTTTATAAAATTTAATTATTAAGGATGCAATTTCTATGACAAATATTCAGTTGGGATATCGGCATTATTAGGGATCTTAGATAATTTCTTGATTAATATATCTTTTCTATTAGTGACAGTAATTTGGAAAGGTTGAGGTTTCATTAAGTCAGTTTTATCTAAATTAGATTCAACTAATTTCACAATTGATTTTATACAATGCGTCGACCACTCTACAGCAGTTGCTCCGGATGGTGTACAGTTAGGACCATCAGTGATTTTCTTGTATAGGGATTGTCTTGAATAATGTTCAACATCTTCTAAAATACCGCCGTATGCACTTCTGATACCTATTATTATGTCAGAGTCCGGTACCATACCTGTCTGTACCCATGTTTTCAATAACTTCAATCTATGATAAAATTTACCCATCTTTAAAGGAGCATAACATTTCAATTCAGTGTATTGTTTTGTGGAAGCATTATATGAATCCATTTCGCAACGCAGTAAAAGTAATATATCATCTGAGAACTTATTTTCTACTATAGAAAAGATAGATTTATCATTCTTACGAAGTGTTACTGGTGTAGTGACTAAATTTTCAAATGCAAACCCAGAATAACAAAGCTTTCTAGCATTTTCATCTGTTATTGTATTCCATTCTAAATCGTCACCCCCATCATGCAACGACAATAAAATATATTTACCTTTTAAGCATATAGCATTCACTATGGTTTCACCGTTTTCGGAACGATCAAAGATAGACATAATTAAATCACTGATGTGATGTCTTGGTGATACAATAACAAATTTATATCCATCACCATATTTGCTCGAGTGATCTTCCTCCCACTTCTTCATATATTGAAAACACGCTGAAGGGTCATTCAATTCCTTTGGTGTCATCAGTGGGATGTCACCGTTGTATCCAGCAAATAAATCTGCACTGATGTATTTCTTCTTGTATTCTTTACATTCTAAAAGTGATTCTGATTCAGATAATTTAGCAATGTCATCTTGTAACAATGGCATCAATTTCTCATTATAATCCTTTTCATCGGTGTAGATATTCTTCTCATTGGAAAATGCTACTTCCTTTTGGCTTATGAAGAACTCTTTCGGTTCATCAAATGGTTTTGCAGTACGTCTTGCTAGGTATTCATAATGACCAATTTTAGTAAGCACTTTCTCGTCTTCATTTAATTTCAATTGATCCAATTGATCAATCGTAGTATCAATATCGCATTGACTCATGTTTAACCTCGGTCTTTGAGCATTTAATGCCATATACATAATATAATAAAAAGAACGCGATTGAAATTTAAATATCCTTCAAAACTTTTCACCACTTCAATTAATTATCAAACAAGATAAACTCAAATTAAGACAATATGGTTGAATGGTGTGCAATTATCTATGACAAGCCAGGTTCTGACAGATCCACTTGTAGAGCTGAACATTTGGCTAACATTCCAGTGTTAGTGGAACAAGGTAAATTAATCTGTGCTGGTGCCATTTACAACGAACCAACCACTGCCGGTGGTGAACGTACTTTTGCTGGTTCTCATTTACAAATCAATGCTGACACCAAAGAAGATGCTTTGAAAGTTATCCACGGTGATATCTTCGCCAAACAAGGGATTTGGGATTTGGAAAACATCATCCTTTACCAATTTGGCTGTGCTGTCCGTCAACCAAAAGCCTAATTAGGAAATAATTTCACTTTTATATAACAGAGAGTGTTATAGACTTTCATTGTATAGGTAAGTAGCTTCTCCCCTTTTTTAATGGAAATTCTCGACTAATTTACAATGATTATATTTAAACTTGCTAATTACGTTGCTATTTTCGGTATTCTTGTTAATTCTTCTAGGTATATATTGAGACAGCTATGTCCGGAATGCGTTCATTCTTCGTAAGAACACTTTTATCAGTAGCAGTGATAACAACTATAGTATTAAGTACCCATATGTGTATTGGTAATCCGTTTAAGACAACTAAAATGTCAATTGCTAAACCCGTGATCCCTAAAAGATCATCTGGTTTCGTCTCAGCAGTATATTATTCCAATTGGTCCCCATATGAACCTAGATTGCATTTCCCACATGATATAAACACTAAACAAGTGTCACATATATATTATGCCTTCTTCTTAGTGGATGCCAAGACAGGGAAATTAAAATCAAGTGATGAATGGTCTGATTTTGAGATGCCCACACAAAAGACCGATTCCAAGTTATTAGGATGTGTTGGTGAACTGTTCGAATTAAAATTGAAACAATTCCACCAGGAAATGAGTACTTTTAAAGTAATCATGTCTGTTGGTGGGTGGTCTAATAGAGATGCATTTCACAAGATTGCGAAAGACTCGAAGAAGCTAGATAATTTTATCAATTCATGTGTCGAAAACATGTTTAAATATGGGTTCGATGGAATTGATTTAGATTGGGAATTTCCTAAGGATGATGGTAAGGAACCACAACGTTATTTATATATGGTGAAAGAAATTCGTGCTAAATTGACCCAATTGGAAATTAATATTTGGGGGAAAGCTTGTCACAAGTTTCAATTATCAGTAGCAGCTCCTGCTTTTAAAGACAAATTGGAATTTCTCCTAGTTAAAGAAATGGATCAGTATGTTGATTTGTGGAATATGATGACATACGATTATTACGGCGATTGGTCAGAGGTTACCGGTTATCATAGTAATCTTTATAATGGTGACAAAATGTCCGATATTCAAGCCCAATACAAACATGATCCACTACCAGCAGATACTGCTGGTCTGAATGGTGATGCGGCTATCCAATTGATGACTACTCATTTTGGTATTCCTTCTCATAAGTTGATTTTAGGAATGGCTATGTATGGAAGAGGTTTTACAAATGTTAAGTCGAATGCTGATGATATCACATACATAGGTAAGAAGTTTAAAGGCGTTGGTGGGGCTTCTGAAGGTGAACCCGGAATGTGGTTATATACGCAGTTGCCAATATCCGGTAGTAAAGAACAATTTGATCCATTCTATGTGTCAGCCTTTTGTTACGATTCCAAGAACAAAACTTTTGTTGCATACGATAATGTAGACTCTATGTTAATGAAGAGTCAATATATAATGAAACATCACTTGGGTGGTGGGTTCTGGTGGGAATCGTGTGGCAACAATTGGAAGGATGAATCAAAGTCGTTGGTGAAGGCTTACACTAATGAAATCAAAAATATTCAAAGAGTAGGGGATTGTATTTACAACGATACTGACGTTATTGCGCATTATAACAGTATGTTCCACAACAAGGGATTCCTGTCACATGCTTTCAATTAACAGGTATATTTATGCTTCTATATAATTATATATTCTTTTATAACAAATAATCATTATTACTATAATTTAAGACGTTGTTTTTTTTTTAAACTTGAATATACAAAGGACACCACAATTAAAGAATCTCGATTAAAACGACAACTCAATAGCACAACTACAAATGGGTGCTAAAACTTCCAAGCTTTCTAAAGACGATCTTACCAGTCTGAAACAGTCCACATATTTTGATCGTCGTGAGATTCAACAGTGGCATAAAGGTTTCCTAAGAGATTGTCCGAATGGGCATTTAACAAGGGAAGATTTCGTTAAGATATATCAACAGTTCTTCCCCTTTGGGTCTCCAGAAGATTTTGCCAATCATTTATTTACAGCGTTTGACCAAGATGATAATGGGTTCATTGAGTTTAAAGAATTTATTACAGTATTGAGTACCACTTCCAGAGGCACATTAGAGGAGAAATTAGTTTGGGCATTCCAATTATACGATATAAATCATGATGGGTTTATAACGTACGATGAAATGTTTACAATTGTGAGTAGTGTGTACAAGATGATGGGATCAATGGTTAAATTGGATGAAGATGAAGCTACTCCTGAATTAAGAGTCAAGAAGATTTTTAAAATCATGGATAAAGATGATGATGGGTACATTACATTAGAAGAATTTAGAGAAGGTTCTAAAGTGGATCCTTCGATCATTGGAGCATTAAATTTGTACGATGGGTTAGTATAAGTAGTAATCATAATAATAGTAGTTTTAATCAATAAAAACTAAATAAGCATAATTAATAAAACGTTTACGAATTTTTAATAACTATTGTTTATGTATGCAGGGTGATAAAATGTATATATGTAGCAAAGTGTTTTGATTGGACTTAGGTATAATTGATATCTAAGAATGAATTTAAATCAGTGTCTTGTGATTGATTTTGGAATAATTTTAACATAGCAACACCAATTATGTAAGGTATCGATTGTGTATCCCTGGAATTAGTGACAGGTTTCATTTCATTATTGGGTAATAAGAATTTTTTAAGAATTTTATTGTGGACATCTCTGACTATAATCCATCTAACTTTGAAAGCACTGCCAAATTTGGAGGCATTGTCCCAAATGGAAGTATCCAACCCATTACTAATCCCAGAGATCATTTCTGCCACACCACAAAATTTACCTGACCCGTTTACAGAGAAGAATAAAAACATCTTGCCATCGGCAGGTAAATTTGCATAAGCTTCTGCTAATCTTTTATTACCAAAATGAGTAGAGGACCAAATCCCATTATAAAACGATTTAATAACGTTTTCGATGTTATTAGATTTGATTATAAAAAATTGTGAATCTTTAGGTATATTAATCCAAGTAGGAATGATCACAGAACTTTTGTTTACTTTCTTCGGAGCAAATACTTTCATTTGATCTATATTATTGTAGGAATGAGTTTGATACTCGACATTATTATTCTTGTTATTATTACCATTCATATTATAACAGTCATTTGTAAATAGAGATGTACTGTTGATATTCCTTGGGATGCTATCACTGTTTATTGGCTCTGAATTTCTCACAGTGGTGGCGGGGGTAGTAGTATATGAGAAGTTGTTGGGTGAGAGATATGACTTTGTTGTGTATTGTTGTGAATCAAAGAGATCGTTATGACAATAAACCTGATCCAAGAGACCATTTGTATAGCTTAGTTTTGTGAATTCAGGTGTAATATTTATCTCCCTGTCAACCGCATTCTTTGTTGCGGGGAACAACCCTTCCAGTTCTCGTAATGAATCTTCGATTGTCCTGTACCTCAAAGTAGTCTTTGTTGACATCATTATTGTTCAACTGTGTATTGATTAATAAGTTTTGGGTATGTCTTCCTTTCAAGTTTGTCAAGTATAGTTATAAGGAATCATTTAAATAATTATCTCCAATTAATTTAATTAGCCGCCCTATTGTATTTATCGGATATTAGTTTATTAATTAAGTACGGCTTGAGAAGAATGTTAAGAGAAACCACTGTCATATTACTCAGTCAATGGAACGTTTTATCTGAGAATATAGCACCAAGGAGTGTGGATTGTCTGCATTTTCATTCCGCTCTTGCAACAGGGATATCATGGTTAATTCAGTATAAAATGATAGATAAACAAGAAACATTTCGGGTGTTCAGGCAAGATTTATAAATGAGCCATGATCTCGATTAAACAACAGAATTTGATTTTAATGTATTATTGTATTTTTGGGTGTTAATTCTTGAAAGACATTACATAGTAATTACGCTTAAATTGTGAAAAACAACCTAAAACATCACTAAACTTTACATTAATAAAAGAAGGATCATGTTGAAGAGATCGGTGTCCATTATCGGATCAGGTCCTTCAGGGTTCTATACTGCCTATAGGTTATTGAAGAAATCACCTGTACCTATTCATGTTAAACTGTGGGAGAAATTACCCATCCCATTTGGATTAAGTAGATTCGGGGTGGCTCCTGACCACCCTGAAGTGAAAAACTGTGAAGAGACATTCACTGATTGTGCCAATGATTATCAAACAGGGGATAGAAGTTTTGAATTTATTGGTGGAGTGGAAATTGGTAACCAGATAAGTTTATCTGAATTGATACGACATGAAGATGCTGTAGTGTTTAGTTACGGTTGTAGTGGTAATCGATCATTAAATATCCCTGGTGAACATGACACCAAGGGTGTATTTACCAGTCGTGAATTTGTTAATTGGTATAATGGTCATCCAGATGTAGCATTGAGTGATAAATTTAATAAGTTCCCTTGGGGGAAGGTTAAGAAGGTGGGTATTATAGGTAATGGTAATGTCGCCTTAGATCTTGCACGAGTGTTGATCAGTAATCAAATAAAAGATATTTGGGCTCATACAGATGTATCGGATGTTGCCCTAAATCAATTACAAAGAGCCCCCATTGAAGATGTGAAATTAATTGCAAGAAGAGATTTTATTCATTCTAAATTTACCAATAAAGAATTGAGAGAATTATGGGAATTAGAAAAGTATGGTATACGAGGTAATATCTCTTCTCGATATTTTTCTTTGGATAAGTTTAATGTCAATGAAATGGATCGTCCCATGAAGAGACGTATTGAAATGTGTTCAGAATATTTGAAACCTTTCGAGCAAAGAACAAAGAAAAGTTATAAGAAATTTGCACCAGTGACATCTTTGGGGAAGCAATGGGAGTTAGACTATTTGAAGACACCTTTGAAGATCAATAGTGATTCCAATGGGTACATAAATTCGTTGACATTACAAGAAAATACCATTACACCTGAGAATGACGTTGTAGTTGATGGGAGACAAATTACATATGATATGGATCTGTTGATCACATCATTAGGTTATAAAGGTCTTCCCCTACCTGAATTTGCGAATTTGAACATTGGATTTAATAGAGATCATATATCTAATCAAAGAGGTCGTGTATTAAAAGCTGATAATAGTAATGAAATTTACGACAAATTGTATGCATCCGGGTGGATTAGGAAGGGTAGTCAAGGTGTCATTGCTTCTACTATGCAAGATGCCTTTGAAGTGGCAGATATCATATTAAATGATCTTACCAGTAATAGCATCGACAATAATACTAGAACCTCACCCATTGATATATCACGTATACCGCATACCAATTGGGAAGATTGGTTGAAAATTAATGCCAGTGAGTTACAAAGAGGTCAATCCGTGGACAAGAGTCGGTTAAAATATCTATCAGTGGAAGATATAATGAACTGTGTCAAGTCATGATTGAACAACCAATAAAATGACATAGATAGTTTTTTTCTTCGGGTTCCCGCCTTAACATCAAAAAATATATATAAACTAAATATAAGAATAAAGTAATAATAAGAACCACGAAAAGCCCCCTCCAATTACCCAGAAAGCACAGAGCAAACTACGTCCAAAGGAAAAGATGACTGGTATGATATTTAGACGTGCGTTAACAACGTTGATCCCACCAAAAGTTATATCTGCCAATCAAATAAGTAAGGCCCCCAATGCGAAGAGAGTGGCCAATATGGTTAAATTTTATCAAGCTTTACCACAAGGTCCAGCACCAGTCAAGGGTAAAGGTAAAGGTGTAATCAATTGGTACAAAGCCAAATATTTTGACGGTGAGAACGCCTCTGGTAAGCCATTACTACACTTAGCATTAAGTATGGTATTAATTGGTTATTCCATGGAATATTATTTCCATTTGAGACATCATAAAGGTGATCACTAAACAACAAAGCAAATAAATAATAACAACAAATCTATACATATATTCTCCCCCTCACAAACCAAACATGAATCTTATTTTATTATCTTATTATTATTGATATTATATATATATATAAATATACTTTAAAAATACAATTTATGCTTCACTAATATACAAAACCTGTGTACCTCTCAAAAACACATCGCTGTTGTATTTATGCAATAGACCGTAATCACTGTTTTCATAATGTTCTGAGGCATTGGACAAAGCGATATTCATAAACCCATCAATGGATTCTAATTTACCGTTATAAAGCATCCCTGAATGTAGTTTGACGTTGACTGTTTTCCCTATAATATCGGACAAAAATTGTGTGGAGACACTCGTGGTTGGTTCAGCGACTGTGGACATGTGGTATTGTGTATGTTTGTATTATCTTCTCACCTATAATATTTCAATGTATTTACTTCTATAGTGATTTCAATATTTAAAATGTGAAAAATTGGTGGTGAAAACCGGGTAATATTGCATTCGGTAGTCATAGGAGACGGATTGGACACAATTTAGTCTCAATTGATAGTATATTACACCTTTGGGCGTTGAGTTTGCCCTTGTAATTATTTATCCATGCCACTGAGACACTCCATTTACTCTGCCAGTTACACCCTGTATATAACGCAATGACGAATTCAATTTGTTTTCCCTTTTGGGCCACATTTTTCTATCCAGGCCAGAATTGGCCGAGTCTATAAATAAAAGATCCATCGTGAAAAACTGTCAAAAGAGAGATTTCAATATAGGAGGCCATTGTTCACTCTGCTGGTACAAGGTAAAGGGCTAGACCATGGAGAGTAAAGAGACCAGTGCACGCCCTGCAGTGTGTGCTAAATGTAAATTGCCCATCCAGAGGGGCAAAATGTTTGAAATCAAGGATTTTAAATGGCATGAGGCTTGTTTCAATTGTTACAGTTGTGACAAGTCCTTGCATGACGATAAGAATTTTTTAAGTTTAGGTAATACTGGTACATTGATTTGTCAAGATTGTTCTGCTTCTTGTAACAGTTGTGGGAAATTAATTAATGATATGGCTATAATTTTATCATCAAATGAATCGTATTGTCCAGACTGTTTTAAATGTTGTAAATGTGGTGATAAGATTGAAGATTTGAAATATGCTAGAACCAAGAAGGGGTTCTTCTGTTTGAAATGTCATACGAAATTATTAGCCAAGAGGAAAATATCCAATGAACCATTGAAACCACCACAAAGAGAGGCACCCGCTCCACCACCATTGAAAACAATAAATACTTTATTACCTGAAAGATCAATGAAGAGACCGCATGCCTTGGATAATTACACTACATTGAATCCAAATCATAGACATTCAAGGTCATTGTCCAATAGTACTAACTTAATGTTCTCTAAATTGGATAGTGGTCCCCTAGAGACGAATTCTAATGAACCTCAAGAACATCGTACACAATCTAATCATTCTAGAAGTATATCATTGGATGATATGTTGAATTCTACATTGGAAAATGATGGATTCTCTGATGACGATGATGAAAATGTGGAGACACCTTTAAGTTTTAAACGTGATCATATTTTAGCAGAAGAGGACGAAGAACCAGAGGAGTCAAGGGGAGAAGAGCAAGAGCATGTACATAGAGCAGTCACTGATAAAAAGAAACCTGTCACACCTACCAGTTCCCTATTGAATGGGATCCCATTAAACACATCAGATAATTCAGCTGCAACCTCTCTTGAATTATTAGATCAAAATTATTTGTTAAAGACACCAGATCTAAGTAAATCTACCATTTTGAATGAACCTTTAAATAGTCCCATGGCTACAGTACAACCAATTGACAATTCAAATAATCATAATAATAAAATGAAAGGACTAGCATTGAATTTCACTGATCATTCCACAAATTTAGAAAAATTACATTCTCATAATCAACATTTTTTAAATTCTAATATGCATAGTAGTAATGATAATAGTGGTGACCATGATAAAAATAATAGTGGTGGTAAAAAATTAGGTAGATCATTATCATTAAAATCAAAGAAATTTTTCAATCATTTTGGGAAAGGCAATAGTAATAAGCCAAATAATAGTGATGATACATTTGTTCCATCACCTTCTTACTCAGAAATATCTTCAAGAAGTCCGAAACCACAAGCGGATACTCATTCAGGTTGGGGTGTAGCATCATTCTCATTGGCATCTACACCAGAGATACCTCATTCAAAAATCCAATCTTTGCATGACAGTAGAGGTAAAAGTGACACTGTAGTGGCTCATCAATTATCACATAGTAACAATACTAGTAGTACCAATTACAGTATAGATTCCTCTATTTATACTACCCCATCAGGTATGCATCAAAGATCAAGAAGTGCATTAGCAGAGGGGAAAAACATTTCCGCTTCTGCCTCTAAAGTTTCAATGTTTAGAACTCCACCATTAGAAAATTCAACCATGTTTAAAAGATTACCCAACACTGCACCACAAGCAAATAAAGAAACTGCCAAATCTACTCCTAACACCCCAGCGGTTGTACATGTAAAATCATCCAGTATATCTTCGGCTTCAGGGAAGAGGCCAGATTTAAATGGTAGTAGTATTAGTGAATTGTCAAAACCATCCTTGGAAGAAGATTTTGTTATCACTGAATTAGCATTAAGAAAATTGAAATTAGATTTGAAAGCTATGGAGGTCACTAAGAAACAATTATCATTAGAGATTGAAAATTTGAATACTAATAAAGAAACTTTATTAGAAGAAATTACATATTTGAAATTGGAAAGACAAAAAAGTTTATCACAATCACAAGATTCATTAGAATATAATAATATGATGATTGATGAAAGAAACCCACATAATCCAGCAAGACCTAAATTTTGGAAATTATTTACCAATAAAGATGGTTCCACTAAACCAAGTTCATATATGAGAAATGGTAGTGGTAGTGATATGAGTTCTAATAGTACCAGTTTAATCACTTCAGATCAATATCCTGAATGGACACTATTACAAATTTGTGAAAGGGAAGGTACTAATATACCTACAGTGATATCACAATGTATACAATTTATTGAATCAGATGAGAAAAATTTAGAAGTGGAAGGTATTTATCGTAAATCAGGTTCTATTGTAGCCATTGAAGATTTGGAGAGAAGATTATTTGAAGGTGGTATGTTAGACAATATGCACGATGACATTCATGTGGTGGCTAATGTCTTGAAAAGATTCTTGAGAAGATTACCGGATCCTGTGATCGCATACCAAATTTATGAACCATTGATTGCATTAGTGAGAGATCATGAATTGATGAGCAGTTTACCCTTGACACAAGGTGCCCTGCCTCTAGATAATCGTGTGAAATATTTCAAAGATAATGTGTTACAAATATTAAGACGATTACCTGAAGAACATTTTGGCGTATTGAAATTATTAATTGAACATATTAATCTGGTGGCACAATATGATAAATTTAATTTAATGAATTTGCATAATTTAGCCGTTGTGTTTACACCTGGGTTATTACACGATATCACTGGTGAAAAGGACATTTCTGATATGAAGGAGAGAAATTACATTGTAGAATTCATCTTATTGTACAGGATTATATAGAAGGGGAATATAGACAGTAAATAACAACAATAATATACACTAATAACATTGATCAATGTATATCCGTCAAACCAGGATTAGAATACGTATTCAAACGTTTTTGACCAATCCTCAACAGATACTCCACCGTAGTGAAATCCTTCCGGGGGAGATCTCTGTACTTGTTAAATTCTTCGTGGATATAATTTAAGAAATGGGGTCTATTCTTTGCAGGTTTCTGTAATGCCATTCTGATCCATTGTCGATACAAATGGATGACATCTTTTTGTAATCCCGACAGTTTCGGCATCGTTAATGATTTGTTGTATCATATGTTACTATGTGTAATCCAGTATTATCCTTAAATTAAACTAAGGGAGACATTCCGATTCGTCCGCAACGACTCCTCCTTGCCGTGTTTTGCCGAGCTGTTTCTTGCCGAGTTCGGGAAGCGATTTGATTTCCGTGACAGTAAATAAGCAATATTAATTGAAGACATATAAAAACAGGGCAGGTTGGCAAGAGTGTTCTCTTGATATGTTTCCAAGAACAGTATCACTGAGACGATGACACCAACTATACAGACTGTTTACAACAACGAAGAAATCATGGCCACTGTATACCACCACAGGTCAGAGAGAATGCCATTTGGTCAATATTTATTCCAAAGAGTTATTAATGCAGGTACCAAATCAATATTTGGTGTTCCCGGGGATTTCAATTTACCCCTTTTGGAATATTTGTACGAACCTGAATTGCTAGATCAAGGTTTGAGGTGGATTGGTAATTGTAATGAGTTAAACGCTGCGTATGCGGCTGATGGGTTTTCACGTTATTCTAATAAGATTGGTTGTTTGATTACCACTTATGGTGTGGGTGAATTGAGTGCCATGAATGGTATTGCTGGTTCTTTTGCTGAAAATGTAAAAGTGTTACATATTGTCGGTGTGGCCAGGTCAAAGGATTCCTCAGGTTCCAATGAATATAAATCGAAAAATATTCATCATTTGGTGCCTCAATTGCATGATTCGAATTTCAAGGGACCAAATCATAAAGTTTATTATGAGATGGTTAAAGATAAGATTTCTTGTTCTACAGAATATTTGGATGATATTCATACTGCCTGTGATAAAGTGGATAAAGTAATTTGTGATATTTATAAATATTCTAAACCAGGTTACATTTTCGTTCCAGTAGATTTTGTTAACATGGATGTTGATGTGATCAATTTGATTAAGAGACCCGTTATCAATTTAGAGAATTGTTTAGTCCCACCTAATTCAATTATGTTACAACAATTGACACAAGCAATTTTACAATGGATTTATGATAGCAAAAATCCAGCAATTATTGGGGATGTGTTGATTGATAGATTTGGTGGTAATAAATTAATAAATGATATCATTCAATTGACTCAAATGTGGAATTTTACAACAGTTAATGGCAAATCAATTATTAATGAATCTAATCCAACATTTATGGGTCTTTATAATGGTTGTGAAGGTGCACCAAGTGTCATTGAAAGATTTGAAAAATGTGATTTGGTGTTGAATGTGGGGATTGATATTAATGAAATTAATCATGGTCATTATACATTCAAATATAAACCAAATGCAAAATTAATTGAATTCCATCCAACTTATATTAGATTTGTGGACACCGGTTCAGGTGATGTTCAAACATTTAAAAATATCAATTTTATCTTTGTCTTGAGAGAAATTTTAACTAATTTAAATGTTAATAATTTGAATTATCAATATGATCCCACAATTACACGTTACACGAGTGAAGAAGTTATATTACCTGAAGAATTAACCACCACAAAGATTACACAATCACATTTAGCTAGAACAATTCCATCTTATTTCAATCCAGGCGATGTATTGGTTAGTGAAACAGGTTCTTTCCAATTTGCAGTACGTGATTTTGTATTCCCCAATCAATTCAAATATATGAGTCAAGGTTTCTATCTTTCAATTGGTACTGCATTACCTGCTGCACTTGGTGTTGGTATTGCTATGGAAGATTATCCCCGTTGTCATTTGACAGATGATTCAATCCCGGAAAATTATCAACCAAGATTAATATTATTTGAAGGTGATGGTGCTGCTCAATGTACAGTACAAGAATTAACTTCATTAGTAAGATATCAAATTCCATTAGAAATCATGCTTTGGAATAATGATGGTTATACTGTTGAAAGAGCTATAATGGGTCCCACTAGAACATACAATGATATCATGCCTTGGGATTGGACCAAGTTATTTGAAGCCTTTGGAGATTTTGGTGGTAAATTTACCACCAGTACCAAGATTGAAACGCCATCTAAATTGGCATTAAAATTGAAACAATTAAAGAATAAGAAACAACGTAACCATATCGAATTTATGGAAGTCATGTTAGGTGTATTGGATTACCCACATCAATTAAAACATATGGTGGATGCAGCTAAAGTCAGACAAAGAAATGAAAGGGATTAATGTATATATATATAAGTATGTAATTGATATATAATTTAATAAATGAATATAGTATCAAAAGTCGTATTACTTTAGTGTCGCCCCTTTATCATACCATACGAGTGTTTTCATTTGTTGCTGGGTAAATGCCGAAAGTAAACACGCCTTTTTTTTGTATATAAAGAGGACGGTGTTTTTCTCCTATCATGATTTTCTGTTTGTCTTCCAAAAACAACAACTGAGGTTTTTTGAATAGTATTTTGAAACACTTCAATTGAAAGAACTTACCCACATCTCCCTATCTCCCTTTACAGAAAACATCGAAATGTCCGCAAACTTAGATAAATCTTTAGACGAAATCATTGGTGACAGACCAAAGAGAACAAACAGACCAGCTGGCCGTGCCGCTGGCCGTGCTGCCGGTCCAAAGAGAGCCACTAAGCAAGTTAATCCACACCGTCGTGGTCTACCTGCTAAGCGTGCTGCTCCAAGAAACGTTAGAGGTCCAATTAATGCCGCCTCTAGAGTCGCCAGAATTGTCGGCCCTCAAGGTTCTGTTAAAGTCAACGTCGAAGGTTTACCAAGGGATATTAAGCAAGATGCTGTTAGAGTATGTTTATCAATTTTTTTTGTTAATGAAAGAATGATAATTAGGTAATTTTAAAATGAATGAAGATTCAAAAGAGGGAAAAGAGTAATATTTGTTTTCTACCTCGTTTTTTTTTTTTCTTTTCGAGGAAAAAAATACAATATAGTAAACTGGGTTGGGTGGATTTATGTTAGAGTGAAAATCATTTTTTTGATTTTAATGACTGAAACGATATAAGAAATTTGTTGGAAAAAGTGAAAGTTGCGACCGTGTTTTGAAAGTGAAAATTTTTCTAGTTCTTAAATTTAAGATGTTGCAAGATTATGAATGGAGCAATTAAGTTTGTTATCTATTCTTTAGGGAGAGATCTTGACATCGTTTTTCAAATCAAGCAAACGCAATTATAAAAAATCACTAAGTCAATAACTCTAACATATTATTTTGATAATATAATCCATCGCCTAATGAAAATTTACTATAATGTAAGAAAGGATACATAGATACAATGTTATTCTTTTCTTCTATTTTGTGTTATTTTTCTAAAAAAGATTAAAAATAAATATTCAACTCTTGTCAATATGACTAAAGTTGAATTTTCTTGCTGTAAAAAAGTATCATTTTTGAATTTGATTTTTTCCCCATTTATTGATTATCCTAATTATGATTGATTCCATTTTATGATTTTTCCAATTTATGAATTAATTTAACTAACAATTTTTTTTTTATTTTTATTATAGGAATTTTTCTCTTCCCATGTTGGTGGTGTTCAAGGTGTTTTATTAAGTTACAATGAAAGAGGTCTTTCCACTGGTATGGCTAATATCACTTTCAAGACTGCTGAATTAGCCAAGACTGCTATTGTTAAATTTAACGGTGCTCCAATTGATAACGGTAAATCTAGATTAAGATTATCTCTGCTTGTTAACCCAGGTCAACAACCAGTTCAAGATTTATCTAGAAGAATTAGACCAAACCAAGTTAGAGGTCCAGCTCCACAACAAAGAAACAACAATGGTCCAAACCAAAAGGTTAGAGGTCCAAATAAGAAGGTTGCTTTAGCTAAGAAGCAAAAGCAACAAGCTAAGAGAACTAAGCCAGTGAAGAAAAGTTTAGAAGATTTAGACAAGGAAATGGCTGATTACTTTGAAGAAAAGAAATAATTGTAGACAATTATTAATATATCTATCTATCTATATCTATATATCAATCCATACTATATAAGTAATTGTATTTTGTAACGTTATTATATTAAATTTTATTATATTTACATGTTTTCTTGTATTAATTAGTCCTTACTTCTTCTATTCCAAAATCCCAATTTATCACCTCTTTTCCTAGTGACTGCACTTACTGCCCCAGCTTCATATTCACTCTTTCTATGAATCTTATCGTGAGATTCCACTCCTTGTGTACCTTGTTTCGGTATGGGGAACCCTGGTTTCACTTGTGCTAAATTATCATAATAATCGGCAAATGTATCTTCTTCACCATCTCTAATCATTGCATTGGGTTTAAATTTAGCATCTCTTCTATATCTAATCCATGATTTAGTAGCATAAATGGCCATAATACCACCACTACATATGAAAAATATTTTTTTACTATATAATTATTTGTTAGTATCAAAGTTCATATGACATTGGTAAAGTGGTCCTGTACACATACCCTATTGATTTGAATGGATTTAAAGAATCCATTGTTTATTACTTTTGTTTGATTTTGAATGGAAAACCCCTTAAGAAACAAATAATAATAATACCCAATTTTTGTTTGAAAAATATACACATGGAAATATAGCCTTTTCGTCTATAAAAAATATAAAAAGTTCTATATATGCATTAATTATGAATATTTATTAAATTTTGTGGGAGATCACCCTTCTATAACCCCATCTTGGATAATTTTTCATAAGTGTAAAACACAGTGGCATTAGCTGGAGCTGCTCTAATTAATGTAATACCAAGCCCACGGTAAAACCCTGTAATACCTTGTCTCTTTATAACATTTTTAACTGCATTCAATAATGTAACATGTTCAATTTGCATAATGGATTTCACTGTATCAGCGGGGAAAACACTACCATTGAATGCAATCCCTGCAGAGGCACCACTTAATAGTAATTCCCAAGTCTTGTTCTCTGAACCACCATGTCTCTCTAGTAATTTTTTCTTCATTAGTTCATAAGTGGCAAACCAAACCACACCACCAAATGATTCTCTAATGAATGTAGATGATTGACCTTGCCATAACCCTAGCATACCTCTTTCCTTAAGGACAGACACTATAGTGGGTATAATCTTAGTGGTTTTCTGTACAGCACCAGGAACTTTATTCTCTAAATTAGCCACTTGTAATTTACATTTAATTAATTCCACTGGTGTCAATACAAAACTAGCAAATGAACCAGCCACTGCACCTGATACCAAAATATTAGATAAGTCATTCCATTGAGTATGTGAATTTATCAATTTAGAAGTTTGATTGTAAGCCATGAATAAAGTAGCATTCTCTAATGCTGCTCCGACAATAGGTGATCCAATACCTTGGAAAAACCCACTACGAATACCTTCATTTTGATAAGTGTATTTGATGCATGACCAAGTGGTGGGGAACATCTTGGAACCTTGTGTTTGTAATCTGACTTTCACTGTATCAAATGGGTATTCGATGACTTTACCGAAGGCACCAGCAATGGACCCATTTAAAATATCCTTATAGGCAGAATTATCGTTATTTATAACATGTTCTTCGTTAGACATGGTTGTGAGGAGTGTGTCTTAGATGTTTAGCAGAAGCGAGAAACTGTAGCGAGTACCTAATATACAATTCAAGATCTGGGTCAGATTGCACACTATCATTCATTATCAATTATTTTTCCAGGCTTACTTAAACAAATAATGCCTCGAGCGAAAAAGAAAAAATTTCCAATTGAGAGTCATCGTGGGCCGGAGAAACATCCCCGCTCGGCCTCGCGTCGTGAGAAAAACATATTTGAATAAAGATTGATTTGATTGGTTTCACGTGGGGTGGTCAATAGTGTGTTACAAGTCTTGCAGGGGGGTCTGTAGTCTGTTGGTTGGTATCGTTATATAATTTGCAGTGATATATGTGTAATGAGCAAGTTTTTTATTTTTTTCTTTTCCTACCACGTGACCGTGCCACTTATTTCGCATTTTTGCGCGATTTCCAACACTAGTCGTGCGCGGTGACCCAAGCGGTTTAAACTCAAAAAAAATTAATTTCAATTTTTTTTTTGAAATTTTCCAATTTGCACTATAAAATTTTTTTCCGTTAACCTTTTGTTACAGTTCTCTCTCTCTTCGTCAATGTAGTTTTATATATATTCTTTATCACTTTCTATTTTATATCTTCAAGGAATAGTCTGCTCAATAGCTTAAATCGATTATTTCAAAAGAAGTTAGAAAATGAAGTACTTAGCCGCTTACTTATTATTGATCCAAGGTGAAAACCAAGCTCCAACTGCTGCTGACATCAAAGCTGTTGTCGAATCTGTCGGTGTTGAAGCTGAAGAATCCAGAATCAACGAATTGTTAGCTTCTTTGGAAGGTAAGGGTTCTTTGGATGAAATCATCGCTGCTGGTGCCCAAAAGTTCGCTTCTGTTCCAGCTGCCGGTGCTTCCGCTGGTGCTTCTTCTGGTGCTGCTGCCGCTGCTTCTGGTGAAGCTGCTGCTGAAGCCGCTGAAGAATCTGAAGCTGAAGAATCTGATGACGGTATGGGTTTCGGTTTATTCGATTAAGAAGTTTTAAATTAAGTATAACTTATTATATATTATTATATGTCTTTTTAATTTAATAACAAACAAACCTTTTATCTAATTTTTCAATTCATTTAATAATGATTTTAATTGATCTCTACGAGCATTAGATGGATCTGATGTCTTTATTTGTTCCTCTAAATTATATGTTAATTCCTTTAATTGATTTGTTAATTGTGTGTGATAATTCTTTATGTATTCACTTATACTAACATTTGGCATGGTTTCATTAATGGCATTTTTCAAATGGTCTATTTTGTTTAATTGTGATTTTAAATCGTTGAGAGTGGTTTCTCCCAATTGAATGGCATCGCAATGAGATATCAGTTCATCTCGCAGTATTTGATATTCTTTCAAATGTGTTTGTGATTCTAAATCAGTGTTGTCATTATCACTTATGATCTCAGGTAAATGATATATATCATCTATTAAATATTGTAAACTGTTGTAACCTTCTTGACCATTCTTTAATTCTGTACCGATATAATCTTTGGATACATATTTATTGTTTACCGTTTGCATTACTTTTTGTAACTGTGTCATTTTCTTCTCATGTTCTAATTCATACACTTTCCTTGTGATTAAATCTTTCGAAGTGGTATTCACTTTGGATGCTCTTTGTCTGTTGACTTCATTGTTGATAATATCTAATATTTCAGTTGGAATTGTTACCGGTGGTGAAGACTGACTGTCTGTGATATGTTCTAATTGTTCTTGAATAAACTCTGATAGTTGTTCATATTGTGACATGGTATACGTTCTTCTTGTCTAACCTTTTTTCGGTTATTTCAATAATAACATTTGTTTATAATTAATTTCCTAAATTTCAAGCATCGGATGTAAGTAAAAGAAAGGGAAGTTGAAACGAATTACACTTCGGTTAATTTTAAGGTTGAGAAAGTACACTTTTAAATATTTATTTGTCAATATGCTCCACAATGTATATGATGAATCTTAGATAAATTAATGTTTTTGATCCGTACATACCCTTATTTATTTATTTACTGTTTTTCACAATTATTCCTAAACAAAATATTAAAATTATTACAAATAATATAAAAGTATTAATTAATAGTACAAAAAAATTTTGAACATTAAAATCTATAAAATACATATAAAAACAAAAGTTTCCCTCACTTTATTTTATCATTATTATTAGTGTTATTTCAATTTGTATTAAAATTGAGGGTATAAACCTTTGATATCTTTTTTTGTAAAAACAATTATGAAAAAATTGTAAAGATGAGTAATTAAGCTGAAGGAGCCTTTGGCATCATAGTGGCTCTGAATGAGAAGTATGAGTTGTCTGGTGTGACGACACAACAGTATAATGAATACCAACCACAGACACTTGCTAAGATACCGAAATAACCACCAGCCATCTTGACATTGTTGTTATCGATAAATGAACCGATACACAATAATAAGAAAGTCATATCAAGGAAAGTCAACAGTAAGAATAACCCCCATGAACTCTTTAATGTACACATTAACATTAAGAAAGTGAACACAGTCCAACCCGCCAGGAAAAACCCAACAATATTATTTATTTGTGTAGTGTCTTCACCGTAACCTGAAATACTGTGGAATTGATCAGTGTTGATACAACCCCAAGAGATCCAAAACCCACCGAAGGAACTGAACACAGTCATTGCATAAGTGTCACCAGTGACAAAACATAATAAACCGGCAAACAATTCAATAGCACCACCAAAGAACATGAAACAAGAGATTAATAATTTAACGTTAGTGACACCACGGACGTTAGCGTTCACTAAGGATAGAGTCATACAGGATAGGGAGAATGAAGCTAAACCTAATGGGATTGGGTTAGCCAATTTTCTTGGAGTGGATTGATTAGCATTTTGGTTTGGGTAGGCAATAGCTTGTGGGCCCAAAGCGTTTAACAAATCGGTTCTTCTGTATGTGTGGTCACCTAAAGTGACATAGTCTTGGTCGTAAAAGACATCGTTGACGGTTTTTTGAGTGACTTCTTCTGCCACACTTGATTGTAAGTTACTTTTCTCCATTGAAGATGTAGTCATAATATTTCAATAATGGTATATGTTATGATAATAAATTAAGAAAAGAATAAACAAAAGTTTAACCATATCATCGGTAAATAAACTTATATATACAAATTCATGATTCCAATGACTTAACAAGCGTCTCTACACAGATTCAGCAGTCAAGAAAAATTTTCCACATGCGGCGGTGAGCCCAGTTTCCTGCCGCGCCATTGTTTCCCCGTGCAAAGCAAAACAGCATTGCTTTTTTCCCTTCAGATTTGAGGGGCACCACGCGCGGACACCCACCCCCCACGCCAAATTCCGGTTTTCGCGCGGTGGGACCCACGCTAAACGTTGCTTTTTTGCGAGTCTTCTATTTTGTTGCCTGGCAGATCTGAACATTGCTTTTTTTCTGCCGTTTTGCGTGATTTGGAGTGGTGGTGATGTCACGTGTGTGCAGATCATTTTTCACGTTTTTTCAAATTTTTTTCTTTTTTGCGATGACGTGAAAAGTGCAGCACGGCCACTGTTCCCTCTGTTTCGCAGACGCGCACAAGGAATTGAGGGGGCAGCGGAGATGTGCGCTGCGCGGGTTTCTGTGTCACCCCTTCGCATCGTTTACTGGTCTCTGTCTAAGGACCCCACGGGGCGGCCCCGTGTGCTAGGCAGGCGTCCTGCTGGGCTCCCCTCTGGGTGCTGGCTTCCTCTCCCTGGCAATTTATTTGGCTTGAAAGAATTATTTCCTATTCCGTCAATGCAAGAATTTTTTTTTTTTTCATCAAATTTTTTTTCCAAGATCTCAGATACTGGGCCATCTGGTAAATTGGTATATATACTTTTTACTATTACCTCTTCTCCTTTCTTAAGTATTATTTTACATATTTCCTTTTAAAACATTTTCTTTCTTAATTCCCTGATATATCCAAACAAGAAAACAACACTATAATTAAAAAAGATGGTTGCTTTCACTGTTGACCAAATGCGTTCCTTAATGGACCAAGTTACCAATGTTCGTAACATGTCCGTTATTGCTCACGTCGATCACGGTAAATCTACTTTGACCGATTCCTTAGTCCAAAAGGCTGGTATTATCTCTGCTGCTAAAGCTGGTGAAGCCCGTTTCATGGATACCAGAAAGGATGAACAAGAAAGAGGTATTACTATTAAGTCTACCGCTATTTCCCTATACTCTGAATTAGGTGAAGAAGATGTTAAGGACATCAAGCAAAAGACTGACGGTAACTCTTTCTTAATTAACTTGATTGATTCCCCAGGTCACGTCGATTTCTCTTCTGAAGTCACTGCCGCTTTAAGAGTCACTGATGGTGCTTTAGTTGTCGTCGATACCGTTGAAGGTGTCTGTGTCCAAACTGAAACCGTCTTGAGACAAGCTTTGGGTGAAAGAATTAAGCCAGTTGTTGTCATTAACAAGGTTGACAGAGCTTTATTGGAATTACAAGTTTCCAAGGAAGATTTATACCAAACTTTTGCCAGAACTGTTGAATCCGTTAACGTTATTATTTCTACTTACGCTGACGAAGTCATTGGTGACGTTCAAGTTTACCCATCCAGAGGTACCGTTGCCTTCGGTTCCGGTTTACACGGTTGGGCTTTCACTATCCGTCAATTCGCTAAGAGATACGCCAAGAAATTCGGTGTTGATCAAGTTAAGATGATGGAAAGATTATGGGGTGACTCTTTCTTCAACCCAAAGACCAAGAAGTGGACTTCTAAGGAAGTTGACGCTGATGGTAAGCCATTAGAAAGAGCTTTCAACATGTTCGTCTTGGACCCAATCTTCAGATTATTCGCTGCTATCATGAACTTCAAGAAGGATGAAATTCCAGTCTTATTAGAAAAATTGGAAATTAACTTGAAGGCTGAAGAAAGAGACTTAGAAGGTAAGGCTCTATTGAAGGTTGTTATGAGAAAGTTCTTACCAGCCGCTGACGCTTTATTGGAAATGATCATCATGAACTTGCCATCTCCAGTTACTGCTCAAGCTTACAGAGCTGAACAATTATACGAAGGTCCAGCTGACGATGCTTCTTGTATTGCTATCAAGAACTGTGATCCAAAGGCTGACTTAATGTTGTACGTCTCCAAGATGGTGCCAACTTCTGATAAGGGTAGATTCTACGCTTTCGGTAGAGTTTTCGCTGGTACTGTCAAGTCTGGTCAAAAGGTTAGAATCCAAGGTCCAAACTACATTCCAGGTAAGAAGGATGACTTATTCTTAAAGGCTATTCAAAGAGTTGTCTTAATGATGGGTAGATTCGTCGAACCAATTGACGATTGTCCAGCTGGTAACATTATCGGTTTAGTCGGTATCGATCAATTCTTATTGAAGACTGGTACTTTGACTACTTCCGAAACCGCTCACAACATGAAGGTCATGAAATTCTCTGTCTCTCCAGTTGTGCAAGTCGCTGTTGAAGTTAAGAACGCTAACGATTTACCAAAGTTGGTTGAAGGTTTGAAGAGATTGTCTAAGTCTGATCCATGTGTCTTGACTTACATGTCTGAATCCGGTGAACATATTGTCGCTGGTACCGGTGAATTACATTTGGAAATTTGTTTACAAGATTTGGAAAACGATCACGCTGGTATTCCATTGAAGATCTCTCCACCTGTTGTTGCTTACAGAGAAACTGTTGAAGCTGAATCTTCTCAAGCTGCTTTATCTAAGTCTCCAAACAAGCATAACAGAATTTACTTGAAGGCTGAACCAATGGACGAAGAAGTCGCTTTAGCCATTGAAAACGGTAAGATTAACCCAAGAGATGATTTGAAGGCCAGAGCTAGAGTTATGGCTGATGACTACGGTTGGGATGTCACTGACGCCAGAAAGATCTGGTGTTTCGGTCCAGATGGTACTGGTGCTAACTTGGTTGTCGACCAAACTAAGGCTGTCCAATACTTGAACGAAATTAAGGATTCCGTTGTTGCTGCTTTCCAATGGGCTACCAAGGAAGGTCCAATTTTCGGTGAAGAAATGAGATCCGTCAGAGTTAACATCTTAGATGTTACTTTACACGCTGATGCTATTCACAGAGGTGGTGGTCAATTGATCCCAACCATGAGAAGAGCTACTTACGCTGGTTTCTTATTGGCTGAACCAAGAATTCAAGAACCTGTTTTCTTAGTTGAAATTCAATGTCCAGAACAAGCTGTCGGTGGTATTTACTCCGTCTTAAACAAGAAGAGAGGTCAAGTTGTTTCTGAAGAACAAAGACCAGGTACTCCATTGTTTACCGTCAAGGCTTACTTACCAGTTAACGAATCTTTCGGTTTCACCGGTGAATTGAGACAAGCTACTGGTGGTCAAGCTTTCCCACAAATGGTGTTCGATCACTGGGCCACTTTAAACACTGACCCATTGGACCCAACTACCAAGGCTGGTGAAATTGTCCTTGCTGCTCGTAAGAGACACGGTATGAAGGAAGAAGTTCCAGGCTGGCAAGAATACTACGACAAATTGTAAGAAGCTTAACGTTTCATATTTACTTTTTGTTTGTAGTTTATTTACCATGTTTTACTCGTATACTATATTATAATATCTTTCATATATATTTATAATTGAAATAATCAATATTATCATTTATATCTTTAAAAAATTAGTTTTTTCATTACAGTGTGTTTTTCAGGTTTATTTATTTACATATTTTTTTTTATTTAAAAGATCTGAGATGATCAAAATAGTTACAACTTAGTAATAGAGAAAATCTAACTAGTCTTTCAGTGGTTTATGTCGTTAGTAATATGGACTTACCTGATGATCTAAAGGACTTATATATTAAATGGATTCAGGATCTCATTGACAAGTTATCTCCAAAGCAAGAACAACTTTGTTTAACATATTCCAAAGCTAAAAGAAACTTGGAAGAAGCAGAGGGTACTTTCTATTATCCCAAAGATTTAAAATCAGTAAAAGGTATTGGTGATCGAATCATAGAACGTTTAGAAGGGAAACTACACGAATATTGTAAAGAATTAGGTGTAGATGCTCCATTAACTAGTGCTCCCAAAGCTTCCACAGCTCGTGGTAATAAAAGAACAGTTACTGCATTACGAACAGATAGTGCAGATCCCAATTCCTCACCATCAAAGAAGAAAAGGAAATATATTCCAAAGAAAAGGTCTGGGGCCTATGGTATATTACTAGCTTTACTTGAGAGAAGAGCGGTTAATCGTGGTATTTCCAAAGAAGACATTATAGAAGTTGGCCAAAAATATACAGATACTAGTATGACACCTAATCATGCAACCAAAGAATTTTATGGGGCTTGGGCATCTATCAACTCATTGAAAAAACATTTTTTAGTTTTAGAGGAAGGTAGGCCAAAGAGATATTCCTTAACTGATACGGGTGTAGAATTGGCAAAAACATTGAAAATTGCTGATCGAATCATATTTGAAGGAGAGAATGAAAAATCTATAGCCAATGCAGAGCAGTCATTCTCTTCCGATATGGAAGTTACAGCTAATTTGAGTGAGTTAATGAAAATCAATAAAATAACCGAAGCAACAGAAAACAACAGTTCTGCTCTTATAAATACTACTTTCCATACTATGAGTACTCCTAGGGGTTCAAAAGTCCTTCCTCAACCAAGAGCAACACAGCAAATCACAGAGGAACCTTTACAAACTGAGAGGTTGACACAACCATTGACAAAAAATCGGTTTGATAATACTACGTATGAATTGTGGAAACAAGGTTCCTTTGAAATATACCCAATCATTGATCATCGTGAAATTAAATCTCAAAGTGAACGTGAATTTTTTTCTAATGCTCTTATAAGAAAAGGTATGAAATGTGAAATACGGCAACTTTCATTAGGTGATATTATATGGGTGGCCAAAAATAAAACCACTGGGACATTATGTGTTTTGAACACCATTATTGAAAGGAAAAGACTTGATGATCTTGCTATGAGTATTCGTGATAACAGATTTATGGAACAGAAAAACAGATTAGAAAGTTCTGGTTGTACAAATAAATTATATCTAATCGAAGAAACCATGTCAGGTTCTGTTGGTAACATGGCTGAAGCTTTAAAAACTGCTATTTGGGTTATTCTTGTTTATTATAGATTCTCTGTTATTCGTACTTCTAATTCCGACCAAACAGTTGAAAAATTACATGCACTTCACATTGTTATTAACCATTATTACTCCAAAAAGGATCTTGTGGTATTACAACCAAAGGAGATAGAAAATCAGGATGACTACAAAAATATCCTACAAAGATTCCGATTAGAGTTCAATAGAAAGGGGAATATTGAGTGCTGTCATACTTTTGAATGTTTCCAGGATATAATGACTAAAAATGAGACACGAACTATTGGAGAATTAACAATTCAGGTTTTATTATACGTCAAGGGAGTGTCATTGGAGAAAGCAATAGCTATCCAATCTATTTACCCCACGTTGAGCCACCTATTAACAGCTTACCGTAACTGTAAATCAGAAGTAGAAGCGCAAAATCTTTTATTCATGAAGTTGGGAAATGCTCCGGGCAACAAAAAAATAACCAAAAGTTTGTCTGTCAAAATTTCAGAAGTTTTTAGTTCAATGTAAATGGTTATATAGAACATATTCAGTAGGACAATTAATATCATATTCTTCACTTGTATCAATAATTACTTTTATTAAGCACATAATAACTTCTTACAGACACGTAAACTATATTAACCTGATGTTTCAACTGTAAAGGTATAATATCGGGTTGACACTTGAGGAAATTGTCTAGTTTCTAAGGTATAATACTTGTTTTTGTTTTACAAATAATGTGACTTTCAAAAAAAACAGTTGAAAAATAAATTTCTTAGATAGACGCGCAAATGGTTCAGTGGTTAGAATTTATCCTTCCCAAGGATGAGGCCCGGGTTCGATTCCCGGTTTGCGCATTTTATTTTTATATTTTTGCTACAGAAGAGTTCGTGTATTAGAGAACCCCAACAAATTGACTATACACCTTACTCTACTCATTAGCACATTGTTATGGTGATATATTATTAATGCTTTATTCAGAAACTTCAAATTTAGACTTGAAAATTCAAATGACTAAAATAAATAAAGTAGCCGAGTAAATAATTAAATTAAAAAGTTCGATGAATTAAATCGTTTCAACATAAAATCTATATATACATACTTTTTGGAACAAACTAAGAGAGGTCAAACATGGCAAGAGAATCCAACATTGTTAAAATTTTAGGTGAGGAGAACTTTAAAAGAATCCGTGGTACCAACTGTTTACTAGTCGGTGCCGGTGGTATTGGTTCTGAATTACTAAAAGATTTAATCCTAATGGAATTTGGTGAAATACATTTAGTTGATTTAGATACCATCGACTTGTCTAATTTAAATAGACAATTTTTGTTTAGACAACGTGATATTAAACAACCTAAATCTACCACCGCAGCCAAAGCTGTCGAACATTTTAACAACTCCAAATTGATCCCATATCAAGGTAATATTATGGACACTAACGAATTCCCCTTGCATTGGTTTGCACAATTTGATATAATTTTTAATGCATTGGATAATTTAGCGGCCAGACGTTATGTTAATAAGATATCTCAATTTTTAGCCACACCTATTTTAGAATCTGGTACTGCCGGGTTTGACGGGTACATTCAACCTATTATTCCAGGGAAAACTGAATGTTTCGATTGTACTCCTAAGGAAACACCAAAAACATTCCCTGTTTGTACTATTAGATCAACTCCATCACAACCAATTCACTGTATTGTTTGGGCCAAAAACTTCTTATTTAACCAGTTGTTTGCCTCTGAAGGTGCACCAGAAGAAGAAGGTGATAAAGATTGGGGTACCACCGATGCTGAAGAAATTAAAAGAATTAAACAAGAAACCAACGAATTGCATGAGTTACAAAATATTATCCTTAACCAACAGAAGGATCGTATACCAGATATCCTGAAGAAATTATTCGTTCAAGATATTGAAAAATTATTATTGATTGAAAACTTATGGAAATCCAGAGCTAAACCAACTCCACTTGACGTTAATGATATCGATACTGAGCCAAACTCTGAAAAATTAGATTTAAGCTCCATCTGGTCAATAAAACAACAAATCCAACATTTCATTAAAGTTACCAATGTATTGATGCAAAGAATGCCTAAAGAGCAAAATCATATTGAATTTGATAAAGATGATCAAGATACATTAGAATTTGTAGCTACTGCTGCAAACATTAGATCTCATATATTTAATATTCAAATGAAATCCATCTTTGATATTAAACAAACTGCAGGTAACATTATCCCAGCAATTGCTACAACCAATGCTATTATTGCTGGTTTATCATCCATTGTTTCTTTACGTGTTTTAAATTTACTAAAATATGCTCCAATATCGAAACCAACTGACTTGAACATGGCTTTCACTGCTAATGCAAGTAACTTATCTCAAAATAGATATCTTTCAAATCCACAATTAGCTCCTCCTAATTGTAAATGTCCGGTATGTTCTAAAGTGGCTCGTGGTGTTATCCGTTTGTCCGCTGATAAACTTGCATCATTGACACTTGGTGAATTTACTGATCTTATCAAGAAAACTTATAATTATGACGATGAAATTTCATTACTTGATTTGAAAGATCAAAGATTATTAATCGATTACGATTTTGATGATTTACTGGACAAGACACTTACCGATGTTAAAATCGGTAATGGTTCAATTTTATTATTTAGTGATGATAGTGATAGAGATGACAATTTGATTCGCAAACCATTAGAATTATATTTAGATGTATTAAAGGATTCTTCTGATACTTTCACTTTACCATCAGTGGATATTCCCTTTGTAACTGTGCCTTCCAGTGAGAATCCAGAAGAAAAATCTACTGAAGAAGATTTGGTTCCTACAGAAACTGGCAATAACGATATCATAGTTATAGATGAAGATGAAGAACCTGTCAATAAAAAACGACCACTAGAAGATGAAACAGACAGTGTATCAGAAGCTAAAAAATCGAAGGCCGAAATTCTTGATGATGACATCATTGAACTTGATTAAAGTATAGTTTTGAAGACCAAAAAAAAGATTATATTAATATGCAATTAATATATATTTATATATATAACACAAAGATAAGAAATTACAAAGATTCTCCATAGATTCTTTTGATTTCTTTCTTTAAAGAAAGATTTAATAATAACAACCGTATATTTTAATAATACTGAAAATGACCATGTTTGAAAGATCTAAAAGAACCGATTATTGTACTGAACGTGGTTTTGATTTTTGAAACCAAGATTCCCTCTTCTTAGCTTTAGAGTTCCCCGTTTCTTCAGTTTCATTGGCAGATAAAGAATCAACAGATTTATTTATACCACCATCTAAAACAACAGAAATTGGTCTCCCACTATTATTCACATATGATACATTACTATTCCCACTAAATGATCTATTGATTTTTGGAATGGAGAGTAATCCAATTTTTGGTAAAGATCCAGATTGAATACTTCCCGGTGATTGAGCATCTGTATCATTATTAGTAGCATTAGTATTATCATCATCAAAATAGTCATCACCTTCTTCTGCATCTGTAGCAGTTAAATCACCACTATCACTTAAGATACCAGGTTTATGTAACCATGGGAATAATCTTGTTCGTCTTTTACTACTTGGGATGACATCTGGTGGTACAGGTACAGAACCAATAGATCTAGAATGTGGTCTTCTTGCAACAGGTGGTTTTAAAGCAGATGATTTACTTGGGGTAGTCTGTTGGGTTTTTCTTGGTGATTTATCAAAAGTGATTGATTGTTGAGGGGATAATGTTGATGGATCAATTGATGGTAATTTAGTCTTAGTTGGAGAATCAGTAGATGGAGTATCCACTGGTGTAATTGTATCTTTTGAATCGACGGGTTTATCATCTGTTGGAGTTGTGACTAAAACTGGTAATTTTGTATTTTGTTGTTTTGTAATTGTCCTTTGTTGTTCTTGTTTAGCAATTTTCAACAGATGTGGTAATAGTTTATATGAGTATTCGATTAAGAATTCCACTACAAATCTAGACAATTCGTATTCTTTAGGATCCATATCATGTTCTGGATGAGATAATATAGATGGTTGGAAAATTGCAGCTAAATTTCTACCTGACATTAAATTGAATTGTGATTGTCTGGCGAATAAACTTAATAAATCTAGCAAATAGATTGTTAATTGTTTAGTGTCACTAGATAATTTGACGAAAAGTGTTTCGTAGTCCTTTATAGCGGCTCTTATATCACGAGTTAATCTTTTCTTATGACGAAGTTTTCTTTTTCTCTTTTCTTCTAATTGTTCAGCTGTAGTAGTATCTTCATCCTTTTCATTATCACCATCATTATCACCATCTTCTTGTGTTTCACTTTGAGGTTCCGATTTCTCCTTATCTTGTTTTGTTTCATCTGTTGGTGGTTTACTTTCAATTGTTTCCTCTTGTGATGATTCTTTCTTGCTTTCAGCACCACCAATTTGTAAACTATTTTCTTTATTGGCATTTGGATGAGAGACATTATACATAGCCATATGTTTTAAGATTCTTGGTCTCATTCTTAATGGTTCTCTAAATTCTTCATATAATGATAATGAAATTAATGGTTCTTCTAAATTATTTAAAAATCTTCTTAAAAGAGAAGCCACATCATGCACGGTGTAAGCATCCCAATCATTAAATTTAGCACCATAATCAGGTTGAGTGGAAAAAATGTATTGTAATTGTTTGACTCTTTTATTATTACCAGCAATACGGAATATACCTGATGTTTCCAACCCATTTGCCTTTAAATATGCACCACATTTAGCCACTATAATTGGGATTCTACCAAAACTGACCAATTCACTTTGTACGATAACTTCCGCACTAGCTACACTTAAAGATTCAGATAATGATACACCGAAAACTCTACCGGTGAATCCATTCTTGTTATTTAGAAAAATGTCTCTGTAATTTTTATAGTCAGTACTTGGGGATGATACTTTATTAGTACGATTTATTTTACTTTGATCATTGGATAATGGGGACACGTGGAATGAATTTGGTCTTGTTGATAAATTCGGCCTTACTACGCTTAGATTATTGTTATTATTGCTATTATCATCAGTATTTACCTTCTCCTTGTTATTACTCGTAGCCAATGAGTCTGACGATACACTCTTGGGGTTATTAATAAACTGTTTCCAAAATTGTGGCATGATTATTTTATTTTATTTGTAATTTCGATTGAACAACTTCTTTGATAACGGTTGTTCAGACTTTCTTTCAGGTTCCTTCGTTCCTTCTACTGTGCAATTGCAATGCTATTCACTTGTTTAAATCAGTCTCACCAATTACTTTGGAGAGAGATGAGGCTGGGGGGTAATGTTTCTTGCCAAAAAAGATTGATTTCTGGTCAAAAAGGGGCACAGGATGTTAAAATATGAATTGTACTTGCTTGGTGTGTCTGTCACTCTGTTTGGGGGCACACTAACACTGGATTAACCTACTATACTCTGCACTGGCTGAACCTTCTAAGCCAATGTGGTCTTTAAAGAAAGAAGTGGGAAAAACTCGTTTTGGGAAAGGCCCACTTTCGCGTTGGCCAGAACGGGACATTAAAAACTGGCCTAATTAGGCAACTGGGAAGTGCCTCCATTACCGGACGCGGAAATCATGTCCCAAAAAGGCAGTCGCGTCCGTTTTGGAACATGTGTGGGTACACGCTTCTATATTTAGAAATAATATGACAATTAACTAATACATACTGGTATATATTTAAACGTAGTGAGGTGAATGAGGGAGTCGTGGGGTGTGATGCATTACTGGTTCAATTGCACGTAGTTACCAGGGAACACACCTTCTTGACCGTTGTAACGGCCCGTCCACCATTCGTTGACGTCCGCTGTACGTTGTACAATTTCAATGACAGCACCTGCTGTGAAACTCAAATCACCAGCTGCTTGAGCTTGGTAGTCATATAATGCTGTGACAGTTTCTGCTGCGGGTACAGCAGCAGGGGCAACAGGAACTGGTGGTTGTGGTTGTCCCGGAGCAGCACCATAGGCTGGAGGTTGTGGACTGGCTGCTACAGGAGCACCATATCCTGGGTTAGCTACTGGCTGAGCACCATAACCAGCAACAGCTGGTTGGGCACCATAAGCAGGTTGAGCACCAGGGGCAGCACCATATCCGGGAGCAGCAGGTTGGGCACCATAACCTGGTGCGGCAGGTTGAGCAACACCATACCCTGGAGCACCTGGAGCAGCACCATAGCCACCAACAGCAGCACCTGGAGCAGCACCATAACCTGGGGCGGCACCTGGAGTACCAGCAGCGTAACCTGGAGCTGCACCGTAACCAGGGGTACCTGGACTATCTTCACCACCAGCACCATAACGTCTTCTTGTCATTTCTAATTTAGCCTTTGAATAACCAATCTTGAAATGAGTGATAGTCAATGCATCTGTTTGCTCCTCTACATTACCTCTCTTTTGAATAAATGCCTCAACAATATCACTGTTTAAATCAAAATATGGAATCTTCATATCTTGAAATTTATTGTACAAAGTGTAGAAGATGTTCAATTGCATGTAGTAGAACGAAACAAACAATGGTTGAACAAATTGAGCTTCCAACCCAAACAGAATTGGTAATTGAGTCTTTAACATCTCATTATAATAATCATATTCTTGTTGAGCCACTTCCATTTCAGCTTGTGCCTTATACATTCTTTCTTCATCCTTAGGGGTAGGTTCCTTCTTTTGTTCATACTTAGTGTAAGTGTTTAGACGTCTATCTAAATCTAATTTCTTATGGTTTCTCTTCGTGGCCATTTTACGGATATAACCGATAATCTTTAACAATTCTTGACATGGTTTGACAATCTTATCTTCAACTAAAGCCAAATCTGGTTTTAAAGTTTCTTGTAATTCTGCAACAATGGCTCTATATTGTTCTGAAGCTTCAATACCCTTTGGGTTGTCTTCAGGGATGGTGGCATTTGGATCACTCATTTTACCACTGATAGGTTTAAAGATCTCTTCCATTGACTTAGCAAACCCGATTTGATGAGTTAACATACCGTTAACAGCTTGGGAATATCTCTTGGATTCATCACTCAGTTTCTTGGTCTCTATTTCTAACTCTTTGAAACGTCGTTCAGCATCTTCATACACGGGATCACTGGTAGTTTCCCCCATCTTGAACTTTTGACGAAAGTTTTGAGGGGCTCTCGAGATAGCTTTAGTAAACCCTTTGAAACTCATACTTTACTGATTCCAACTGGTATTGATTTGGTTTGAATTACACTTGATTAACTCCTATTAAATTGATTTATAAAAGGACGTTTTTCCCATTTCATGTTTTTTTTTTGACTTAGATTTCTCAGCCGAATTCACCTATGGTAAGATCACTCATTGAGGTAATATGAATATGGCACTTGTTACATCTGTCATCTATAAAGGACTTACTACACATATATAAATACAATATACTACAAAAGTTCTTGTTTCTATTCAAATCTCTGTCCAATTCTTTGTATTTATCTCTTTATAAGGTTTAGCTACTCAAAAAACATATAAACAATAAACCGGCATCACGGGTTTAAATCATACACAGAAGTACGACAAGTCTGTATCAATACTATTGCTTATACACATATTCAACCTCCAAGGACAATGGAGACAAGTAATGAAGATGCCGTGGCTGTGGAAGAGGTTTATTCCGATTGTTATTCCACATTTTCACAAGTTACCTCCACAACCTTAAATGATATCGAACAATTACCATACGTTTTAACGGTACGGACAGTTATTATCTTATCTGGTGCTACCATATGTGGACTGCTGTTTGGTTACGACACTGGTGTGATTTCAGGTGTGCTAATTAATTTAAAACCTGAAGATTTATCTCGAGCCACCTTGACGGATTTCAATAAAGAGTTAATCACAGCAAGTACCAGTGTTGGTTCCTTTTTTGGATCAATGTTGGCTTTCCCCTTAGCTGATAGTCAGGGCAGGAAAGTTACACTTGCCATATGTTGTGGAATCTTCATAATTGCAGCTCTATGGATGGCAATATCAACTAAGTTATGGTGGTTAGTCACTGGTAGACTCATTGTTGGTGTGGCTGTAGGTGTAGCAGCACAATGTGTACCGATATATCTTAGTGAAATATCACCTGCAGGAATCAGAGGGTTTATTTTGACATTGAATTCATTAGCTATAACGGGTGGTCAATTGTTGTCCTATATTTTGGCTTATTACATTGGAAATGTAAACCATTCATGGAGATACTTATTTGGAATATCGGCCATCCCCGCACTAATATTCATATTACTATTAGATTTTATACCAGAATCACCTCGTTGGCTGATTGCCACGGGTAAATTTGCACATGCTCAGACTTCTTTGAAAGTAGTTTACCCTAATGCCTCATCTAATCAAATAAATTTGAAATTAAGGAAATTGGTTAACGATTTAAACACATTACATAAATATCAAGATTTAGCTCCTGTTACAAGATCAAATTCTATTAATAGTTTAACGAATACAAGAAATCAAATATTTCAACAAATACAAAATGTAAGAGGTCAAACAACAGCATCACCGAACGTACAGACACCATTACTACCCACAGAAAATCCTCATCGTCAAAATAGACCTAATAAAATCCATAAGATGGAACCAAGGACTAAGAGAGCATTATTTGTTGGTTGTACTTTGATGTTTTTCCAACAGATCACAGGGTTTAATGCCTTCATGTATTATTCACCTTTGATATTTTCAAATTTAAACGTGAAGAATCCGTTATTGCCCGCTATTATAGTGGCATTAACCAATTTTATCTTTACATTTGTGGCACTTCAGTACATGGATTCTCTAGGTAGAAGATCACTTTTATTGTACACAGTATGGGTCATGGTATTTGGATTATTATTATCAAGTGTAGGGTTTGCCCGCGACAATGTAAATCTGTTGTTAATATCAGTAATAATATATGTCGGCGGGTATGCATCTGCGTTGGGTACCGTACCTTGGGCATCTGTAGAGTTTTTACCTTTGAATAGAAGATCATTTGGTGCTTCATGCATCTCATGCACTAATTGGTTTACAAACACAATAGTGTCCATATCATATTTATCTATTATGGATACTATTGGGAATGAAAGCACGATGCTTGGATTTGCATTGCTTACTGTGATTGCCTGGTTCTTCATATATTTCTGCTACCCTGAGGTCAAAGGGCTAACATTAGAGGAAATTGGGAAAGTTTACGAAAATGGGATTGATGTTCATTACGCATACAGGAATTATAATTGAATTATATGTTTTCTATACTACATCATTAAAGAAAGGGTTATAATAAAATGATTGTTGAGGAAATATAGACATATATATATACATACATATATATGTATTTTTATGGTAATGTACATATTAAAAATGGGATATTGTTAAAGAACTAATTTAATAACGTTCTTTTAATCTAGAAGCCATGGTACGTAAGTTACCATAAACTTTACCTGGTGGAGAACCTAAAATCAAACTGACAACAGATTCTCTAGCCATTCTAATGTGAGTAAACCCACCAAGAATATGAATCTTACTGTCTGCAAGCACTATTCTAGTTCTAGTGGCATTTTCTATAGCAAATTTGGTCTTACCATCTTTACCAGCAATACGACCAATGGCTCTTGATAAATGATCACCTGTTAGTGTCTTAACATCTTTCACTTCAAAAGTTTCAATATATAAATCATCTAATCTCAATAATGCAATGGAATCATCCAAATCAAACCCAAGAGTGAAGGCCTTGATAAAATCAGCACCTTTTTGTAAAGCACCTGGATCAGTAGTATGTTTTGGATGTGTTCTTAATTCCACTGATTTAGTCTTCAAATTCATTCTCACTTGTAATTTCAAATGTTCCACTAATGGTGGGTATATCTTAGTCCAGTTATTTCTTAATGGTGTCATTCTATGAGGTGGTACAGCAACTTTTCTACTCTCTAGTTTAACTTTACCTTCACCAGATTGCTTAGCGGAGGCAAAACGTGGTTTTCCTTGTTCGTCAAGCACCACACCTTTAGCTTCTGGTTTGTCTTCCGTTTTGGTATCTTGTTCTGTGTCCATGTTTTGATCTAACAATACGTCGTCATCATCTTCTTCTAAAGTTTGAGTGTTGTCAGTACCAATAATTCTGCTTGAAACAGTTTGACCTTGTGACAAAGCAGCATTTTCAGTAGAGACTTTCTTCACAGCAGTTGGAGCAACCATATTATAATACTTTGAACGTATCTGATTGTTTATTGATAAAGTAATCAGTAATAACTATTGTTACTCTTAAATTTTGCGATGACTTGAAAATTTTTTTTTGATGTTAAACTTTTCGCAGATTCCGTATTGGGAAAATCTGGATAGTAAAGCTCCAGTGACAGTAATAAAGATACTAGTAAGTTAACAGATATTAATAACTTATATATTGTAATGCTGTCTTTATTGGTTGATACTAATTATGTATAGCAAATAAGAATGTTATTTTGTAAAGAAAGAGGATTTCAAACAATCGAAGTCATTCGATAAACTAATTTCACAAAGAGAACACGGTCTTTACAGGTACCAACAACATTTTCGGCCACAGGAAGACTACAGATACATTGATCAGCGATATATGATAATTCTTTATCTGTAAACAGCTTTATAACAAAATAAGAAAAACAGTTATATTTCCGATGTTGAAATTCATTGTTTATCATTGGTGAAAAAACCTGACAATACAGCAAAGGATGCTTTCACGAACGCTGATACGTAGACCATACTATCCAGTCTCTTCAATTATACTCCACCAGACTACATTATCTGCGACTACTATTAGAACGTTTAGTTGCTACAGACCAATTCAACAAGAACCCATCGATGACTCCAAAACGATAAACACTTTAAAACCTCGTTGGGACTACCTGAAAATAAAAACTAATGAATTGAATAGTACAATCAAAAAGGCCAAATCACAATTGTCATTCCATATGAACAAGATGAAGAAATCTTTAAGAGAGGCTAATGCTAAATTAGCAGAACAAGAAAGAGCTAGTGAAGATACTAGATTAAATTACAATACCGATGCCGAAACCAGAGGGAAAATTGAAGGCTTACCATCCGAAAGAGAATTGCATAGAATGAAATCAGCTCGTAAATTAGGGTTTTATTTGGATTCTATACAAGAAACTTTATTTACTGCCACGAGGGCACTTAATGATGTAACTGGTTATTCAAGTATTCAAAAATTGAGGAATTCTATTGTTATCATGGAGAAGCAATTGGAAGATATGAAAGCTGAAGTGAGAAAATACAAGAAGGAATATAACGATGCCATTCAAATCAGAATCCAATCACAGAGAGAAGTCAATGACTTGTTGCAAAGGAAAAGTTCTTGGTCTTCTGACGATTTAGAGAGATTTACTGACTTATATAAGAATGATACTATAAACTCTAAGAGGGTAGATGAATTAAAAGAGAAATTGTCGCAAGTGGAGGCTCAAGAAGATCAATTGAATAACGATTTATATAGTGCTATTCTTACGAGATATCACGAGGAACAAATTTGGTCCGACAAGATTAGACGTACCTCCACTTGGGGGACTTTCACTTTGATGGGGATGAATATATTCTTGTTCATAGTGTTACAATTGTTTTTAGAACCTTGGAAGAGAAGAAGATTAACACGTTCATTTGAAGATAAAGTGAAGGCAGCTCTAGAGAAGCATAATACAGAAACCATTGTTGTAACAACTGAAAGCACACCATCTGATGTGGAAAATGGTAGTTCAACTACTAATATGAGTAACAACGGGTATACTTCCTTGATTGATGCAAACTTAACATGGAGGGAAAACCTAGATGCCAATGTATCCAAGATCCTAACGGTCTTGAAAAACTTGATGAATAAACTGATTCATATACCATATCAGTCACTGAATGCTGACACATCATTAACGAACATTGAACTGTATATATATTCCACGGTTTTGTTACTCGTAGGTAACGTTCTATCTAATATCTTCCATTCAAACTGATATTTTCTAAAAGATATTAGATAGTGCACATGTATAAAGTACTGATATATATTTATATAGAAAGAGAGTTCACCATAATTGATAATTCATATCTATCTTTAAATATTATTCCAATAGTTATTAGTGTCGCTTCGTGCAAAGCGACTTTTATTTATTACTATTTTCAATATTTGAATAAAATCGGTGGCAAACCTTTAAAAGAAACAGACTTAGATAGTAACAAGTGTAATTAAAGTCCAACAAGAACGACTTTCTAAATCACAACGGCATACACATTTGTTTGTTTGAAAATTATAGCATGGAAGAATTAGGCATTACACCATCCACAGAAAACATTGTAGAGGAGAAGTCTTCTATTAAATCATACGGTGCCCTATTGGCTCAATTAAAGAATAACAATCACAATAACTTAGCAGAAGGTGCAAATTCCGATGTATACTTGAAATTGAAGAAATTAGAGAAAGAACATGAATTGCTAACTTTACAAGAAGATTATATTAAGGATGAACAACGTCATTTGAAACGTGAATTGTTAAGAGCTCAAGAAGAAGTGAAGAGAATTCAATCTGTTCCATTGGTCATCGGTCAATTCTTAGAACCAATTGATCAAGATACAGGTATTGTTTCAAGTACTACTGGTATGAATTACGTAGTAAGGATTCTTTCCACTTTAGATCGTGAATTATTAAAACCATCCATGTCAGTGGCATTACATCGTCATTCTAACGCATTAGTAGATATTCTACCTCCAGACTCAGATTCAAGTATAGCTGTTATGGGAGACAATGAAAAACCTGATGTGACTTATGCAGATGTTGGTGGGTTAGATATGCAAAAACAAGAAATTAGAGAAGCTGTCGAATTACCGCTAACACAAGCAGATCTATATGAACAAATTGGTATTGACCCACCAAGAGGTGTCTTACTTTATGGTCCACCAGGTACTGGTAAGACTATGTTGGTTAAGGCAGTGGCAAATAGTACTAAAGCAGCATTTATCAGGGTTAATGGTTCTGAATTCGTTCATAAGTATTTAGGTGAAGGTCCAAGAATGGTTCGTGATGTATTTAGATTAGCCAGAGAAAATTCACCTGCAATTATTTTCATCGATGAAGTTGATTCCATCGCTACAAAGCGTTTTGATGCACAAACTGGTTCTGATCGTGAAGTGCAGCGTATTTTAATTGAACTATTAACACAAATGGATGGGTTCGATCAATCCACAAATGTTAAAGTCATTATGGCAACAAATAGAGCTGATACATTGGATCCAGCTTTGTTAAGACCTGGTAGATTAGATAGAAAAATTGAATTCCCATCATTACGTGATAGACGTGAACGTCGTTTAATTTTCGGTACCATTGCTGGTAAAATGTCTTTGGCACCTGAAGCAGATCTAGATTCATTAATTATTCGTAACGATTCATTATCTGGGGCCATTATCGCTGCTATTATGCAAGAAGCAGGTTTACGTGCAGTAAGGAAGAACAGATATGTAATTTTACAAAGTGATTTGGAGGAAGCATATGCTGCACAAGTTAAAACTGATAATGACGTTGATAAGTTTGATTTCTATAAATAGATAGTTGTAAATATATATAATATTAACATATATCAGAAAAGGAAACTAATATTAATCATTTGCCTTTATTTCATATAATGAAATACCTGGTATAAATGTTGTTAAATCTTCAATGTCAAAATGATCCATATCTAGGTGAGAATATGTATGGTACAATTCTGTAAATGTGAATCGATCACCATGTTTGGAAATATATTTGAACAGTTTTGTTTTCATGGAGGTAGGTACGATTAAGTTCAATCTTTCAGTGTTTTTCAAAAATCGTTTCAAAGTGTAATCCAATAGTTCAATATCTGAACCTTTTAAATCAATGACATGATTGCTTATCACATTAAATGGAATCTCATCCACTCTTTCAATATTATCAACAAAATTGGTAGTTGAGACAGTTAAATTTGTATTCATAAGCATCCATGTTGGTGGCATGTAAGTTTTCCACCAAAGCTGAACCCCTAATTCTGAAGTGTCCTCAGTTAGATGGTTGTATTCAAAGACTCGAAGTACTCCACTTTGATGGAAAACTCCCATTATAACTGCCATTATAATATTGAATACTATCCAGACCCTTAACCATGTTTTGCATTGGAAATTAGGAACGCTGATAAATACTAATGGTACAATTGGAATTAAGAATCGCATTTCCTGATGAGGAAAAACAGACAGTAAAGCCAATGCAGACACAATCGATAATGTGGTAATCTTGGTGTATTGTTTGAGAGATCTTTTTCTTAAATTTAGAGCGATTAGCAGCAAAACTGGGCCAATTAATTGTGGTAAATTTACCAATAAATGAGTATATCTTTTGTGAATCCCATGAGTTGCCAGATTACCGGCATCAAGGTTATATTGTAAATTATTCCATGGTGCTAATACATAATTTACAGAGCCAAATAATGCGGTATCGATCATCACAAACGTATAAGTTGTGATAGCTGCCGAGATGATCAACATCATTAGCGATTTCCAATGTTTAATATAAAATTGGATAAATAATTTAATCGATGGTAATAAAATAAATGCTGGAAAAGTCATTCTGTTGAATATTCCAAATATTATTAGAAATCCAAGGAAACAAGACCTTATGTAACCGCTTTCCAATGGATTTTGTAATAACTTCTCAAATTGTATTAGCACCACCATTAGAATGCATGTTTCTAATGAGTTAGAGAAGGAATGACTTTGAAAAGTCCATGTAACATAAGAGGTAAATGTTAAAAATTCCACCCATTGAAGGTTCTTGGCGTTGGTTAATTTTTTTAATGTCCATTTAGTAATTAAAATGTAGAATAAATAGTCTTGTAACCTTACAAGATATAATATTATCATTGGATCTTGAATATAAAATATTTTAGACATAAGCAGGTAAAGTGGTCCGTAAAACAGGTATAATGGAACATAGCTTCTTGCTGCCTGCTCAGGGTCAAATTCCCATGGAATGGTGCCGCTGATATGGTAAAATTTTTGACTTAAAATTTCCAAACACTGGAAATGTTCATCCGGATGAATATATGATGGTTGAAGGGCAAACAACAAACCAATGGCATAACCAAAATAGGTCAGTTGTTTCAGATTGATCATTCTTGATGGACCCTTTGGATCCTTTATAGTGTATTTAGGCTCTTATTACACTATAATGAAATTTCAACTGTTCTCTAATCACTCCTAACGACCATGGGTGTTTGGTGAAGAAAAAAAAACACGAATTGAAACTGATGGACTATTTGGTTTGATGATTATTGACTATTCTAAGTGGTTATAGACTATTTGCTCACCTTTTTGTCGATACCTCGATACCAGTTTTAACTGCTGTTTTTCCCATTTCGAAAATGTCTAATGAACAAGCGATTTTGGCTTGCATTGAGCAAACCATGGTCCCCGATGCCAAGGTCATCAAAGATGCTGAAGCTCAATTATATGAATTCCAAAAGGAGTCTGGTTTCTCTATTCTTTTATTGAAAACAGTCGCTAACGAAGAAGCTTTATTGAATATTCGTATGTCTTCTGCCATTTATTTGAAGAATAAAGTCTTAAGATCCTGGAGAGCTGATAATTCAAAAGACGCTGCTCTTGCCGATGACATCAGTGCTGATGAAGAGAACTTAATTAAAGAGAATATTATTCAAGTTTTGGTCAATACTGTCAAGAACAATCACATCAGACCACATTTAACTGAAACTATTAAGATTATCTTAGGTAGAACCAACAAATGGGATTTGACTACTATCATCAATGAATTATTGAACAGTGGGAAACCAGATTATTTACATGCAGGTTTATTGTTGTTATTCCAAATGTGTAATGCTCACAGATATGATATGTGTGGTAATAGAGAGTATTTCGATACATTTATTACTAATATTTTCCCAACTGTGGAAGGTATCTTATCTCAATTAGTCAACGAAACTGACAAAGAATCTAATGAATTGTTATACTTGATTTTGAAATCCTTTAAATATGCATGTTTGAATAATTTCCCACAATATTTCAACAATGTTGAAAAATTGAATTCATGGATCCAATTACATTTATTCATCTGTGCTAAACCTTTACCTAAGGAACTTCTCGATTTTGAAAGATGTGAAAGAGCTTTGGATAAAAGAGTCAAAGTTAATAAGTGGGGTTTTGGTAATTTGAATAAGTTCATTCACAGATACACAAAATCCACTAAGAACATTTCTGAAGAATTTGTTAATTACGTCTTCACTCAATTGTGTCCAATCATCATTCAAGAATTTTTCAACATTATTGGATCATGGAAATCTGAATCCATTTGGTTACCACAATCATCATTGTACTATTTAATTCAATTTTTGGAAAAATGTTTAATTTCTGATCAATTGTACCCATCCATTGAACCTCATTTAGAAACTATTATTGAAAATGTCATATTTACATGTTTGAGTGCCAATGCTGAAAGTGTAGAATTATTAGAAGATGATCCTGAAGAATACACCAGACGTTACTTCGATCTAAACAGAGAAGGTAGTACAGCTGATGTGGCTTCCACCGATTTCATTTTTGTTGTATGTCACAAGCATCGTGAAAAGATTGATATGTTTTTACCATTTGTTAATAACATCTTCAACAGTTTTGCCGCTAACAGTAACGATATCAATATTGCATATCAACAAGAAGGTGCTATGAGAATAATCTCTACATTATTCACCTTCTTTGATTCTGAAACTGATTCATTAGAACCAATCTTCAGTCATTTCATTGTCAATTTAATTGGCCAAACTCAATACCCATTTTTAATTGCTAGAGGTTTAGAAACTATAGCCAATTTCTCAGCACAATTTAATGATGTGAACACATTATCCAAATTGTATGAATTATGTTACAACAATTTATTGAATAGTGATGTTTTACCTATTCAAATTGAAGCTGCTGATGCCTTAAAGACATTGATAGTATCAAACCAAGCCATTCACAGTCATATTTCTCCTCAAGTTCCAGGTATTATGGAAAAATTGTTAACATTATCTAAAGATTTTGAAATTGATATTTTGGCTGAAGTGATGGAATCATTTGTGGAAAGATTTGCCGATGAATTAACTCCATTTGCCAAGGATTTAGCATCAAATTTGACTGAACAATTCTTAAGAATTGCTCAATCTATGGTCGAAAATTCTAGTGGTGCTTATTCTACTGGTGACCAAGATCAAGAGATTCAAGCCAGTTCATTGTTACAAACCATGACCACAATGGTTATGTCTATGACAAAGGTCTCTTTGGTCAATGAATTTATCCCAGTGTGTAAATTTGTCATTCATAATGCTCAAGTGGCCATTATCACTGAAGTAGTAGATTTAATGGATGCTCTAGCATTATCCAGTAAAAACCTGTTTGGACAATTGACCCCTGAAATTTGGGATTTATTCCATGACGTGTTAGATTCATTCCAAACGTATGCTATGGATTATTTTGAATGTTACACCGTTTTCTTTGAATCTATTGTCTTATTTGGGTTCCCACAGGAGCAAGCCTTTTTGGAGCCATTTTTCCAAGTGTTAGCTGCCAAACTTGAATCTGACATTGATTATGATGTGGAAAATGTATTAAATTTGTTACAATTATTTGCCCTATCCATGAAGGATACTCCATTATTTGTTGAAGCATTAAAATACGGTATGAACCCTGAACTTGGTGTTGGTGAAAAGGAATTAGTCAAATTATTGTTAGCCAATTTATCTATAAAACCTACAGAGACATTACAAATAACTGAATCACAAGGTGTCACATTAGAATTATTCAAGATGTGGTTTGACAATAAATTTGCCAGTGTTTACTCTATTAAATTACAAATAGTGGCCATTCTTTCCTTGTTAAGATTACCAGAATTACCTGGTTCAGTGTCCGGTTTCATTAGTCAATTTTCTGATAAATTAGTTACTCTAGTGGAACAATTACCAAGAGCCATCAGAAAACGTGAAGTGATGACCACTGGTGATGGTCTACCTGAAGAAGAATTTGAACCTGAAGAGGAGGAAGACTACTTTGAAGATTTTGAAGATGATTTCAAAGAGACACCATTAGACAATATTAATGCATTTGAACAATTAGGTGTTTTCTTCAATGAATTACAAAATAATAATGCAGCCAGATACGAACAAATAATTAATTCATTAAGTGATAAACAAAAGACATCATTACAAGTCATTTTAGAGTTTGTCGCATCACAAAATCCAGATCTTAAAGCCGTGGAAGATAAATTATACCGTTATTAAACAAAATGACGATAAATGTAATAAAATAATGGTTTAAGATATATATGTATAGATTATATAAACTTTAATAAAAAATAGGTAAAAAAACGCTATAAATATGAGGGAATGTGAATGCATACGTGGTTAATGTTGTTTATTGTTCTTGTTTGAGTATTGTAGATTCTCCTTCTTGTTTAGGTTGTATATTTTCAGTGTTCTCATCATCGTCATCTACACCTTCACTGACACTATTTTGATGTAACCTTGATCTTGACTTCCTAAACAATTCCTCTTGTTGTCGTAGTAATTCCTCTTCTGACAGACCTGAATTTTTGAATTTAGAATCTCTCTTTTCTCTAATCTTTTGTGTACCTTTAAATTCCAACAGTACTTGTTCCAAATAAGGTATAAACGAATCGTATTCCAATTCTCTCAATGCAGTCAACACGTGTTCCGGTGCGATAGTCTTCTTAGCATCGTTCTCTGCCATTTCAGATGACATAGACGACAATATCATCAAGAATTCAATACCCGATTTTATAATAATTTCACGGGCCTCTTTGTTGAAACTTAAATCGTCATCCAGTATCTCTGAGATCAGTTTTTGTACGGTAGCCTTAGGTAACGATATATCACCTTTATCACTGGGTGCCATTGTCTTGTCTTGTTGTGTATGCTCTTTTACCTGTTGGGCATCGCAAATAAACAAACAAAAAAGGACGGCGATTTTCCATTTTTTCACGTTATTTATATAAATTTCCAGCAAGGTTTTTTCATAGTGGTAGTGTTTACTATGGTGATTATGTGAGAGTGTTACGTGATAGACAAGTATATATACCTTCTTAGTACTGCAATTGGTGATAGTATAACTACAACCCTATAATATCACATATCTGCAAACGTATCTCACAGGGTCTCTTTTCCTCCCACTGTGTGTAGAACCGGACTCACAAACACCGCTAGGCAATACCGGCCCGTCAACGATCCTCGCATGCACAGACGCCACACACATACTCCTACTACAGGTGTGACCTCACTAATCAAATTACTACGCACCTAATTATTAACAGTATTATTACCACACAATATATTGACTTCTCCTCAGTGAAAAAAAGCGGTTTTTTTCGTGAAAATTTTCATTTAAAAACACGATGAGCATTGAACTGATACCAGTTATCAACAATTGTAAATATATTCTTGTTATTATATTGGATTAATACCCCATTGCATTACGTATATACTCACACGATGTCTGAAGACAAACAATACATTTCATACAACAACGTGCACCAATTGTGTCAATTGTCTGCTGAAAAGATTAAGAAATTCAACCCAGATTTAATCATCGCTATCGGTGGTGGTGGTTTCATCCCAGCAAGAATATTGAGAACTTTCTTGAAGGAACCTGGTGTGCCCACTGTGAGAATCTTCGCCATTATCTTATCTTTGTACGAAGATTTGCATACTGTCGGGTCTGAACAAGAACAAGTTGGTGTGAAAATCACTAGAACTCAATGGATCGATTACGAACAATGTAAATTGGATTTGGTCGGGAAGAACGTGTTGATCGTGGATGAAGTCGACGATACCCGTACCACTTTACACTACGCTTTGCACGAACTGGAAAAGGATGCTGAAGAGCAAGCTGCTGCTAAGGGTGTGGATCTAGAGAAGAACCCAGAATTAAAGACTAAATTCGGTATCTTTGTTCTACATGATAAATTAAAGCCAAAGAAGGCTGATCTACCGGCTGAAATCTTAAATGATGAATTACGTTATTTCGCAGCTAAGACTGTCCCAGATAAATGGTATGCTTACCCATGGGAATCTACTGATATTGTACATCACACAAAGATGGCCATGGAACAAGGTAATGATATTTTCTTACCATAATCATATCGTCCCTCTATATATTATTCATTCTGTATATTAAATAAAACATAGGTGTATTCTTTTTTTGTAATCTCTTTTATTTGATTATTTGATTTGATTTATTTTAAAATGTGTCATTTATTTTATTACTTTCTTTTTTGTATTAGTATAATTAGGTAATTCAAACAAAATTAAGAGATCTTAAAAACGACATTTAAAGGGTAAAAACACAGACACAAATACCACAAATATGACTATAACGAAAATACCTATATGGTTGGATTGTGACCCAGGTCACGACGATGCTATTGCCATCTTATTAAGTTGCTTCCATCCAAGTTTCCAATTGATTGGGGTATCCACGTGCTATGGTAATGCTCCACCAGCAAACACTGATTATAACGCTAGATCCATTTTGACGCTATTGGGGAAGATATATGAAATACCTATTTATAAAGGTGTACAAAAACCTTGGGTTCGAACAGGTTTAAATTATCCTGTGGATGTTCATGGTGAATCAGGATTAGACGGTACTACATTATTACCAATACCTAAAGTGCAAGCTTGGAAAGATATGTCATACTTGGATGCTATTGAAAGGGCAATTGTTTCCTGTGACGGTCAAATGAGTTTTATCTCCACGGGGGCAATGACTTGTATTGCCACTTTAATTAAAGAACGTCCTCATCTCGTGGATAAATTGAAATATATAAGTATTATGGGTGGTGGATTCGATGGTGTAGGAAACAAGAATTTTAATAACTCTGCAGAATTTAATGCATGGGTTGACCCGCATGCCACTGAATATGTGTTAACACACCCAGGTTTGGAGGGGAAACGTATTTTATGTCCATTAAATTTAACTCATAAAGCTATCATCACTAAAACAATCTTTCAAAAAATACTTGGTGATGGTCAAAATAATCTAAGATTAGCATTCTATGAATTGTTTCAATTCTTTAAGAAAGCTTATAAGAATTCACAAAATTTCCAAAATGGTCCACCATTACATGATCCAATGACTTTGTTCCCCTTATTGCAATTTTATGGTTGTGTAGATCGTAAGATTATTAATTTTGAATATAAGAGATTGGAAATTGCTGTAGTGACAGATTTAGATAGTTTGGATGTTGGTATGACTTACTCTTTGCGTGAATATGAACAAGATGAAATCGATAAGGGGACCATTGTTGGGTTTAATATTAGTATTGATTTTTTCTGGGAACAAATTCTTATGGCATTAGAATTAGCTCAAGATAGTTCCATGATAGAAGATAGTACTCCTGAAGAATAAAACAAAAAATATACAAAAACTACATACACAATTATTAAAATGCATAACATCACTATGTTCCTCTTGGTTTGAAATTTAACTCTAAATTGAATGGACAAAGAGGTCCACCGGGGGTCATTTTCTCATCCCATGTGTCACTAAGGGTTATATGGTATGTTTTCAATATTTCACAAATAGTGATTCTTAATTCAGTCATAGCTAATTTTTCACCTAGGCAAGCTCTACGACCACCATGGAAACAACTCATTGTACAGTTGTTTTTCCTCAATTTCCATGACTTCATTATTGTATCCATATCAGTTCCCCATCTAGTAGGATCAAATGTATCAGCATCTTCCCCCCAATCAGCTTTATTATGAGTGGTACCATAATTATTATACCCCACATATGTTCCCTTCGGGATAATAATATCGTTACCTAACCTACACGTTCTGGTAGTACATCTATTAATGATAGTGTTTAAAGGTGGGTAAATTCTCACGGCTTCATATATGAATGAAGTAAGCAATGGTAATTCATTTAATGTTTTAGTGTCTTCCACATTTTTAGTCTCTTGCCAAATCTTCTCTTGCCAGTCTTCAGGATGTTTGGCAAGTAGGTATAAACATGTGGTAATTAATAATTGAGGATTCTCATGACCAGCCACTAATAAAATCACAATATTATCGGTCAATTGTGTATGGTTGATTTTGTTATTATTGTAAGCCCTGCATAGATCACTGACAACAAAATTTGTTTGTTCAAATCTATAATTTTTCATAATTTGTGATTCGACTCGATGAACAAGACCTTTTCTAAATAGTTCCACATCTTTAAAAGCTTTCCTTCTCTTTGGTAGAGGTAAATGATCTAAGAAGGGGAACGTTAAGAAAAATGGATCAAAGATTTGCTTTTTAATCTTCACTAAATGTTGATGTAATAGATTATCTTCTTCTGATAATGTATGAAAGTCAAATCCAAGAACCACTTGAGATATATTATCTAACGTTAACCGTTGAATCAGTTGTCCCATAGATAATTTGTTAGTATTATTACTGAGCAATTTGCTATCAATCAATTTACAAAATGTTCTTGTATTATTCCAAATTGGTGCATCGTCGAAAAATTGTAACCCATTGGCCATAATGCTTCTATATGTTTTCCAAACTTCACCATGAGCACTAATAATATTATCACCAGTGTATGCGGCTATGACACTATGGGGAATCTTTTTTTGATTTCCACTCTTGGCGAATGTATTCTCATCTTTAAACATTTGTGACAAATATTCAGGTTTAGATACTAGTATATTCCATCTAGAACCGAAGAATATTTTAACTGCTCCATATTTTTCTAATGGTTCTCTCAAATAAATTTCAAACAAATCAAGTTGATCCATTGGATAAAATGAAGGTAAAAAAATAACATAGAATGGGATAGTTGGAATTGTTCGAGGGAAATTCAAAGGTGGGATTACGACTTTGAATACAAATACACTCAATAATATGAAAAATAATATTGTTACTATGGACAATATTGACATGATTGTTGTTGTTTACTTAATACTAAGAAAATGTCATTTTAAAAATGGTTATTATTTATTTATAAGCAAATATTCTTCGATGGATCAAAAATTGCTAATTGCTATATTTCTCAATTTTTAATTTTCTACGAAATTTCTGTCGCGGTGACAAAATGGTACCCTGAAAGAGAAATTTAATACGTGACAGAAAATTTTTCCAAAAATAATTTAATGAAAATTTTGACACGTATTAGTGTCCCTTAAAAGTTAAAGAGCGGGGTACGTCTCTTTTACTGAACAAAATGAAGATCTGAAAAATTCACAATTTATGTCAAAAATAAACATTGTCTTCAGTGCGGATATATAATTCCGGTAGGATATAATTTTATGACTCCTTTGAAGTTTATGTATTACCCTTTGAATGTTAAGAGCTTATGGATAGAGTCTTAACTGAGTGTTGCTACTGGTTCTCTTTAAATTTTTTTTGTCTGAAGTTAAGTTTGACTCGGATAAATATTGAAGTAAATTGCTCTTTGTTGACTGTAATTGCTTCATTTTAAAGGTTTTACCCTTCAAAAGTTGGAAGGAGAATCCGTGTAGTCATCAATTTTGATTGATTCTGTTTTCATTGATTTTGAAATTATGTTGTAGTGAATACCATGAACCCTAAAATAAAGCTCAAAAGAGCAAATCATATCAAATGATTCGTACGTTTTCTGCTATTTTTCAAGAATTATTCTAATAATATAGTTGTAAATTTCCTTTCAATGTTGCTTTTCTTCGAAGAATATTAACAATGTTGACATTTCGAATATATGTGTGATCTTTGTGTTTACAAAAAAAAGCTCTAAAGGTATGATTCTCTATGAGCCTGGGGTAATCTGCGCATCAAGGAAGGGATCATATTCAGCAAAAAATAAGAATAATAATAGTTCTTTTTCAAAATGTCCTTTATTTTTTCAAAACAGCCCATTCAACTGATAAAGTTTACCTTAGGGAAATTCCTAGGCAGAGTAAACTAATTTAAATTTATTTTTAAAATTCATTCTCTTTATTTTTGAACATCATCCATTTTTTCAAGTTTTTTTGAAGCCTAACACGTAGTTGTTTCTTCGCAGAGTAAAACCTTTTGAGAAAAGTTGCTATGCCACAGGGGGTACTACCTGTTGGATCATAATTTGGAGTAAATATATTTGTGGTCATTGCTTTAAAATCCAAAATTCCTCACGATTGAATTTGTTAAGGATTGAAATAAATTTCTGTTAAATTATTCATTTCTTCGCCGAATTGTGAGTCCCTTACACTCTTTCTGTTGCCCCTAAAGGTTCTATAATAAATGTGAATTGTTGCTAATCACACTTTTGTATAAATATGATGTAATGTCGTAATTTGAAAATGTGAGTAATGTCTTCTTTTAATATTATAGATAAAACGACCAAAAATTTTAAATATAAACAAAATAATTTTTAAAAAACGATGACAGTAATTGAACCGGTATTACCACCACAAAATAACCAATTACATACAAAGACTATTGTAAGTTACACTAAGTTTACTGAAACTGCACCACCACCTAGCAAAGATCTTTCCACATTTAGTAAAATCCTGGCTATATATTCTAGGGACGTTTATAAGAATGTCTTGTATTATGTGGAAGAGAAAAAAGGTTGTAAACTTTATGATAATTGGTCACAATTTTATCAAACATTTCCTGAAAATGAAGTTGGGAGATCTTTACAAACTGAAAATGTCAGAGAATATATTTTAACTGGAGACATTGTTAAGAAATTAACAGGTAGTGTGGGTATCTTATTGAAAGTATCCGAATATAAGAAACCTGATGAAAATCAAATTAGAGGTGTTCTTTCCGTTATGGATCATGACAATGAGTTCAACGATTGGTTCATATATCATATGTTAGATCAATGCAGAATTAGTAACAATGAATTACCCGTGAGAATAACTAATTCATTTTCGTATGATGAAATGTTTGCCGATTATTTTGCCAATAATATGAAGAACACTGTGGTGAATGATCAATGGGACCAAGGTGGTCGTCAATATTTTATTAAACGTGTTAAATATTTTACCGACCGATATTTAAAGATTGAATGTATTTTACCTGCATTTCCTTGTAAATCTTCTAATTTGAAGAAAGTTCATGGTGTGAATCCCGACAAAGGTGAAGAATTAGCATTGAGAAGATTAATTAAATGTACACAAGACGTGTTAGAATTTTACCCACCTGGTTTAAAAATTTGGATTGTCAGTGATGGACATGTTTTCTCTGATTGTATTGGTGTTGATGATGATGTGGTTAGTGCCTATACGAAAAGATTACATGATTTATATGCTAAAGTATCCATTCCTGGGTTAGATGCCATTGGATTTTGTGGATTAAATGATATTTTTTTCAATGGAGTTTCATCCAAGAAATTCGATCCCAGTTCTGTCAGTGATGTGGAAATGATTCATTACACTGGTACTAAGATTTGTCCCATCTCTGAAGTGTCTAGACAAATCTTGATGAAAGCTTGTGATACTGATCAAGGGAAATTGAGGGAACAAATTAATGAACCGGGACATCCAAGATTACATTTATATCGTGGGTTCTCTAGATTTATGATGGAGGATTTATCATTATTACCCTTTTTCAAGAATATGTCAAGGAAAGGTTTTAAAAAAATCATATCTAAGATTGCCTTTAATATGATCAAACGTAATGATGCATATTCTAATTTAGTGGAATTAATGTTTCCTCATCATTTAAGAATTAGTATTCATGCACATACCAACAGTGGACCCAAATATGGTATTAAAGTGATCAGTGAAGACCAATGTCGTATGGTCAGGGATTTACAAGATTTAATTGAACCTAAATTTGAAGATTTATTACATATCCCTACACCATGGCATAATTGTATTGTGAAATTACAACACAAGACAGATGATGATGTGGAATTTTTTTTAACCAAATCACAAGTGGTACAAGATGCTATAGACAGTGGTAAGTTTCAAGGTGAATGGGTTGCTGAAGAAGGACATTACATTCTTTATGAATCTTTGTAATGTTTTTCATTTGTTATGTTCTTTTTTTTATTCTAATATTTATTAAATGTTATTATTATTTTATTATTATTACAGACTTAGATAGCACCTAAATAATCTTCTTTAATGGACCCAATTGCATGGATTGAAGACACTTGACTGATACAACCTTCAATCTTCACTCTAATTCTACTCTTTATCGTAATGACATCATCTGAACTTTGATATGATGGTGGATTGGAACCTGCGTTAAAAGTTAAGTCTTGTGGCATTAAATGTTTGGTCACAAACACTTTCATGGGGCCAACTTGTACTTCGAACCCATGTTGTGAACATGATACCACTGTACCATCTACTACTTCCCCTTTAAATGGTTTAAACACTACGGCTCTATATTTCACATTGAACTCTGCGGACCCGTCAGTGGGCAAGATTCTACCTCTTTCAATTTCTATCTTATCGTAATCCAATACACACAGGATGTAACCGAATTTACCCGTACATGAACCTTCGACTTCTTGTAACAGTTTACTTTTCAAGAAAGTTTTCATTCGTGGACCGAAAAATGATGGATGTAGTGTGATATTCAGCGACAGATCTTTCACGAAAAACATGGATGCAGGATGGTATGTGGGATTGAGGGGTGGTGGATGGACTCGATTGTTCTCACTTGTGAGTTGATACACCTTGTATTATTTATTTTTCACTTTTTTCAAGAAAAAAATAATGTTAGTGGAAAACCGTGCCGGGTGATGGGAAATTTATATGGAAATAATTAAATTAGAAGAGGGGGATATAGTGTAAGGTAGTGTGAAGATTGAATAAGGATCCAAACACAAAGGGAAATGCCACGATTGTTGAACAGTAATAGCAACACGTTTGTGCAGAGTATAATACAGCGCACACGGAATGCCTTTGACACAAACACGACACATTATAGAGTAGGTGGACGTGAACTGTACTTCCCTAAAGCCAGAGTGATTCTATTGAGAAATAACGCCAAGCACACTCCGTATCAAGCCAAGTTCATTGTGCCCAAATCCTTTAACAAGCTTGATTTGAGAGACTACCTGTGGCAAATATACGGTCTCAGGGTGTTGAATGTGACTACACAGTTGTTACACGGTAGATACATAAGATTAAATCAATTTTCAGGTCGATTTAGAGGTCCGCAAATAAAGAAGATGACAGTGGACATGCCAGAACCGTTCATATGGCCCGAGGAACCTTCCCCTGAGGACCACAACGATTACTGGAACAGTACACTAGTGCAAGAGATGAACAAGTGGAAATCTCAACAGACGAACGCAGTGGGCTCAGACAAGGGCATGTTGAAGACAGGTACGGGTCTTAACGGGACAGACGCATTCCAGGGGGCTCTGGGTCCCTACGGTCCCGGGGCCCAGCCCTTTGTGCCCCGGAGACTGGCAGCTCAATTGAAACACAGTGCAGAGGAGGCTCAAGCAGCGGAACTGAACAGTGCCCAGATGGCACGTATCGACAGCACGATAAGGAACCACTCACACTGGCAATAAGTACGTACGTTTGCGGACACCCCCGCTTTGGCCAAGACACAATTTCCCACCCTGTATATAGTTAGTTAGCGTGTACCAACCATAAATAGTAAGCACATTCCTCGAGTCTCGTGTTGTCCCTGCCGTTCTGCGGCGTTTTCTGAGGCGGATTTCTGTTCCGCGGAACTGGGCCCCTTCGAGGGGAGGAGCGGGGGTTTAAGCAGTGGGACTCGACGTGGTGTTACTTCCAGAGCAGGGGATGGACCGTGCTCGAGGGTATATATGTGGTGGGTGTGTTGCTAGCATCGATGGTGTTGTTCTCCCTCGAGCAAAGTAATCAAATTTAAAATATGTCCTCGAGTTCACTGAAAAACGTGCCCTCGAGCAATGATCGCAGCAGTGCAGACAATGACGACGACTCAGTGTCCTCTGCTGGTCAACAACATCCCTACCGCGGACTCGACGTTCATGCCCAAGAGGAAATCAGAGACTTGGCCAGATCGCTGACCGCTTCTAGTTTTATGAGTGCTAACGGTTCACAGGCAAGTAACAGTAACCTCAATGCAGAAACACAATCTTTGTTCTCTACAGATCTGGGACCAGGTGTCAACCCTGTGTACTCTCGTGTAGATGATCCAGGCTATGAGGCAAAATTAGACCCCACAAGTGATATGTTCAATTCAAAGGCCTGGGTACAAAATATGGCCAATGTAGCATTGGCAGATCCGGACTTCTATAAGCCATACTCTCTAGGGTGCACTTGGAAGAACTTGTCGGCCACGGGTGATGCCGCCGATGTGTCATACCAGGCCAACTTGTTTAATATGCCCTGGAAGATTCTTGCTGCAGGGTACAGACTCATGTCACCTTGGTCCAAACCAAACCAATTCCAAATCTTGAAACCTATGGACGGGTGTTTGAACCCGGGGGAATTGCTGGTGGTGTTGGGTAGACCTGGGTCAGGTTGTACCACACTGTTAAAATCCATTGCATCCAACACTCATGGGTTCACTGTCAGCCCGGACTCTACCATTTGGTACAATGGTCTTTCACCAAAGGAGATAAGGAAACATTACAGAGGTGAAGTGGTTTATAACGCTGAGGCAGATATTCATTTACCTCATTTAACCGTTTATCAAACTTTGGTGACAGTGGCCAGATTGAAGACACCACAGAATAGAATCAAAGGTGTCTCCAGAGAGGATTTCGCTAACCATTTGACTAATGTGGCTATGGCCACTTACGGGTTATCACATACAAGAAATACTAAAGTGGGTAACGACTTGGTTAGAGGTGTATCAGGTGGTGAAAGAAAGCGTGTATCCATTGCTGAAGTATGGATTTGTGGATCCAAATTCCAATGTTGGGATAATGCCACTAGAGGGTTAGACTCTGCCACTGCATTAGAATTTATTAGAGCTTTGAAAACGCAAGCTGAAATTGCAAATAGTACCGCGTGTGTGGCCATTTATCAATGTTCACAGGATGCTTACGATTTATTCGATAAAGTTTGTGTGTTGGATAATGGGTACCAATTGTTTTATGGTCCATCCAATGAGGCTAAACAATATTTCATAGATATGGGGTACGTGTGTGCCGAAAGAGAAACCACAGCAGATTTCTTGACAAGTATTACTTCCCCCGCTGAAAGAGTCATTAACCCAGAATTTATCAAGAAAGGTATTAATGTACCACAAAATCCAAAGGATATGAATGAGTACTGGATAAAATCAGAAAATTATAAAAGATTACAAGAAGAGATTGATCACAATTTGAATAAAAATGAAGACGAAGAGAAGGAAATTGTCAGACAAGCTCACATTGCCAAACAATCAAAGAGGGCAAGACCTTCAAGTTCATATTTGGTATCGTACGGTTTACAAGTTAAATATTTATTGATTAGAAATTATTGGAGAATTATTAATGACCCTGGTGCCACGATCTTCCAAGTGTTTGGTAATTCTGTAATGGCTTTCATCTTAGGTTCAATGTTTTACAAAGTTATGAAATTAGGTGGGACTCAATCATTTTATTTCAGAGGTGCCGCCATGTTTTTTGCCATCTTGTTTAATGCATTCTCATGTTTATTGGAAATTTTCACTTTATATGAAGCTAGGCCCATCACTGAAAAGCATAGAACGTATTCTTTGTACCATCCAAGTGCTGATGCGTTTGCATCCACTATCTCTCAAATCCCACCCAAGATTGTCACTGCTATTTGTTTCAACATTATTTACTATTTCTTAGTCGATTTCCGTCGTGATGCAGGTATTTTCTTCTTTTATTTCTTAATTAGTATTGTCGCCACATTTGCCATGTCACATCTGTTCCGTTGTATTGGTTCTATTACCAAGACTTTACAAGAAGCTATGGTACCGGCCTCTATGTTATTATTGGCCATTTCTATGTTTACAGGTTTCGCTATCCCCAAGACCAAGATGTTACGTTGGTCCAAATGGATTTGGTATATTAACCCATTGGCTTATATGTTTGAATCATTAATGGTTAATGAATTCCATGGTGTACATTACACATGTGACCAGTATTTACCATTTGGTCCAGCTTATGCAAATGTCACAGGTACTTCTAAAGTCTGTGGTGTGGTCGGCGCTAGACCAGGTTTAGACTACGTTCTTGGTGATGACTACTTGTATGAATCTTATGAATATGAACATAAACATAAATGGAGAGGGTTCGGTATTGGTATGGCTTACGTGGTTTTCTTCTTCGTGTTATATTTGGTTCTTTGTGAATACAATGAAGGTGCTAAACAAAAGGGTGAAATGTTAATTTTCCCATATTCTACTGTCAGGAAGATGAAGAAACAAGAAAAATTAATGGAACATACTAACCCTGATGACATTGAAAAGAATGCCGGTAGAGAAATCTCAACATTTACTGATCAAACTTTAGTGAAGGATTCTACACCATTGTGTGATGACGATACAGATACTAATTCTGGTTCTGGATCTTTAGTCTCCGATGAAAAAAATAATAACTCATCGCGTGATGCAAGTAATGATGATTTGAAAGATTTCAATATCTCCAAATCACAAGCTATTTTCCATTGGAGAGACGTTTGTTACGATGTTAAGATTAAATCTGAAACGAGAAGAATCTTGAATAATGTCGATGGTTGGGTTAAACCAGGTACTTTAACCGCTTTAATGGGTGCTTCTGGTGCTGGTAAGACTACACTTTTGGATTGTTTAGCTGAAAGAGTCACTATGGGTGTCATCACAGGTAATATTTTCGTTGATGGTCGTCTACGTGATAAATCATTTGCCAGGTCTATTGGTTATTGTCAACAACAAGATTTACATTTGAAGACTGCATCAGTGAGAGAATCATTAAGATTTTCTGCCTATTTACGTCAACCTGCCTCTGTATCCATTGAAGAGAAAAATGCATACGTGGAGGAAGTTATTGGTATCTTGGAAATGGAAGCTTATGCAGATGCTATTGTCGGTGTCGCTGGTGAAGGTTTAAATGTGGAACAAAGAAAGAGATTGACTATTGGTGTTGAATTAGCCGCTAAACCAAGATTATTAGTGTTTTTAGATGAACCTACTTCAGGTTTAGATTCTCAAACTGCTTGGGCTACTTGTCAATTGATGAAGAAATTAACTAAACATGGTCAAGCTATTTTATGTACCATTCATCAACCTTCTGCTATCTTAATGCAAGAATTTGATCGTTTATTATTTTTACAAAAGGGTGGTAAAACCGCTTATTTCGGTGATTTAGGTCCCGGTTGTCAAACTATGATTAACTATTTCGAAAGTCATGGTTCCCATAAATGTCCACCAGCTGCTAATCCAGCTGAATGGATGCTGGAAGTTGTTGGTGCTGCTCCAGGTTCTCACGCTACTCAAGATTATCACGAAGTTTGGAGAAATTCAGAAGAATATAAAGCTGTTCAAGAAGAATTGGCTGAAATGGAAAGAGAATTACCAAAGAAAGGTGTTCCAGAAACTGAAGAAGAGAGTAAACAATTTGCCGCTAGTCTGATGTATCAAATTAGAATGGTTTGTATCCGTCTTTTCCAACAATATTTTAGAACACCAGATTATTTATGGTCCAAATTTTTATTAACTGTGTTCAATCAATTGTTTATTGGTTTTACTTTCTTTAAAGCCGATAGATCAATGCAAGGTTTACAAAATCAAATGTTATCCACTTTCATGTATTGTATGATTTTCAATCCTATTTTACAACAATATTTACCATCGTTTGTTCAACAAAGAGATTTGTACGAAGCTAGAGAACGTCCTTCAAGAACATTTTCTTGGGTGGCTTTCATTATCTCCCAAATCTTGGTAGAAATTCCATGGAATGTTGCTGCTGGTACTATGGCTTATTGTATTTACTATTACGCCGTTGGTTTCTATTCTAATGCTTCTGTCGCTGATCAATTACACGAAAGAGGTGCATTATTCTGGTTGTTTACCATTGCCTTCTATGTGTATATTGGTTCTATGGGTTTGATGTGTATTTCATTTATTGAAGTTGCAGAATCAGCTGCCCATTTGGCAAGTTTAATGTTTACTATGGCTTTATCATTCTGTGGTGTTATGGCTACTCCAAAGGCTATGCCAAGATTTTGGATTTTCATGTATAGATGTTCGCCGCTTACTTATTATATCGATGCTTTGTTAGCTGTCGGTGTTGCAAATGTTGACGTTCAGTGTGCTGAGTATGAATTTGTCCAATTTACACCACCTAAAGGTATGACCTGTGGTGAATACATGACCCCATATTTGGAAATGGCTAGAACAGGTTATTTGAAGGACAGCAGTGCCACTGATATGTGTCGTTTCTGTCAATTCTCATATACTAATGATTACTTGAAACAAGTCAGTTCTGATTATTCCAGAAGATGGAGAAATTATGGTATTTTCATCTGTTATATTGCCATCAACTATATGGCTGGTATCTTCTTCTACTGGTTGGCAAGAGTTCCAAAGAAAACTGGTAAGTTAGATAAAGAATCATAGGTTTCCTTTTTTTTCTATTTTTGCATTAATTTCTTTATATGTTACGTGTTTTTGAAATGACTTTGTATATTTTCTATATTCATATATAATTTTTAATTAAATTCTTTAATATTTGTTATTAAACATTTTGAGTAGACTTTACATATTAAATTTATTTAATTTATACAACCAAAAATGATGCAACTGATGAATTTAATTGAACCAGAGAATCGCGGTTATCACCATATGACAAACCGACAGAAACTTGGTAGTCCCCACGTTCTATTGGTAAAAGATCAAATGTACTGGTAGATGCCATCGAACCGTTGATTCTTTTCGATAGAGTCCCGTTAAACAAAATTCGTTTATTAGATTTTGTCAGTAGTTTAGATGTTTTATTATCGTATATCATTAGATTCACCATTAACATATCTGAAGTATTTTCAGCATTTGTTTGTTCCTTAGTTGGGTTTACTTCTACTGTTACTTTCAATGTATTTCCAACTTGGATCTCAGATTTGTCAGCATTTAAGTTGATTTGATATGGTAATTTACCTTTATAAAGTACGGAAACCATATTAGGATCAAAAGTCTCCACAAATTTTCTAAAATCAACTTTACCCTTGATAGACTTGTCATGTGCAAAATTCCATTGACATTTAAGTTTATCCATTATATATTCTTTACACCAGAATTTTTCTCTCATGTCACTTTCTTGCTCCTTAGTGATTTCACATTGGATAAATTGTCTCCCCTTTATTATAGAAGGAATAGGTTTAGTTGGTAAATTATTTTTTTTGTATTCAATTTTCTTGACTGGACATATTACTCTTAAAGTATGTAACGCTTCTACTAAATAGCTCTTGGTCTTAAAATCATCAAATTCTATATCAAATGATATGCCGTCAATCCACGAATTCCTAAAATCTATCAATAACAAGGCATAGTCATTAATATTTTTATCTTTCAAATATTCTACCCAATCTACATTCCCAGAACTATTAATAACAGGTTCATTTAATGGGATAATGTCCATGTTAGGGACTTCAATTGATTTTCGTATGGTAATTTCATATGGTATGCTCAACTCTTTAATATATACAATAGATTCATCAATTGCGGTCATACCATACTCGACAATAAGATCAAAGCCATTGAATTCAAATGGTATGCTTGTGACTTCCACCTCAATTTCAAAATCAGCTACTTGGTGTGGTTTTAAATGAGTAGGTGCATTAATTATCTTAATACAGTCATTTTTCAACCATTGAATTTGCTTTTCAAGATCATACAATGCTGATGCTGAAAGTTTCTTCCAATAATCATTCTTTAACGATTTCTCTATATTTGTAACTGTGTGGAATTGTAAATGATCAATAGAACAACTTAATGATTTATTCGTTAGTTTTACACTAAATTTTGTTGTTGTTCCATCTAACATCATCAACGAGTTTCCTGACATCTTACCAGTATTTATTATTTCTAAACTTGGTTGTTCAGGTAAGATCTTGATTTCCATAGCTTGATAATTACATTCTTTGTCATAGATTATTTTATTTTTGTATTCAGATGAAACGATCTCAAAATTCTGTTGAGGTAAATCAAATACAGATATTAAAATAGATTTGATCTGGTGTAATGCATGCTTTGTGGGCTTCTTGAATGATATAGGAAATGTTAAAGTGCTTGAAGACTGGGCTTTTATAATGAAAGGGTTATTAGCAGTTATATTGTTTTGTTCAAGTTCACAAAATTCTCTTGTCTCATCTGTAAGTTGAAATTCTGTGATACTGATATCGAATCGAAATGGATTTTGTAAAACACAAGAAAATTCTGCATTGTCACCAACGATGAAGATATTGTCATTTCTTTTGGAAGTGTTTTCTGTCAAGTTCAATTGTTTGAAAGGGTTGAAGACTTCATGTGTATCTATCTCTTTTGTTTCACCTGTATCATTACTCTGTTTTATTACAGATTCGACTGGAATCTTTGAGTTATCATTTTTTTCGGATTCTAATCTAATAATAGTTATACCTCTTAATAGGGATAGATCCCAATATTCTTTAATCAGTTTTTTGTTTGAATAATTTTTCAAATCGTTATCAAGTAATGATTGTTGTTCAGATTTTGTCAACATGTGTGCAAAGTTTGAAATTAAAAGAAGTGCAAATTTAGAAGAAGATTGATCATCCTTTAACTTTTTCGCTACTTGTAATGCTAATTGTAATGCTCTTTTCTGTAAAGTTAACCAAGATGCATCTTTAGTTTTATTTCCTGATTCATTGATACCATATGATGTTATTATTTGTTGTAACAATTTTGGATAGTCTGAATGCCACGATATCTTTTCGCTTGATTCTAATAATGCAACAAGTAATAGTCTCAGAACAAACGATTGTTTTCTCTTGTAACCTAGCATGTCATACACGTAGGCTAATGTGCAATAAGTTGTAGCTTGTTCTTCTATTAGCATATCTTTCAACTGTAATTCAAATAACTTGTTAGCAAAATCGTAAATTTCCTTATTATCAAATAATCTGCCCTGAGGTAAAATATTATCCTCTGTTGTGAATTCAATTGGTTCATTTTTAATGATTTGAGATAACACTTTAGATGATATCTTATCGCTGATGGAATCTCTAGTCAATGTCATGAATGTTAAAGTCTTGGAAATGACCGCACAGTATACCACTAAAGGTGCATACTCACTATTATTCGAAAGACTTAATTCGTAATAGTACAAGATTTTATCAGAAAGTAATTTAATCAATATAGGTAAATTAACATTTTCCACACATATATCTTGTAGAGATGGATTGTTTAACGCTAATGAATTTCTTGGCGAGAGTGTTTGCATTTGTAATGGTGTAATGGCTACACTATTCCTTGGAGTTGTATGGTTTGAATCAGAATTTTTATTATCAGTATTAGTTTGAATTGGACACAATAGACTGACAATTTCTGGAATGGGGAAAGACATTTCCAAATACGATAATAATATAAACGATATGGCAATCCCGTCTAATGCAGAACCTAACCAAAGTATATCTCTAACTTTGTGTAAGATTGTGGCTGACTCAGTAAAACTACTCAATGCGTCGACATATCTACCAGCTAATAATTGGAAATTCCCTAAGATTTTCAATTGTCTTCCCTTTGATTTTTGCTGTGTTCTACTGTCTGATGTGGATAAAGTTGTGGCAATCTTTACTGAAGTGGTTCTCTTTAAATTATTAGTAGTCATCTCAAAACTTGATAATCTATTTGATGCCGTGGTGGCAGAACTGGTTGTCGTGCTTGTGGATGGATTAACTGGAGCCGTTTCATTACCATATCTGGTTAATGTTGTTTTCAAAATGGAATTCCCACCAATAGTCCCTGGTGAACGTAATGTGACATGCTTGTATGATGAATAATAATGATTCAACGATTGTAAGAAATTTTTACCAATATCACAAACTATAGTCTCCAAAGTATTGTTTTCCTTTAGTAAATCGGTGTTGAAAATGTTTGATTCATTTGTCTTAAATTCATCTTGTTGTTTAGTATAAATCAAATTATGTGATATGACAGTGGAATATTTTTCCTCCAAAATTGTTAAATTAGTTTTTGGATCACTATTATCATTAACTAACCCAATGACTACAAACGTTTTCCTAAATGGTTCAAAATCGTACAAAAACAAATCCAATGCATCATTGTGTCCCAAAGTTTGGAAATCAAAAAACAATCTACCATTTGGAAACCCCTGTGGTGTGAATATGGAACTGTCAATTGGGGTTATATTCAATAGTTTAATCTCATTAAATTCTTTCAATTTAATTACAGCATTATTAAACTCTTTTCGCGTCCATTGACCAATGGGTACCACTAATGTACGAATCTTACAAGGATCCACATATGAGGGATACTGTATTAAAGAGTTCATATATCTGTGTGAGTATCCTCTTTTAACTTTGCTTTATAAGTTCTTGGAACTTTGAATAAATAATATCATAAATTTCACGTTCAAATAGTTTTTCAAAACAAATAATTAAAGATCATTTCAATGTTACTATTGCATAGATCTATTTATATATATACACTTATTATATCAATTCTAAAGCTTTCACAGTGGCTTCCACGATGGCCACATGTTCTGTAGCATGAACTCTTTGTTCATATTGTTCCAATGTTTCCTCATTAGGAATAATTTCCAATTCTTTCACGATCAATGGATCACCTTTATCCACTTCTTCGATGACATAATGTACCATACAACCTGCAGTGAATGGTTTACCCAACTCTTGACATTTATTCCAAGCCATCTCTATAGCGTGTGTAGTACCATCAAATTGCCCTGGTAATGCAGGATGTAAATTTAAAATAGGTAACCCATTTACACGAGATAAGAAATCCTTCCCTAAGATCAACAACCACCCGGCACAGACCACCAAATCAGGTTTGTCTTCCAATACTAAAGTGGCTAAATCCTTTTCGTATTCGATTCTAGCCAGACGACGTGACTCTTTATCCTCCTTAGGAATATCCTTAGTGTACTTGTACAATGAATGTACTTTGGTAGGGATGTTGGCGTTAGCAGCTCTAGTTAACCCGTATGCATTCTTACTGGACGATATGACAGATACAATCTTCCCCTTACCTAGTTTATTTGCCTGTTGAGCATCGATTAAAGCTTGTAGATTAGAACCTGAACCGGATATCAACACAGAAATTCTGGACATTGCTATTTATATCTTGATATTTCGTTCAATGACTTGATCTACATACAATAACACTAATCTCACTATATATATATATATATTAATCATTGATTACCAGAGTCAAGTTATAATATATTATTTTTCAGTGGAAATTTTGCGTCAATAATTAATATTTAAACAGATAAATACCATCTTGGGACACGCACAGTGGAGGTAAACACACAGTTGCAGTGGTCACAGCACTCTCAATGGGTGGTTAATATTATTAACAGAAGAACAGTACACTAGTGGTCCCTTATGGTTCCCTTTCAGTTAAAATTAGCATCCAGCACCCACACCCCGCACTGTGGAGCAACGGGACGAAAACCTATCAAGTGATGGATGAATACGTAACAAGTAAATATATAGTGATAGTTAGTGATAGTTAGTTAAAGTTGTAGCAAGTGCGTGGTGATACTCATAGTAGGTTGTTGACTTTCCCTCTCTCTGACATAAGTATGCTACAAACGTATGAGGGTTTGACTACTGCCAACGGTGCACTTTATAGTGAGTTGCAAGAATGTATTATACAGATCGAATTATTGAGAGTGGCTGACTTGAAATTGATATGTAAGTCTATGGAATTGCCCGTATCAGGGCGGAAAGCGGCCTTACAAGGTTACATTAAGACTTATCTGAAGAGATTTGTCGATTCTGAATTGGTCACTGTGGCAATGGTGAAAACATTGAAAAATTTGTTAAGTAGAGTTAAGGATAGACAACTTTTACCCATGTATGCCAAATTACAATTGGCTATAAGGAATGGTGAGGACCCCAATACAGTAGTGGGGCATATTGGTACTCCCCAAAAACCCAAAGCGACGGAAACAGCTATTAATCATCCCCTCATCACTGATGCATTACATTTTAAAGAATCACCTTTCTATAAGATGAAAAAATTAATACCTGAATCTGCTCAAAAGATATATGTTAACCCTGGTAGAGGCACTTGTGTGGCCAAATTTTCCTTCTCAGTGGAAGATTATAGTTTATTGGCAGCAAATACTAGATTCAAACTATACTTATTTTGTGGTATGATTACTCCCACAATTGAACATCGTCATAATCAAATCATTCAATTCCCATACCCTAATGAAATCCTTTTCAATCAAACTCTGATACGAGATAATGTGAAAGGTTTGAAAAGTAAGAAGGGGACAGCTAAACCAGCTGATTTAACACCTTATATTAAGCCATTTTCAGAACCCAATACTATTGAATTGGTTTATGCATGTACATTGAATGAATTTCTCATGTACGTTTATATTGTAGAGACATTTACACCTGAGGAATTAGTCCAATCAATTGTGTTAAAACATCCTAAGATAATAAAGGATGTCATGTTATATTATTTGAAAAAAATTCATAATGAAGAGAACGATGATGATATAATGATTACATCTACAGTGATGAGTTTACAATGTCCAATTTCATATACAAGATTAAAGTATCCAGCAAGATCAATTAAATGTAGACATATACAATGTTTTGATGCACTCTGGTTCTTACATTCACAATTACAATTACCCACTTGGAGATGTCCAGTATGTCAAATTGATATTGATATAAACGATATTGCCATATGTGAATTTGTCTCCGAGATTTTGGATGAATGTCCTGAAGATGTAGAACAAGTACAGTTATCAGCAGATGGATCATGGGAACCATTCATTGAAGAAGAATTGGAGACACAGCCACATGTAACGAAACCTACTAGACCATCTAGTGTGAAAAAGGAACCATCTGAAGCTGTACTTCCATCTGCTGACTCGACCGATATAGAGGAGGAGGCTGGAGATCTTGTGGAAAACAATAATAACGATGATAATGATGATGGGGTTATAGTGATCTCTTTGGATAGTGATGAAGATAACGAAAGTGATCACGATATTCAACCACCTAGTCAAGAGGTAACAAGTACTCCTAGTGGTTCGTATCTAGACAAAATAATGAATCATCCCACTTTAGATCCGAAAAATAATACGACATTAACACCTACTGTAAACAGAAACATTCAACAAGAGACAAGTTTTTCAACTTCTAATAATAGCACATTTAATAGAATTGCCATACCAAATATTTTAGGAAGTAATCCATTGAATAGTAATAGGAATACAGAAATCAGTGACATTACAACACATTTGCCCCCCACATATAACGATTTCTCTAATACTATTTTACCCCCAATTATAAGATCCGAACATAGTAATTCTGACATTTATCTAAATAGAGAAATTTTACCAATGGAAAATAGACAGATATTATCTTCTTCCTCTTCTTCTACTACTAATGTACCTTCAACAAATTTAAGCAAGAGTCAAGATATATCAATGAGATCTTTTAGAGGTAATTCGAATGGTGTTAATCCATTTATAACTTCTTCGGCGGGAAGTTCTGTGGACACATCAAATCATTCATTCAACATTGGTGGTAGAAATATTATAGGAGAGGACATACCTTCTAATACGGATACCCCAAATAATTTTAGCATCCCACCTTTACCAAAATTGCCCGAACGTATTGTTTTAGCACCTCATATTGCCCAACAACGTACAAATAGCATTTCCAGCATTGATGGTACTCCTCTGCCGAAACCATCACCTCCAATAACATCTGTAGTGGAGAAACCTATTATTGCACCTTTCATTCCAAGTAAAGCGTTTCCTATCAGATTTTCAAGGAAACGTCATTGGTCAAGTACATCATCTAATAGTTCACTTTCAACAAATGATGATGATAAGTAATGACTCTATTTCAAAACTGTTATGAATTATCATTGTTTTAAAAAATAAATATATCGAGGTATTCTATTAATTTATAAACGGTATCCATGTCTTGACGGATTTTTTATAGTTTATATATTCTTCACCAAAGAACTCAATTAAATATGTTTCTTCAAACTCAACTCTTTTAGAGAAAAATCTCCATAATACAAGGGCAAACATAACGGAAGATACGGGGTTTAATAACATCAATTGTGTACCCAATGCCCACCAGAAAAATCCGAAATAACTTGGATGTCTGAAAATGGAATACAACCCTGTCTTTACAAGAACATGATCGTCTTCCTTTTGTACTTTCACCACATGAGAAAATGATTGAGCTGCAGTGTACATGGCAAATGTTCTTATTATTTGACCCATTACAGTAAGAAAAAACCCTATCGTACTGATCAATATTTTCCAATTGGAGTCATAAGATTTCAAAGTGGGGATAAACATGTATTCCAGCAGGCATTCAATTGTGGCAAATGAATGTGCACCCGTGTATTCAATACCATTGTTCAATAGGAATGACTCAATATGAACTTTTGATGGGTTATATTTTGCTGTGATGTAATATTCCAAGAAATGGAATAGAGCCAAGGCACTTAAATATAGATTGAAACTCTTGAATTTGAGGAGTGGTAACAAGCCAATTGCCACACCGAAGAGAATCCCTAAACCAAAAGATACTTTAGCCACTTCGTGTGGTGCATTCTTTTTAATATCAGGATATACCTGTTTACTATTTGTCATGTGTATATGTTTGCTATTAACCTATTTGTATACCCTTCAAGTGACAACTCACGACTTGAACTAGAAAAAACTATCTCACTTATAAATAGTGATGGTTTGACCTTGTTTCATCTTGTAACCGTTTTCTTGATTTTTCATAGGAACAAAAATATGTTTATTTCCCAAAAGGGCAAAATACACGATAAAAAATTGCATCAAATTCCTATAATAAGTAATCTTTAATATTTATCAACAAAAACATACGTACATACATATAATATATTTATAACTGTTTATTAGTTAGAGCTCTCGTTATTTCTGTGTAACGATCTTGATTGAGTAAGATTGCTTCTTGATCCTGTAGCTAAATAATCTCTAGATTCTATCGTTTGTCCTTCACCTAATGTCTCATATCCGCCTAATCTTTGAGCTCCACCAAGTCTTTGTCCACCACCTAACCTTTGTCCACCAGAAGACTTACTGTGTGCACTTTTTTTAGCTGCTTCTGCGCTCTTTTGACTGTAATTACCACCAAACAGGAATTCATAGAACAATATGAACATTCTTGGAGCATGGAATTTACCAGTGGGGACAATACCATACCAAGGACCCTTCTTTGAAATCAACCCCCAGACAGGACCCAAAGTGGCAGTGTCTAGACAAATAAATATATATGAAGCCACGTACCCGATAATCATTAAAATCAAATCACCTCCAAAGACAAAAGTGGTTAGCATTTGAAGTAAAGGATAAAATTTACCGTGTACTGGTATGATCCCATAAAATCTTATTTGAGCGTTGGCATTGTCAACAGCCCAAGTTAACGTCAAACAGGCGTCAAATGCACTAGTCAATACTAAAGGTTGATATTTGCCATACAGTAATGTGGATATTGTTAAGATAAATGACCCACAGAATAGCAGATAGAAGGCATAATCTATAGAGGGGCTGAAATGACGTGAAACTAAAAATCTATCAGTTTCTAATTGTACCGATCTAGTCCCCAAGTTGTACAATTCCATCAAGGCAGACATTGCATTGGGTGGAAGTAATAAGAAACATGTAAACACTCTCCACCATTGCCAGTGTCTCACAGTCTCGTTGAAATGGTATACCATATACCCTCCACTGACCAGTTGTAAAGATGTTAATGAAGTGACGACAACCATCGCCAGGATCACTGTCCTAGTTACAGGAGGGAAACTTTTCCAAATACTAGAGAATGTAGGGTGTTCGTCATTTGTAGAAGTGTCATTACCTCCCTGTTTTCTTCCGGCTCGACCAGAATTGTTTAAAGTGTGAATGTCTCTCATTATAAGTGTGTCACTGATCTCTCTTATACCTGGGCTATGGTGAGCTTGTAACCTTTAATTGATACGGTGTTAATAACCTATTTAGTCAATTAACTAATTATTAGGGTAACCCATCATGAAATAATCTCTAATTATTTCCGGAAAATTTTTCAGATGAGCTCTTCAAGGACAGTAATTCCAAGTGTATAAAGTAGTAACATTGACATAGTGTCAGATATATTTATAGCATGTCATCCAGACCTAGATCAAATAGACAAATTTTAACCAAGGGTAAGAATTATGCCACTAAACAATTGAAGAAATTTGGTACAGAAGAGGTCACATTCGATAAGGATTCCAGATTAGATTATTTGACAGGTTTCCATAAACGTAAATTGGAAAGACAAAAGAAGGCCAGAGAATTTGGTAAAGAGCAAGAAAGATTAATTAGAATCGAAGAGAGACAAAAAATTCGTGATGAAAAGAAGAAAGTCATGGAAGAACAATTCCGTCGATTTAAACAAAGTTTAGAATTAGAAGCAGATTTGGAAGATATCAAAAACGGTAAAGTGGATGAAGACAATGAATCAGATAGTTCATGGCATGGGTTTGATGATGATGCGGAAGGTGAAGATAAAAATAATGAAAATGAGAATGGTGTCAAACCAATCTTGAAAGCTGTCTACGATGACGATACCACTGTTGAAGTGGAAACTTTAGAACCAAATGAGAATTTTGAATATTTGGCCAAGATAAATAACGTTAAATTAGAAAAATCAGAACAAGTGTTGGATCAAAGTATAACAAGAGCCACTAAATATGCTAAATTCTTAGGAATGAGCGATGCTGACGCAAAAGATTCCAAAAAGAAGAAACAAAAGAAGTTTAGATACTTGACCAAGAATGAAAGAAGAGATAACCAAAGAAAGGCTTATAACAATAAGCATAGAAAACATTAAGCATTTAATTTTTATATATTATTAGTACATACATGTATATTAGATCAAAGAACTTTAATTGTTGTCATTTTTAAAATAAAATACTCAATCACACTTTAGCTTCTGTTTTTGAATCAGGATGTTTAGAAACGTACTCAGATTCCAATTTAAATATTACCCATTGTGCTCTTCTTAATATTTCCAAATATTGTAATTCACTGGCAAAGAAAATGTATTTGTCTGTTGGAGCTTGTAATAGAACCCATAACCACCAATATCTGATTATAAAATTAATTGCAATAGCTACATGGTAAAAATATCTTTCAAATACCATTTTATCAGATGATCTTAATTTTATAAAACTGGGGAGTGTCCAATCCATTTTAATATCCCAAAGAAATGAATAAGTAGAATTAATTAATAAACAACAAGTTTGTAAATTTCTAAATCTCGAAGACGAAGCCAATTCAGGATCTACACGTAGGTACCACATTATTATTAATATTGGTAAATTGCAAGTATATTTCAGAGTGTTGCCCAATAGAGAGATATGGCTCACTAATTTATATTCTCTTAAACATTGGAAAATTCTAATTAATGATGGTAATGATGTTAAGAACAAGTCTAAATGTATCATAGGTTCCCCAAACAATGATGAAGTAAAAAAAGTAAACTCAATTAAAGATTTTGTCACAGAAGTTAGGGAATCTGATAATAAGATGTAAACATTTCTCAATGGACGAGGTGATGGTTCAATTAAGGGTAACCTCTTAGACACGTATTTGATTATTTTAGATGCTCTAATGCACAACACAATAAGAAGGATAAACTGGAACAGCGGCAGCAAATGCAAAACGAAATATGACAGTGACCCCAATTGTGCAGGCGAAGATTCATTCCACATTTGGAAGGACACCAATGTAGCCACATGTAATGGAATAATTATCTTTGAAATGGAAATGGCCAATTTACGCACTTCACGTTGTAACTGACTATGTGTTGATTGTAAACGCATGTCATGCGGTAGTCTTAATTGAACAATTGTTGTGACATCTAGTTTTTGAGAACTGAAAAATCTCACAATTGCATACCAAAGCCAAATACCAGCAAATATTGACACATTAATCCTCTGTGGTGCGGGACAACTCAGTATATCTATGACATCGGGCATTGGTTATAGGCAATTGGTAACTACTTCCCCAATGTAAATGCTTAGGACACGTCAATAAAGTTGATCTTATATTTATACAATGTGATTTTCTCCAAATGACGCGAATTGTATATTTTAAATGTATATTAATAAAGAGATGGGATAATAGAAGACATAAAATGTATATAAGATCATATTACTAACTTTTAATATTTAGAACAATTGCCACTCACCTAATTCAAGGACGGTACCAATAACAAGTTTGACATGTTCAGCCATATGAGTCATACTCAATCTGTCTATGGTGTCCAAAGTGCTATGAATGTATTTACTTGTTTTCTTAAAATCATTTTCAATGACAAAGGAACTTGGGAACCCATTCTTAATAGCACTACCGTGGTCACTACAAGCATAACCGCATGTAGTTTCCACATAGGGGATACTTAAATACTTGTCGATGACTCTTTCGATAAATGAAGTTAAAGCTGGAGTTGTGTAATCTGTCACAACACCAATAGCTTCTTCAGATGGATTCATCACGTATCCTGTCATGTCCTGTTGTAACATAGCCACCACATGTTTGTTTAATTGAGCATATTGGGTGAACACATCAAGAGACCCCAGTAGACCCGCTTCTTCAGCAGAGTAGAAATGGAACTCAATGGTATTTTTAAATGTTTCACCCTTCATTAATAAGTGATTAACAATTAATCTCAATGCTTCAAGATTAGTTGTAGTACCTGAACCGTTATCGTCGGCACCGGGGGCAGGTAAAATTGATGGTAATAATAAATTAATAGAGTCTAGATGTGAACCAATTACTACAACATTTTCTGGTGTCGTGGAACCCTTGATTTGTACAATAATTGAAAATTGATCCCATTCTTTATGATCAAAATGTTCGATATTGACTATATCAGATGGTAATCTTGATGTGATTTCGGAAATTTGGTCAGATAACCACACTGCTGCGTTGTAACCTGTTTGTGATTTATAATAACGAGTGTAAAAACTAGTAAATTTTGCTAGAGTATTATGCATAGCGTCAATATCAATTTGAGAGAATAAATTCTCGATATCCTTACTTTGAGTAAGTTCAGTAGGATATGAATAATCGGGGACTACTATTTCATCATCTTGACTCGTATGCAGGGGCCAAAAGTCTTTAATTTTAGTCACATCAAAAAATTTGATACCCCTTCTTAGTAGGTTAAACTTTTCTGATTCTGTCACTGTAATTATTTCATCTTTAGCAAGTTGTAATACTCTCAATGAATCATCATCGTTGGAGATTGGTAAAAATGGGAACCCCTGTACAGAATGTAACACTGTAATAAGGGACACTAATGTCGGTAATAATTGCATTTTCCTTAATTGGTACTTAATTGTTTTGTTTGCGAATTTTGTTTCGAGATTTATTAATGGTTTCTTTCCCCTTACAATCTGTCAATTTATTTATTTTTTAAAGATTTGCTTATTGAAAATTTCAATAATAGATTAACAGATGCTCTAATAAGTAGTGTGCAAGAATACAGGTTGATATAATGGATTATATCGATGAATATATACGGGATGATGAGGACATAGCATTTGAATATGAACTACAAAAATTACCTCAAAATATATTAACTTGGAAAAGATATTTGGATCAATGGAAAGAGCAAAATAAAGAGGATAATGAGAAGAGACCATTAAATCATTTGATATGGTTGTATGAAAGATTTGTGGCACAGATAAATGATGATATAGATATTTGGCTAGAATACATTCATTTCCTCATACAGAATAACGTTAAGGGACAATATTCAGAGTTGATTACATCATCATACAAGCGTTGTCTGGAGTCAATTAAAGGTGAATGTGATAAAATTTGTGTAGAGTACTTGAGTATGGCTATTGAAAGTTTAGATTTACAATTAATTAGAGAAGTGTTAGACTTATCATTACAAAAAATCAAGAACAAAGAGAATCATGCTAAAGTTTGGGAGATATTACTAACCTTTATTCATGATAAATTAGCACCACTGACTCAGATATCTAATGTTGAAGAGGAAGAGGAAACTCAATTAGAACAGTTACAAAAACTAATCTATATGGTATTATTTGGGAAGAAAGAAGGAGGATCAGAAGAAGGAATTACCAGCGATATATGGACGTCACAAATATTGAAGAGATATTTAATTGTCTGTCCACAGGAAAAACGTTTTGAAATACTGTTACAACTTTCAAAGACTAACGATTATCTAACGGTTAAACAATGTTTTGATAAATACCTGTTTAGTGATCCAAATACGGGGAAAGTTCCCTTTTCCTTGCAATCCATATATTTACACACATTAGGACAACTTTCTTTAGAGGATCAATATCAGGATTTATTAGGTAAATTGAAAATACAATTTTCTGAGGAGAAATCTATTTTAACAATAATGCAGGCCAAACATGATATTGAACTTTCAAATTTTGATCAAGTAAGTGAATTTTTGAAATTAGAATTGAATAAAACAAAAACCTTAACGGAGTTTATCACTATTTATAATTTTGCAATTGATTTCGAACAAGCATACATTGATATTATACTGCAAGAAATTAATAATAATAAAGATGAGTCCGAACAAAAATGGCAAGATACTATAAATGATCATATGAAATTATTAAACGACTTAACAGAATCGTACAATTTGAAATTGAGCGATTTGAAATTAAGACAAAATCCAAATGATGTAACTGCATGGTTAGAGAGAATATCTTTAATGGATACAGATAAAGAAAAATGTGAAGTATATTCCAATGCTCTAGTTACTGTAGATCCGCTAAAGATAAAACATGCGGGTGAGTTTGCCACGTTATGGTGTGACTACACGCAAATATATTGGAATTCTAAAGATTATCATTCAGCAAGAGAGGTATATGATGCAGCTATCAAAGTACCGTATCCATATTTAGAAGATTTAGAGAAGATATATTTGACATGGATTCAAAATGAAACAGACACGTTTGGTATAGATAAAGCGTGTAACATTTTAGAGAATGTTTTAACGGTACCTGACTCTCATGAAGTCTTGATTGAAAAATTCCAAAATGGGAACAAGAAAATTCCAGCTCAAACTGTGATATTTAATTCTTTGAAATTGTGGACGACATATATTGATCTTCTGGAGGCTCAAACTGTTAATACTTCTGATTATTCAAGAGTTATCGATGCTTATGAAACTATGATTAGTTTGAAATTGGCAACGCCGATAACTTTTGTCAACTACGCACAGTTATTGACTAGTATAGATAAAGAACTTGAAAGTTTCAAAATATATGAACGTGCAATCTCAATGTTTGATAATTGTGAAATTCAATACGAATTGTGGATGGTTTATTTAACTGAATCAACAGGTTCAAACTCTCCCTTAACTAAAGAACATATTCGTGAATTATTTGAACAAGCATTGACCACATTAGCATCGCATATTGAAGTTAATTGTGAGAAGATATATTTATTATACAACTCTTTTGAAGAAAGAGTGGATGGTATCACTACTAGAAGCACAAATATCTTATCAGAAGGTGCTAAGAATATACCTGACAAATACATGAACAGTAAACTATCTTTGTGGAATCTTTGTATTGAAAAAATTCATAGTACCTTTGGTGATACAGCTTGTAGACCAATTTATGAAGAATTGGTACAACTTGTGCCGATCTCATTTGGTGTCAAATACATCTTGGATTTTGCCAAACTAGAAACCAGACTTCAAGAATGGAAACGTGTCAGAGAATTACTACGATACGGGGCGGGAATGTTACCACCTGTACAAAATCAACCTATATGGGAATACTGGGATCAATTAGAGTTGGAACATGGTGATAAGGGAACTTACAAAGATATGTTGAGTTTGAAGAAACAATTAGAAGAAGAGATGAAGGTGGACACTGAAACGGTCAGTAAAGAGAGTGGGAACATTCAATTCGTGACTGCTGCGAATCCAATTATTCCCAAAGGCAACGTGCAGCGCTCTTCTGCTACATCTGAACTAAACAATCCGGAAGAGATTGAACTGGATATATAAACCCTCATATAGATATATAAATATTAATTCATTCCGTGACTGTCTTTTTGCATCCGTACATTTTCTGCTTTTAAAAAAAGCTTTATTTTTTTCTGAAAAATTTGGAAAATTCATTTTCCAAATTTCGCGTCTGTGACAAATTTCCTTGTGATGTTTGCTGATCCGCCTGGCAGCCAGGCCAAATCCCAGGCCGAGATTGTAGACGGACAGGCAGGGCAGTTAGTGCTAACTTCTCTCTGGCGGGTCCGATGAGTTACACTCTAGGCAGAGACTCCCGGTCTGGGAATCGTCTCAGAAAGTTACACTCACAAACCCAGTAGGATCATTCCTCGTAATGCTGTGAGATCTTACAGTGTATACTGTTTGTTCTATTTACCTATTACAATAATTACTTGATTTATTTCTAATACTATCTTCTTCCTTTGGACCGAAACACAACAACATTAACAAGACAAAATGCCTCCAAAGTTTGACCCAAGTGAAGTTAAATACCTATACTTAAGAGCCGTTGGTGGTGAAGTTGGTGCTTCCGCTGCTTTAGCTCCAAAGATTGGTCCATTAGGTCTATCTCCAAAGAAGGTCGGTGAAGATATCGCCAAGGCCACTAAGCAATACAAGGGTATTAAGGTTACTGTCCAATTGAAGATTCAAAACAGACAAGCCACTGCTTCTGTTGTTCCATCTGCTTCTTCTTTAGTTATTACTGCTTTGAAGGAAGCTCCAAGAGACAGAAAGAAGGACAAGAACATCAAGCACAGTGGTAACGTCGCTTTAGATGAAATCATTGAAATTGCCAGACAAATGAAGGACAAGTCTTTCGGTAGAACTTTGGCTTCCGTCACTAAGGAAATCTTAGGTACTGCTCAATCTGTCGGTTGTCGTGTTGACTTCAAAAACCCTCACGATATCATTGAAGGTATTAACGCTGGTGAAATTGAAATTCCAGAAAACTAAGGTAATATATAATAAAATAATACCAAAAATATTCCTCCATTAATCATTTGCCAGTTTTTTTCTCATTCTATAATTTTACTAATATAAGGTTTTAAGATGATACAAAAACTTTTTACGTCATTTATTACTCCCATCATATTTTATTTTTTCTTTTATTTTAAATCCACATTTGATAATATTCCCTTATTCCATTCCAAAAAATTAAAATTCTTATTGAAAAGTTTTTTTTGTTATTATTATTATTGGTCCTACTTGAATCTTGATTATATTTCCAATTGATTACAACAATTAAAACGAACGTTTGACGACACTCTGGTGCCTAGTGGTTTAATCTTTCTTCGGAATTATTGACAATACTATACTAGGTTCCTATTTTGGATTCAAACAAGAACAAATTGACAACTTACTCAACAAAATAATCCTTTACTCTATGATTATATTGTTCCATTTTTCAGTGTCAAATATTTCATTTCATTATATATCTATTGTAGTTCTTATCTTGCACAATAATTCTTTGGAATTTCATAATCTTGTCCTATAAATAAGGTTTATTAAAGAGTAATACACTATTCTACCTTATTTACTTTATTTTCTTGACTTGAATCATCTTTAAATTTAATATCTTAATGTCATAAATATCTTTATTTTTAAAGTGAAAAATTACTAATCATATTAATCATGACATCTTGAACTGTGGTATGTCAAAATACAAATGGAAGGACCTAATATCACTTAACTCTGCTGCAGATGCCTATTCTTCCCCATTGTCATGTTTAGCACATGTTGATATGAATGCTTTTTTCGCCCAAGTAGAGCAAATTAGATGTAAATATACCAAAGATGACCCTGTTGTTTGCGTTCAATGGAGTTCCATTATTGCAATTTCATATGCTGCTAGAAAGTATAATATTACTAGAATGGACAATATTGATACAGCATTGCAGAAATGTAAAGATTTGATACCTATCCATACAGCTGTGTTTAAGAAAGGTGAAGATTTTTGGCAATATCATGATGGTTATGGATCTTGGAATAAAGATAAAGACAAGAAACTATCGCCTGAAATGTATAAAGTATCATTAGATCCTTATCGTAGAGAGAGTAGAAAAATTATGAAGATATTCAAAGAATATTGTGATTTGGTGGAAAAGGGAAGTGTAGATGAAGCATTCTTAGATTTAGGACGTCTCTGTTTTCAAAGTTTAATGCAAGAAGATGAAAATAACGAGGTATCACAATTCCATGAGATAAGGGATTTATTTATTAGTGGTAGGTATGATTTGGATTCAAACATGCCACTTATTCCCAGTGATTTAGAAGAAACTTTAAAATTCAAGGGTGACGTTTACCGAGCTGATACAGATGATAGGCCGTTGTTTGAAGATTGGGATGATGTAATATTTGCTCTTGGTTCGAAGATAGTGTTTGATATAAGAAAATGCATCGAGGATCAACTTGGTTACACAACTTCATGTGGTATTGCAAGAACAAAGACAATTTGTAAATTAGGTTCAAATTTTAAAAAGCCAGATGCACAGACTGTGATACTCAATAAATCGATAAATGATTTCTTAGATTGTGGTAAATTTGAAATTATAAGTTTCTGGACTTTAGGCGGTTCATTAGGGAAACAGCTTTATAGTATACTAAATTTACCTTCCAAACACACGATAAAATATATAAGAGACAATTGGTCTACTCCTAAAGAACTTCAGGAATATATGGATACTGAAATAAAGCATACTAATTTTATGCCAGATCAAAATAAATCTGATTTTGAGAAAACTGATGTGCTATGTAATAAACTATTTGACATTGTGAGAGGCCAATATTCCACTTTATTAAACCCAAAACCCGTAGTGAAATCAATGATGTCTAACAAAAATATGAGAGGGAAATCTTGCTCCAATGTAATTGATTGCGTGTCATGGTTAGAAGTTTTCTGTGGGGAATTGAATAGTCGTGTCAAAGAATTAGAACAAGAATATAATAAAGTCATTATACCGAAAACCATTTGTGTTTATCTGAGAACGGAAATGGGGGAAAGTTACAGAAAATCTGCACCATTTCTCTTAAGGTCTTCTAAATTAAATTCTGAAGAATTACTGAGGGCCGGAACCAAACTTATAAAAGAGTTAGATTCAAAACATGCTGGACCAAAGTCTGAAAGATTTTATCCACTAAGAAACTTAAACATGACCATTTCCAATTTTGATATTATAGATTTACAAAAGACAGTTATGGATATGTTTGGAAATCAAGTACAAGTGTTCAAGTCTACGGATGATGAGCATGAGTCTTCTAGATCTCCAACTGTTGTGGAGGCCTTTCATTGTGAAAGATGTAATATAACATTTGAAAATAATAAAGACTTCCAAGAGCATAAGGATTTCCACGTAGCATTAAAACTCTCCGAAAGTATAAATGGTACGGATGAAAACTCCTCAAATCTATCTGTCGGTGAACGAAGATTATTATTTTCCTCTAAACAGAAAAGACCTCTTGTAACACAGACAACTAAATCTAAAACTTTGAGAAATAAGAAGGCAAAATCTTCTTCAAATGGAGGTGATATACTAAAATTCTTCTCCAAATGATATTATTTATTTAATTTATTTAATTATTTATGAACATATTATTATATGTCCTGCATCACTAAACGTCAGTAAATTATACCAGTCGAATATTAAAATATGTGTAGCCAAGTGAGATATTTAAACCATTTTGGTTCTACAAGAATACACTTAGCTAATACATATGTTTCAGTAGAAGAAGGTTGTTTCCCGGTAATATAGTCGAGCATATTTTTCTTGGGTATTGACTCTAAAGTACCATCGATAACACATTTTCTTCCTTTTAATTCACTCACTTTTGCTCTTAATATCACTGTTGTATCTAGTGGTATATCCTTCTTAAAGTTTAAAATTAGCTTAGCTGTAACACCTCTTTTATTTGGCAGTAAAGGGAAACCACAATAGCATAACCCTTCGTCTAATAGTAATGATATCACACCTTTATGAATTTTCTGATTTTCATTACTCAACCCTTTACCCAGATGGTAGAACACTGTCAATGATTTGTCTTCATGATTATGGAATATTAATGGATCGATCTCTAATTTTGTTGGACCAAATAATGCACCTTGTCCAACGTGATAAGAACGATGTCCCTTTGGAATACGTTCACTTTGAACAGAATGGTCAACATCAGGGTCCTCTTGTAATTGACGATACAAGGGTAAATTAGCAATCTTTTCTAGAATATCGGAACGTTGTAAGGTCAAAGGTTGTCTTTGATGAGTTCTGTTATCTAACCGTGGCTCCACAGGATCATTTAGAGATAGCGAATTCGATTCATCTGGCCATGACTTAATAAAGGTAACAACCCCCAAAGTAAAACCAACTGTAGGTAACAATACAAATCTGTTCAAAGGTCTTAATATACTCATTCTGGTGTTTTTTTGCAGTTCCTGTCAAAATATATTAAATCTTACCTTTCGGATTTTAGTAGTTTTAAGTATTTAATAGTGATTTTTTCAACATTTTAAGGGAATATATCATAAGATGATCAATATAAAAAATATATAACTATTAAATCTAGTATCACGCAGCTGTTAAGCTTTTTTGTGTGTCGTTCATATTATATTCCACAATCAAATCTTCAAAATTCTCAGCATTCTTAATATGTAACCCATGTTCGTTTGCTAAATGAAGTAGACAAATAAAGCAAAAACTTGTGGAGATATCTTTCATCATCTCTGCCGGGTATAATTTTGTTAATTCCTTAGAAATTTCCGAAAACTTCAATGTGACAGTAGAATCAGACGTAGACTCTGTAGTAGTGTCTTGCTTTTCCTCTTCTTTTTCAGGTGTGCCTTGATTATCTTCATCCTTCTTTGGTGTGTTTTCCACTGAAGAAGACTTTTGTGTGGCTAAGATGTTAACGGACTTCCAAACGCTGTTCTTTAACCTTCTCACATCAACTTTTTTGGAAACACGTGAATAATTAACCTTATTAGTATTCAATATTGGTTTATATTCATCGGTAGAAGATAATTCAGGTTTATTTTCATTATCAAGTCCTTCACCTTGGCCTATATCATCATGATCTTCATATTCTGCATCATTAAATGCTTGGTTAAAATCAATTCCATCAGCATCTTCATCGAAGGGATTTTCAACTTCCATCTCTCTAATATCTGCCTCAGTATGAATTTCGTTTTCTTCCTGTTCTTTCCTTTCATAATTATCAGCCCAGAAGACTTCATCTGCAATTTCTGGAACGTTCCCATTATGTGCGCTATTGTTAGTCGTGTCTTGATACAATCTTGAATTAACCATGCTACGATTGGTTTGATCTCTATTACGTCTTTTTCTGAACAAACTCATTTTCTGTTGTGGTTTAATAAACAATTTGGTTATTCTATCACTGGAGAAATGGTAATCATCAGGTAATAAATAATGAGATTCATCTGTCCGTAGTCTTTGAGGTAATTCGATATTTTGTTTATTCTTAGGAGCAAAAATAGTTTCTTCCAAATTATCATCCAAATTTAAGAAATTTATTTCAAATTGTTTCTTCTTAGACTTCTTCTTGGTCAAATCTTTCTTGTCGTCCCCATCAATAGTACCATCGGTAGCTTGTGCTGATTCTGTTCCAGCGGATGTAACATCATTTGTCTGTTCATTTAGTAAAGTTTTTTTAATATTACGAACTTTCCAATGTTCTCTACCACGCCAATTCTTTTTTAATGTTTCATCAAAATATGCCATTAAATCTTGCTCTAGCATACTTCCTGAAGTAGTATCATTTCCCTTATCCATATTTGAGTCATTGAAACCTTCGTTTGCATAGTCATCATCTTCTTGTCCATCGATGAAATCATCACCTGCTTCACCTGTAGAATATTCTAAGTCTGGAACACCAGCAGCATCTAAATCATTGATATTGTTGACTGGTGTGACTTCTGCTAATTCTTGCTCAGTTAAGAAATTATTATTAACACTATCAATAAATGATTTCTCTTTATTAACATCTTCCACTACAGATCGCAGCTGTTGAAGTGAGGGTGAAACTTCACTTATAGCAATTTTATCAAAATTAATATAATCCATCCCAAGACTTAAAATTTCATCTTCAATAATGAAAGTTGAATCTTTGATATCATCTTCTTCTCGTAGTGATTGTGATAAAGTTTTATTTCTAGATATGCTAACATCAGAATCCTCTTCCAAACTATCGTTATCTTTATCTTCTTCTTCACTTTCTTCATTTGTTTGTTCTTTGTTGTTTTCTGGGAGATCATTAGAATCCTTTATTGATGCATCAAACACAATTCTACCAGTGTTATCAATATTTAAAGTGTTTAATAATAAACTTTTCGCACCACCTTCATCAAAATCCACCAAAGCTTTTTTGAACAGTGGATCGATGTTAAGTTCTTGATCAAGTTCTTTCATTTGAATGGTATCAAACTCTACTAACGTTGTCTCTAACACTCTATTGTAAACTCTTGATTTAGCTGAGGCTGGATCAGTATCTTTTCCAATGGGGAGTCCTGTCAATGGATCTATTTGCACACTATCATCAGCGTCTTCATCATCACCTTCAGAGTTACCTTCAGAACTTCCTTCTTTCCCCTTCTCTTGTTTCTTATGTGCCAGACCACTCAATAACTTCCCTGTTTCACTAGTGACAGAATCCACTCTTGATGAATAAATTTTCACACAACCGTCTAAAGTAGCAGAAGCCTTTTGGAAATTGATATTATTCTCTGAATCTCTCAACACGTTCAAGTCGTAGAAGTAATCAATCAATGCAAAATTCCAACTATTTCTGGAATTGATCTTATTATCCGTGGCCATTTTGATCCATTCTTCAAAATTGGCCATCATAGTGGAACGGTTAGTAAACAACCCGTTATCCTGGTCATCTTCTTGTTCATATCGTATCCGTGTTGTCATATCTCAAGCAACTTTCTTATCTTTACGTATGTGATGTCAATGGAAGACTTGCTTTGTTTGAAATATTCGATGTGATCTCTGTTTACAATTTTAATATTGATTTTCGATATTTTTTTTCCCTTTTAAGAATTGAACTTTACATTCTAATAAAGATATATTAGCTAACAAGTGTAACATCACAAATATACTTGAGTATGGAGAGTATTTGAACTTGGTATTACATAAAATATGAGTTATACATTTCTGAGAATTTGGTATAATAGTTTTAATAATTAATGGGACTTAAATATCTTAAAGAGGATCTTTTTTTATTAAAGGTACCGCAAACTTATGTAACCCTCTGCATCATCTCAAAGGGTCTGCCTATATATCATTTCTTTTGGGTATATTCCAAAGGCTTCCTACGGTTTTTGTTTCCATTATGTAGGATTGAGAATGTTAATTAAATATGAAATTCTGAAAAATTGTGAAAATCTAATATTAATAACCCTTCAAATTTTTAATGGGGCAATAGTGTTATAAGTGTATTATTATATATAATTTTTAGTTGAGCATATTATGGTATTTTATCAACTTTAACTGAGTTTATAAATTTTTTTTTTGTTTAGCTAAAATATGTAATATTTATTTCATAGCCTCAAATCAAACAAGTTTAAATAAAAACAATTTGATAAAAATCATTGAAAAATATAAATTCAATGAATAAAAATGTAATAAGAAAGGATAGTATTTATTTGAATATAAAATTAAAATTTATTTACTGCTCTGTTAATATAGTATATGATCTTTTTTTTTTTATTTTTATTTCTTCCTTCTTTTGATACTAATATATATACGGAATTTTTGAAGAGGAGAGGTTAGAGTGGTAAAAAACATATAGTCTTGAGAAAAAAGGATTCTTAGAAAGTAGCCACAAATGATTCAGTGGCAGATTTCAAAGTTTCCATCAAGGGTTTAGGTAATTCACCAGTATCTCTAATTGAAGCTAAAATTTCATCATGGTTAGATTTCAAGTAAGCTAAGAATGAAGATTCAAATTCTGCAATTCTAGACAATTCGATGGAATCCAAGTAACCGTTAACACCTGCATAAATCAATGGAACTTGTTCTTCAGCAGATAATGGTTGATATTGACTTTGTTTCAATAATTGAGTTAATCTTTCACCTCTCACCAAAGTTTGTTTAGTGGAAGCATCTAAATCAGAACCAAATTGTGCAAAGGCAGCGACTTCTCTGTATTGAGCCAAGAACAGTTTCAAAGAACCGGCGACTTGTTTTAAAGCTTTCACTTGAGCAGCGGACCCAACACGAGACACGGATAGACCGACATTAATGGCAGGTCTAATACCTTTATAGAATAATTCAGCTTCTAAGAAAATTTGACCATCAGTAATGGAAATGACATTAGTTGGAATATAAGCAGAGACATCACCACCTTGAGTTTCAATGATAGGTAAAGCGGTTAAAGAACCACCACCTTCCTTTTCAGACATCTTAGCGGCTCTTTCCAATAATCTTGAATGTAAATAGAAAACATCACCAGGGTAAGCTTCACGACCAGGTGGACGTCTTAATAACAATGACAATTGACGGTATGCCACAGCTTGCTTGGATAAATCGTCGTAGACAATCAAAGCATGCTTACCATTATCTCTAAACCATTCACCAATGGATGCAGCAGTAAATGGTGCTAAGTATTGTAATGGAGCAGCTTCTGATGCGGTAGCAGCGACAATAATAGAATATTTCAAAGCATCATGTTGTTCTAATGTTTGTACCAATTGAGCCACAGTAGATCTTTTTTGACCAATGGCAACGTAAACACAGTATAATTTTTTGGATTCATCTGCACCAGCATTCCATCTTTTTTGATTTAAGATAGTATCTAAAGCGACAGCGGTCTTACCAGTTTGACGATCACCAATAATCAATTCTCTTTGACCTCTACCAATTGGCACTAAGGCATCGACAGCTTTCAACCCAGTTTGCACTGGTTCGTGAACTGATCTTCTTGGTAAGATACCAGGAGCCTTCATTTGTGCTCTGGCATATTTAGCTGCTTTGATGGGGCCCTTACCATCAATGGGGTTACCTAGAGCGTCGACCACTCTACCTAACAAAGCTGGACCGACTGGGACATCCACAATCTTACCAGTTCTCTTGACAATTTCACCTTCTTTCACTAATCTATCAGAACCAAATAAGACGATACCCACTTGACCGGCTTCTAAATTTAAAGCCATACCTTTCACACCAGAGGAGAATTCGACTAATTCTTCAGCTTGAATGTTATTTAACCCGTAGACACGAGCAATACCATCACCGACAGCCAGGACTCTACCAGTTTCATTCAAAGCTGATTCATTCGAGATACCTTTGATTCTCTCCTCTAAGATGGAGGAGACCTCAGTAGGTTGAGCTTTAGCTGTGGTAGAAGCGAATCTTAAACGACTACCTTGTTGAATAGCATTGGTGGCAGTGGTCTTTAAGATGGATTGTCTTGTGGCGTTCAGTACAGTTCTTGACAGTGAACGTAGAGCGACAGCACGTTGAGATAACATTGTTGTTCAATTGATTCCTTTTTGTTTGTGAAGAGGAGAAGTTAAAGTGAGAGAGAAGAGAGAAGAGAGTGAATTAAACAAAGGGATTTAAAAGCGTTTCGAGGTTTCTATTTCTTTGTTGCACTTTTAAATTCTTTAAAGCGGGAAAATTGAGTTTCCACCAATGAGACAAAGAGGAATACACAGGAAGAGCTCTGGGGCCCTGAGCACACTGGGACCGCCCCAAAGTGGCCCCGGGAGTGGTATATAATGGTTGGGAGTACCATGGGGGGCTTACACTGGTCTTTCCAGGTTGTTAATCGGTGGGATATTGACTTGTTTCGAGGAAATTCGTCTCATTGGTCGAAATATACGTAATTTTTGTATATATAACCGCTGAAATGCTATATATTATATCATATGGTGAGTATATATATATATGTGAGTGGTTGATATATTATTGTACTGTGTTTATATAAAGTTGTAAGCTGTGTCTTGACGGGAAGAGAGAACTGATAAGAATATGCTTAGTATAATGACTTGATCTTCAAATTTATAATTATTTTGACAAGATCACAATAGTATTAATCACAACAACCAACACATATATACAGCCAACCATATATAGATGCACTACGTATTACCCCATGATGACTCCACTTAATGTGAATCATAGTGAATTAATTATTATAGGGAAGTGAAAAAAAATAATTAGAGGCAATTTAAGATTAAACGGAGCCAAAAAAGGAGATCGATTAGAAGATAGTACAGATAACAACACTAACAACCGCTATATTAACGCTATAACAATGCCTATGATACCTCCACCAGGGGTGTTTATTAAACCGTCGTCGCATTACTCGTCGGACCCAGATCTATCTCAACGCAATCAAAGACGTAGTACGTCTATGTCCTCGTCACCTATTACCCAATCGCCGGCAAGAAGAAGATCTTCCACTATTAAGAATGCCCTATCGTCATTCTTAGGCAATACACAACCGAGTACTACTACTAGTACTACTAATGCCTCTACTAAGGTGAATACGTCAAGACGACATAGTACGACGTCGGTGTCACCTGCCAAACCACATCAATATCATCAATTACCTAGAAATTCTACAGATCCCACAATGATTCCAACTGCTAATGACGTGGCTGTGGAGTCTGATGATGAGGACTCTAACCATTTAAGTCGATCGATCTCACCCATTGTATGTCCTTTAAACAATAAAGAGTTTTTGAACGATTATTTAACAGGGAGAGGGTTTCTCAATCCAAAGAAAGTTATTAGTAAAAAAGGTACTCACCCATTTAGTATTTGTATTGCCACGACGGGTGATTATGTTTTCTTACCCACAGTGTCTACCACTGATGATGAATATCTAATGAGATTGAATGGGTTAACTGAAGAGGATGAAGGTACTGTAGAAGCAGATCTATTATTACAACAAGAAGGTGAGAATAATACCACTCCAGAATATGGAAGTTACAGAGGCAACGATCAACCACAAGAGAATACTGCTTCTGATACTTCTAATTTTGAAATGGATGCTTCCATGACATCTTATAACATTGCAGTGATCGTGTCCACAATGAAATCTATCGAAACATCTGATTTACAATTAGAATTATGTTCCAGGGTGAAAGTGTTTTGGAATAATGGGTTACCTCCCACAAAGAAAACTGATGAAGAATTTTATAATGCCTCATGTATGAAATGGGAATTGACAGATTCTAATTACAATTTGTTTATACCGTTAAACATATCCAACGAGGAACAAATTATTGAAAACAATGAAAACAATTTACAAACACAATTGTATAAGAATAGTAACTCATCCGATAGGAATTACATTGATAAGAACAAGACTAAAGTTGAATTTTTTGAAACTATTAACCCAACAAATACTAATACATTACAACCTGGTGTCTATGTATTTATTTTGCCCATCGTGTTTAGTAATCATATTCCTGAAACTTTATATTATCCATCTGCTAGAGTGAGCTATAGATTGAAGATTGGTACAAGATTATTGGAGAACGATACAGATTCTCTACCATCTCCTGCATCATCAGTGTCAGTGGCATCTCAAGGTTCTCAAGTGTCATTGAGAAATACAGAATTGGAACAATCACAATACAGAAAATTACGTAAAAATTCTATCTTTAAAAAGATGAAGAATTCTTTACATTTAGCACCCCATGACAAATCCAATATTAACATGAATGAATTGTTTGGTGAATATCCAATCAAAGTGATCAGAACTCCACCACCTATCTCTATATCTACTGCTAACAAGCCCATTTATATTAACAGAGTTTGGACTGACTCTTTATCATATGAAATTTCATTTGCACAAAAATACGTTTCATTGGATAGTGAAGTACCCATTAAGATTAAATTAGCCCCCTTGGAGAAAAATCTTTGTATTAAGAGAATTAGAATTAGTGTCAATGAAAAAATCACATTTGTCAGTAAAGATTTAGAATATGAATACGATCAAGTGGACCCAGTGGCTAAAGATCCTTACAATCCATACTATTTAGATTTCCAAATGAAGAGACGTAAAGAACGTAATTTACCCTTATTAGAGATTAGAACGAAAGAGAGAGGTTCTCGTGCCTTAAGAGAGGAAGTGGTTGAAAATTCCTGTGGTGATAATTTAATTTCCTATAGTTCATTTGAACCTGATAATGCTTCCTCTAAAAACAACAAGAGGAAAAGTAAAGATAAAAATGATGATGCTATCGGTATCACTGAACCAATTAGTATTGAAACCGTTTTACGATTCCCTAAATTTGAAGATTTAGACAAGAAACGTGCTAAAATGATCCCACCTTATGGTATTGATTCATTCCAATCTGTACCGAACCCAGAGAATGCTCCAGGGACAACAACTAACACCGCCGCAAGTCATCACCGTACTAGTGTTATGGGATTTTTATCTGGTCATCATCCTAATGTACCTGAACCATTGACACCAAAGATTCATGATAAAAGATTCCATAAGACTAAGTTTAAGACAAATTCTGGGTTACCAGTGAAATATCATACTAGATTAAACACCACAAAGCGTGGGTTATATTTAGATTCATTACATTTCAGTAATGTTCATTCACATCATAAATTGGAGATTATGTTACGTATTAGTAAACCTGATCCAGATGAACCAGAGAAATTACGTCACTATGAAGTGTTAATTGACACACCAATTTTCTTAGTCTCTGAATTATGTAATAGTGGTAACATGGAATTACCCACTTATCATATGGCTATGATTGACACAGATAATCCAGCAATTCCCAAGGGAGAAACAGGTATTCATTTACCACCAAGTTTTGAAGAGGCCATTTCTGTACCTAATTCACCTTTAGTGTCTCCAATAGGTTCCCCCAATTTAAGATCCTCTATGTACGATGTGGATAATTTATCCATTCAACAACTATCGTTGTCAAGAGCCACATCTATCAGTGGCCCTTCAGGTGGTGGTCCTGGCGGTAACATTGACCCTAATGCTGAAATAAGGTTTAACAATTTAGATAATCTATTACAAACGTTACCCAGAGATAATGAAGCCAAATCAGCACCATTGTTTAAAAAGGACTATCAATTAACTCATCATGATCGTGATCAAACTTCCACCAGTGATGTAGAGACGTTAAGTGAACCACCCAATTATGATGAAGCCACGAAATAATGACAATAATAACTATACATGTTTTAGTTAATATATATATGTACTTGATATATTTACATATATTTTATATATAATAGACACAATTTTTTTCCATTCAAATATGCAATGCACCTCTTGCTGTATTGACACCAATATTACTTAACATACGTAAACCTGTGGTCCCCATGGGGAAATATGATACAGCATAATACAATACAGCGATCAATTCTACCACTGCACTACATATAGTGAGAATGGTACTCTTGGCAAATGCAGCAAAATACACTGTAGCTATACAACTAGCGAAAAAGAATACCGTGAAGGGCAATCTCTCTTTCGAAGAGACGTGTTTCACAAATGCTAGAGGCCCCATCATGACACCAAACGCTAGGACAAACAGTAAGGACCCCATGGTCCACAATAAGGCGAATTTTCTTGGTTTGATGGCCAACACAGGGAAAAGGAACACACATAGTGTGAAACAAGCCACTGAACCTAATATGAAGCAAACGAAAAGAACCATTCTTTCCCAACGAGACAAAGAGAACCATGCAGGTTCCGAATCCTGTATCAAATCCTGTCTAGTCAGGGGCAATCTTTGATACACGCCTTGTGCCCTTTCATTCAATGAATCAGCCCACGACGATAACAATGTCCTAGCAGACTCGTCACCGGCCGTGTTGGCAGCACCGTTTTCGTTATGCGATCTGTTCCACCTGCCCAGGGACTCACGCAGCTGGTCCAGTTGTGAATCTGTATTCGTACTCATCTCTTATGGCTCTTGTTCTTGTTGTTGTTTCCCACACTGTTAAGACACATACACTATATATTCAATCTACTGAAATAATGTCCCATTCACAAATATGATACAGCCGCACCATAAATGCCACTTTCCGTCCACAGTGACACCAGTTTTTTAATTTTCCCGTGGAATTTGAAAAAAAACGGATTTTCAATTCATATATTACTTGGTTTCCTGTTAAGAAACTTTAACAATGTGAGTCAGTCGCTGTTGGTGATAAATAACAGACAATAAGAGGACATGACAGATCAGGACGAGAATCACAGGCTGCTGGACGAGCTGATAAACAGTCACGGAGCACAGTACAGGGGCGGAGACATGCAGACACCGCAACAGCAGGGTGGGTTACACAGTTTTCTTGATACCACTGCCTATCCACAGTTAGAGGATAATTTAGACCCACATGAGTTCTTACAGTTCACAACGTCGATAGATACGACCCATTTGGAGACTAAATTCATACAACAACAGGAACAGCAACAACAACAGGGAATGGAACATGCGTATCCTGCTACACCGGCATTACAACAAGAAAAATTATTATATCATGGTAAAAATCACATCGATGATGAAACGGGATCAGGTACCACGTCTTTCTTGGATGACATGTTCACGACGTCTCATTTGATACCACATAATCAATCACAAGATGTGAAATTGGAACATCCAATGACGTTACATAATATCCCACTCGCGACACCAGAGCATTCATCATCATTTAGTGAACCAATACCACCTGAATTGTTGTTTAGTCATGGTGCTGATGATGCCATGTTTGATTACGTTGACGACTCATCTTTATCGTCTAGTGTCAATTCAGATATATCTTCATTTTCTTTCAACCCTTTACAATTGGAATCCAATGGCATTGCAAGGTCTCCCTCGAGTGTATCTTCAAGTTATATACGGCCTGGGAACTACTTGTCACAATCGTTAAGACAACCAACTGGGATGATGGGAACACCAAAATCAAGACATTCATCTTTGGCTAACGTTAACAATTCTTTAGATCATTCATTGAGTACTTCTGTACCGAAATCGTTATCACATTTATCTTCTGATGAAAGGTTGAGAAGGAAAAGAGATTTCCATAATGCTGTGGAGAGACGTAGAAGAGAATTGATCAAGCAAAAGATAAAAGAATTGGGTAATTTAGTACCACCATCATTGCTATGCTTTGATGTAGGTGGGAAACAAGTGAAACCAAACAAGGGTATCATCTTAAACAAGACTGTCGAGTATATTAGATTCTTACTATCAGTAGTGGATGCACAACAACATAAAGAACGTTTATTAAAGGATAAAACTGAAGAATTACAAATGCAATTGAATGGGTTGGATCTAAATAAAACTACAATTAAAAATGATGATGAAGATAACGACTTAAATCAATTTTTATCTGGGAACTTAGCTGAAGCTGAAGATAATAAGAAATTAATGTTTGGTAATAACGGAATGGAACCACATAATTCAGCTGATTATTTATTAGAATTCGACTCTTAAATAGGTAACTTCATTATATATGCATTTTATATTTAATCCAAAAAAAAAAATAAAATTATTTGAAAGATTAATAAATTAATCAAATAAAAGATAGAGAGAAATCAAACTAAAACCACTGGACATACAAGAAGAAGATCAATCATGGGGTTGATTAAGAAAGTGACCATGTGGTCAGATGACAGTTCACTAGATTATTTATCAGTGAACCCAACGAGAGATGAAGTGACGCATTATAGAGTGGATCCCTTACAAGAAAATGATGACTCCATTGTGAAAGTAAACACTTTGAAAAATTTCTCTAATATTACTTGTCTAGATTATTCAGAGAATACACCTGGTCTAGTTGGGATTGCTGAAAGAGAAGGTTTTATCAAATTGGTCAATGTTTTTGCTGATGAGACTGATTTAGTGGTACGACCTAAACAAAGAAGATGTATTAATGCCATTGGTATTAATAACGTCGGGTTAGTGGCAATGGGGTTAGATAAACATAGACAGGATTCTTCTTTACAAGTGTGGGATATCAATTATCAGAAACAAGGTGAAAATTTGGTGAACGTTTCATTTGAATATTGTCTTAATGAATCCATTGTATCTTTACAATTCTTATCTGATATATCATTAATGGTATCCAGTACGAAATTTTTAAAAGAAATTGATTTAAGAGTGAAAAATCCAGTGTATCAACATCCAACTAGATTGTCATATGATATTAAATTGAACCCATTCAATGATTGGCAATTTAGTACTTATGGTGATGATGGAACTTTAGCCATTTGGGATAGAAGAAAATTATCTGGTAGTGAGGAGGGGACACCATTATTAACCTTTGATAAATTGGTTGGTGCAGGTGCTGCCTCTAGAAAATATATGAACTCATGTTTCCGATGGTCAACTGTACAAAATAGAGAATTTTCTACATTACATAGAGGTGACACGATAAAACGTTGGAGACTTGGATCATCCACAGAGTTGGATGAAAATGGTGATGAATCAGAAAGTTTATTTGTATCCACAGTACATGACATTACTACCACATTTGATAGAGTCGCCACATTCGATTACATTCCCAAGGATAATCACAGAACAAGTATTATTTGTATGAGACAATCTGGGACGGTGTATAGAATGCCCATGGTACAATCATATTCTAAAACTGTATTCAATTTTAATAATTCATTAATTTTATCCAAGTGTGAAAACCCACAAATTGATGAGATTACAGTTACACAAGATGAGGAAAAATCTAATTTGGAAAACATCACTACTGTATTGAAAAATTTGTCATTTGAAGATTTGGGACTGGGTGACGATTATCTTGGTGAAAGTGATGGTAATAATGATAATGATGACGACGAGGATGAAGATCAAGAAGAAATTGAACAAGAAAAAGTTGAACAAGAGGATAAAAGCAGTATACATAGTGATGACCATTCACAAACTGATGAAAACTATACATTACTATGGAAACCAGAAAGACTTTTACAAAAGGATATCAGTGTCATTATGAGATTGAGAGCCATGATAGGTTATGGTCTAGATCCAATGACCACTGTGGAATTAATTGACAAATCAAAGGCGTTACAAAATTATGCTTATATTAGAAATACATGGAGATGGTTAGCCATTGCCAAGGCATCTGTAGATGATGGTACCATGGTATCAGGTGATTTGGATCTGGGTTATGAAGGTATCATCGGTATATGGAATGGGTTGGATGGGATTTCCAATCAAAATAGATACGTACAAGATGCAATCCTTACTGATAAACAATTGAATAGAGAAATGGCGAAAATAATAAAATTGAGAAGGAAAAACAAAGCTAATCTAGGTCACAAGAGTCCTGTAGCTCAATTTGCAGATTCTCCAAAACATATCCAAAGAAGATTATGTTTAATTATATCTGGGTGGGATCTTTCTCGTTCAGATTATGAAGAGAAATATAATTTGATCATTAAAAATGGACATTGTGAAAAGGCAGCTGCATGGGCAGTATTTTTTGGTGATATTCCAAAGGCAGTGGAAATCTTAGGTGCATCCAAGAAGGAAAGATTAAGATTGATTGCCACAGCTATTGCAGGTTACATGGCATATAAGGACCAACCAGGAAACAATTCTTGGAGAGATCAATGTAGAAAAATGTCATCTGAATTGGATGACCCTTATTTGCGTGTCATCTTCGCCTTTATTGCAGACAATGATTGGTGGGATATTCTTTATGAACCAGCAATTTCTTTGAGAGAAAGGTTAGGTGTAGCATTAAGATTCTTAAACGATACTGATTTGACTCGATTTTTAGAGAGAACAGCATCTACAGTGACAGCTAATGGTGAATTAGAAGGTTTGATTCTTACAGGGATTACGCCAAGCGGTATTGATTTATTGCAATCCTACGTTAATAAGACTAGTGATGTTCAAACAGCTGCTTTGATATCTCTATTTGGTTCACCAAGATATTTCCATGATGAGCGTGTCGATGAATGGATTGATTCGTATAGAAAAATGTTGAATTCATGGGAATTATTTGCTATGAGAGCCAAATTTGACGTATTGAGAACTAAATTGTCCACTACAAGTTCAGGGCAAGTAACTACAAATATTAAACCAAGACAATTATACATTCAATGTATCAATTGTAAGAAAAATATTAATAATCCAATCAACGGCAAGAGTAACAACACATTGAATAATGTGGATCCATCGGAATTGATGAAAAAATACAATCAATCTGATTCTCAACAACCTAAGGTGAAAGATCAACATCATTATGCCTGTCCACATTGTGGTACTATGTTCCCCAGATGTGCTATTTGTTTGATGCCCTTGGGTACATCAAATTTACCCTTTATTATCAACGGTATCCAAAAACAAGCACCATCGGAAGACCAAGAAACCATATTAAATGGCTTAGACAACGAAGCAGAATCATCTTCTAGAATCTTAAGAAGGAAACGATTAAGGTTAAATGAATGGTTCAGTTTCTGTTTAACTTGTAATCATGGGATGCATGCCGGTCATGGAGAAGAATGGTTTTCGAGACACAATGTTTGTCCAACACCAGGATGTGATTGTCAATGTAACAAATACTAATATATAAATATGTGTATATATACTATTACGTGATAGAGTTTTAAGTTATTTGTTTACTATTACCCGCCATTATCTCCTATTGGAAACCACTGAAACGGGAAAAATATCTTAAATTTAGAAAAAGTTTCAGTTGTTTGACATCTTTGGAAAGTTTCAAATTGTTTTGATCTGGACAGTGACAAACTGGTATCGATAGAAGTCTAATTACTATATACTTCTTTCCTGATAAACAATATTACCATTATTTGTGATTTTTTTTCAAGTTACAATACTCTCAGATCAAAAACAGTGTACATAGATCCCAAAGATTTTTTGATCTCGTATTTATTGAATACCTTCTAATCACAAAAGGAAATCGTTTATTATTTTACCTTCTTTATTCACATTTAATCAAATACTATTATTTCTAATTAGATCGTGATGTTGTCCAAAGTTGAACAGGATATTAATAGAAAGATTGCCGTTGAGCAAAACATCATTCAAGGTGCCACTAACATGAAGAAAAAAACTGATAATGTTATGGTTATCCAGAAGTGTAATACAAACATCAGAGAGGCTCGTCAAAATATTGAATATTTGCAAGAGACTTTAAATAAGTTACGTCTAACAGATAACTCCCCAAAAGAGGAAGAAGTTGAAGAAATTGAAAATAAAAAGAAAGAACTAAATGAGAAAGGTTATGGGTATCTATCAACCATATCTCCAAAGGAACATGTATTTTCTCGTTTGGATTTAGTTAAATATGATTGTCCATCTTTATCACAAAGAATCCAATATCTTTTACAACAACTAGAATTTAAACTTCAAGTGGAAAAACAATATCAAGAAGCTAACACGAAGTTAACTAAATTGTACCAAATTGATGGTGATCAACTCAGTAGTTCTGCAGCTGAAGGTGGTGCCTTTGAATCGAAACAGAGAATTTTGATGTTGAAGAAGGCTTTAAAAAAATATCGTGCTATTAATGTCGATCTTGATCAACACAAACACCATGATTCAGATGTATTAACCAGTCAACCAAAATTTAGAAGAAAACAACTAACAGGTGTCTTGACTATCGGTGTAACTGCTATCAGAGATGTAGACCACATCCAATCTCCAATGTTCGCAAGATCACCAGAAAGTTACATTACGATTAAGATTGATGATACTGTTAAAGCAAGATCTAAGCCATCCAGAAATGATAGATGGAATGAAGAGTTTCAAATCCAAGTTGGGAAAGGTAACGAAGTGGAAATCACTATTTATGATAAAGTTAATGACATGATGACTCCCGTTGCAGTGATGTGGTTGTTATTATCTGATATCGCTGAAGAAATTCGTAAGAAGAAGGCAAATCAAACAAACGGTCAAGGGTGGGTTAGTGCATCCGATGTTAGTGGTTCTCGTCCTTCTAATCGTACAATAGACGCAGCAGATGATTCAAGAGTGGTATCTACAAGTAGTACCTTAAATGAACAGACTGCTCAAATTAATGAAGTTACGGGTACATCCAGCCCAATTACTACAAACCAATGGTTTATTCTTGAACCAGCAGGTCAAATTCTTTTAACTCTTGGGTTCCACAAAACCTCTCAACAACCAAGAAAGAACATGGTTGGTGGATTACGTCGTCACGGTGCTATTATTAACAGAGATGAAGAAGTGTTTGAACAACATGGTCATCATTTTGTACAAAAATCATTTTACAATATCATGTGCTGTGCATATTGTGGTGATTTCTTAAGATACACTGGGTACCAATGTCAAGATTGTAAATTTCTTTGTCATAAAAAATGTTATACTAACGTGGTTACCAAATGTATTGCTAAGACTTCTAATGACCAGGATGCTGATGAAGCCAAATTGAATCATAATATCCCACATAGATTTGTACCAACATCTAATCGTGGTACTAAATGGTGTTGTCACTGTGGTTATATTTTACCTTGGGGTAAGCATAAAGTTCGTAAGTGTTCCGAATGTGGGATTATGTGTCATACACAATGTGCCCATTTGGTTCCAGATTTCTGTGGTATGTCTATGGAGATGGCAAACAAGATTTTGAAAACTATCCAGGATACTCAACGTACACAAGGAAAGAAACAAAGAAGACTACCACCTTCACAAGAAAGAACTCCAATTGCTGCTGTTTCAAAAGATCATTCACCAAGTAAAATGTCAAATAAACGTCAATCTGCTTTCTTCCAACCAAATGACGTCAGTTATCCAGAACATAGGCAAAACTCAGCACACCAGTATAACGATAATTATAAAGCGGTTCCAGCTATACCGCAATCTGCAACTTCTCCAACTAAGAGAGAAATGGCTACTGCTGACAGATTGAACAATTTTATTGAACAAAATGATCCATATTTGAATTTCACAAATAGCGCATCCTATAACGAATCAGACGTCAGAGGTCAAAATAAAACATTAGATCCACAAAATGCCTCCGAAGATCCTTCTATTATCATTCCAGTCCTTTCTGGTGAGCGTGAAACTGATCACTTCGATAATCAAAGACAAGTGGAAGAAGCTTACAGAGAAGAAAACGAACTATGGGAAGAAAAACGTCGTCAAATGGAATTAGAAATTGAAAAACAACGTCAAGAACAATATAATGAATATGAAAAAGAACAAGACGGTCCTGTTTTGTTGGAGACTACTCAAAGGGTTGCACAAGAGACTGATGAGTACCCTGAAGAAGATATGACTATAGACACAACTGCATCAAATCCATTCCGTGAAATGAATAATCAAACATTCCAACAGGAACAAGAACAAGTGTCTAAGGACATATTGGAGCATACGACACCTCTTGTAGAAACCCATACCGAAATATCGAGAACATCTGGACAATCATCCCCACAAAAGTCTCATACAGCCTCAAGACATAAGAAGAAGTCAGGGAAACGTCGTAAGGTGTCTTTGGATAATTTCATTTTATTAAAAGTTTTAGGTAAAGGTAATTTTGGTAAAGTCATTTTATCAAAATCTAAAAATACTGGTAGACTATGTGCAATTAAAGTCTTGAAGAAAGATAATATTATCCAAAACCATGACATAGAAAGTGCTAGAGCTGAAAAGAAAGTGTTCTTATTAGCAACAAAGACCAAACATCCATTTTTAACAAACCTATACTGTTCATTCCAAACTGAGAACCGTATTTATTTTGCAATGGAATTTATCGGTGGTGGTGATTTAATGTGGCATGTTCAAAATCAAAGATTATCAGTCAGAAGAGCTAAATTTTATGCTGCTGAAGTTTTATTAGCCTTAAAATACTTCCATGATAATGGTGTTATATACCGTGATCTAAAACTGGAGAATATTCTACTTACTGCCGAAGGTCATATCAAGATTGCAGATTATGGTTTATGTAAGGATGAAATGTGGTACGGTAACAAAACATCCACATTCTGTGGTACACCAGAATTCATGGCGCCTGAAATTTTGAAGGATCAAGAGTATAGTAGAGCAGTTGACTGGTGGGCCTTTGGTGTTTTGTTATATCAAATGTTGTTATGTCAATCTCCATTTTCAGGTGACGATGAAGATGAAGTGTTCAACGCCATCTTAACAGATGAACCATTGTATCCAATTGATATGGCTGGTGATATTGTTCAAATATTCCAAGGTCTATTAGCCAAGGATCCTGAACATCGTTTAGGTGCCGGTCCTCGTGACGCCCTGGAAGTCATGGAAGAACCTTTCTTCCATAACATTGATTTTGATAACATTTTGAATCTAAGGGTTAAACCACCTTACATTCCTGATATTAAGTCAGAAGAAGACACCTCATATTTCGAACAAGAGTTTACTTCAGCTCCTCCAACATTAACACCAATTCCTTCAGTTTTATCAACCACTCAACAAGAAGAATTCCGTGGTTTTTCTTTCATGCCTGATGATTTAGAATTATAAAAAGCTATATACTGGTTAAAAATTATCATATATTTAGAATTGATAATAATTATTTAGAAGCATATTCATAGACTTTCTGTATCATTGTTTATTATTGTTTGACATATATAGTCGGCTCAGTTTCGTTTACCAATTGATTACGAAAAATGTCGTCCGTTATCCTAATAATTTCATCCCAAATTATGTTTTCATTTCATTCAATCTTCATACTTCTCAAGTGAAGTACCATGGACAAATTCATATATATAACTTAGAGCCTAAATTCAAATATTCATATTCATATTTACAATTTTTCTTCAAGATTCATAGTACGCTTCTCATTTTAGACTTTATGAAGACTGTTAAATTTAATCCTGTCATTATATAATCCTTCAAATATATACAATTAGGTCTTTTCACATACAAAATGGCCAAATGTTATTTGCTGCTATTTGTTTTGTTAAAAGTGGTAACGTTAGCAACGTTGGGACAAACCTTTATTAGTAAAATTCAACCATTTGAATGGCCTTGAAGTTAAACGTATCTTGCTCTGGTTCTTCTGATTATGATCCATTGACTCTTACAAGCTGAATGTAATTTGAAGAACTTTGTCTCCTCCAGTCTCCAATTAACCATCGGTTAATGGGAGTTGTCAACTAACATGACAACCAAGATCGTCTAGAGACTTCGCATTCCATTGTTCTTCAGCCGTGCTACATGAGAAAAGGGATTTCTAATCTGTAAAACTTTACATTTCGAAAGAGAGATTTGATTAAAGAATGTAGTGCTTCCCTATATAACAAAATAATCATCAATTAGGTTAACAGCCAGAAGTTCTGTTTTTGATTGCAGTTTGCATTTTTTCATTGGCAATTGTCCTTTCTGCTCCAATGTTCGATGTTAGTTTAAACGGACTTTCATTTCCATGGTATAGCTTCTTCATACTTGGTTTTCAAGGTATATATGCTTACTATAACCGTGAATTACCTACTTGGGTCAAGGTTACATGGTGGGGAGCTTTTGTTTCTGACGATGGCGGGTTTCTAGATTCGGTTATAACTGTTAGAAAAGCCTATTACACTTGTAAGGCGGATCACAAAGATTTTTCAAAGGGTGATTGTATGTCAGATTCTATAGATGCTATGAAGTCTGTGATAATTAATATATTAACTTTAATTATACGGTGGATTGTATTAACTGGAATTAATCGTGTTACGATTACTGGCCAATATAAACGATCTTCGGTGAACAAGGGACCCACGGCAAGTTTACTTGCAAAGACACTCCAACACACAACTTTAGTTCTGATAGCTCTCTGTTTAACTCTGTTTCTGCCTGTTCTAATATACACCACTACAACAATATTACAGGAACAACATTGAAAAGGGATACTGTTTCAGTAGACCAAGCAGGATACTTTGATGAAACTACTAAAGCGTGCAGCCGATTATGTCGGAGGTTATAATTCGATGAACCTGAAACGGTATCTCGAGTATAAAGCAATGCTGAAAAGAAATCACTTTTGAAATAAAAAGTAATGAAGACAATAATATGACATGTCCAAGGAACGATATTTGTTTTAAAAAGAAACAACATTTAGAATTCTTTGCAAGTAAATTATGAAGTTTTAATTTAAAAAGAAGTCTAAGTGTTGTTTCGTTTTTTAAATATATCTCATTTATTGGATATGTCATGAACCTGACGGCCTCTGATCAAATAATGATATTTTAAAGTATCTGTATGTGCATTGTAAATTTCAAAAATTGTGAACTATAAATAACAGAGATTGTACATACAGTTTTAAAGGCTTTGACAGGTTTGTGTGTTGGTTATGGGGTATCTGTCCATAAGATAAGTTGTAAGATGTGTTAACAGGCTTCCACAACATAGTTTCAATAGTAATTTCTACACATAGGCGCCGTCAGAGGGTCTTTTAAATTTGATGATTTAAAATTAAAAACACTACATATAGAATAACATAATTATCATATAATATTAAGTAATGATTTAGAAGCATCTTAATAAACTTTCTGTATTATTGTTTGCTAGTGATTGATCTATACTGTTCGGCCCTTTTCAACTAAATGAGAATGAGGCGAGAAATGTTGAATATGAAAAATGGGAAACATATAAACCATATATTCACTTCAATTGAATAATACCAGTTTCAAACGTAGGGAATAACTTTACAGTCAGTTACAATCCATATACAGTTGTATCTGATAGGCCCTATTAAATATCACAAGAAAACTGTTACAAAAAAGAGTGAATGTTCAAGAATAATCGTTTGAAAAAAGTGTCAAACCCTTTTAAGTCTTCCCCTTCTGCCAGTCCAAAAGAAGACCAGGAATCGGGATCTTTCTCCAATAGATTCAAGATATCTTCACCAAAAACTTCAGATAAGAGTACATTCAAAAATGTCTCCTCTACAATTAAGACACAGACTTATAGCAATGAATCTAAGGTATCTGAATCAAAAGTTGTCAGCAAACTGGGGGTTAAAGGTAAAATCATTGCCATCACACATGATAACACCCAAAGTTTATTGGCTGTTTCAACTGATGCATACGAATTGCATGTATTTGGACAGAAACATATCGATATTTTGTTCTCATTAAATATCAAAGCTCCAATTGTAACCATGAAATTTGTGAAAGGTATCTACTTAGTTGCGATTGATGCTAAAGATACTGTTCATGTTATTTCATTATACTCGAAAAACGTTTTGGCTACTTTCTTTGCTCCCAGTAAAATAACATGCATTGAAAGTGACCCTTCTCTGGATTGGATTCTTTTGGGTTTACAAAACGGTACCATTATGGTATATGACGTTGATTGTAACGTAGTATCAAATGTGAGAATTGAGAATATACAAAAAAGTCAATTTTTCCCTAGAGAGCATTTATCTCCTGTTATTTCGATCTCTTGGAACCCAAGAGATTTAGGGACAATTCTTATCTCTTATGAACTAGTCACTGTCATATACTCATTTGTTGATTTCGAGGTTAAAAAGAGTTTTATTTACGAGTTACCACCTTATGCCCCAGGTGGAGAATTTTCTACCAGTATAGACAGAAAGAGAAATCCTAAAGTGATCCAATCATTATACCATCCAAACTCTTTACATATTTTAACAGTTCATGATGATAACTCAATGGTATTTTGGGATGCAAACTCTGGAACATTACTTCAAGCAAGAACTCTCCTTGAAACTAATATTCACCTTCCACAAGATGACTCAGAAAACCCAGTGAACAGTGACATCCCTAAGATTTTTAAAGTTAAATGGATCTGTCAACATAATCCAGAATATACTTCGTTAGTTATTGGTACCAGATCCTTTTCCGGAAGAAATAATGTTCAAGGTGTTACGATTATGGATCTAGGTGGTACACCACTGTATAGTGTTACTTCTTACTCCGCTATGGGCAAATATTATGCCAATCCTCAGATTAGATTATGCCCTCTAATTAATAAAGCAAATTTACAGGATCTTATCCCAGTAGCCAGAGGTTCCCCATATTTTGCTGGTGGCCATGATCCAGCTTGCATCTTATTACTTCTAGAAAATGGTGAAATTGAAACTCTTTTGCTACCTTCTGGGCTACTTACTTCAAAAGCATCATTATTTCCTCTTGCTTTATCATGGGCTAGACCTACAGCTACTATTTCTTTAGCCGTATCAGTTCCTAGTAAACTATGGTTAGGTATGATGTCTTCTAATTCAAAATATGAAGGTGTTTTGAGAGGGGGTGTTTCTCCAGTTAGGAGAAGTCCAAAAGTACAAAATATAAGAACCGCCTTGATTACTGGTCATACTAATGGGGCCGTCAGACTTTGGGATGCGGCTGCAGGTGACTTGGATGATAATGCAGTGTTTGAAATTCATATTGGTAGAATACTAAATAGAGCAGACAATTTATCCGTTGATCACATTTCGTTTGCTGCAGAAACTTTAGAATTAGCGGTATCAAGTGTGGGTGGTGATGTTGTCTTATTCAAGTATGAAGTCAACCAATTTTACGATCCAGAAAGAAAGAATGCAACCCGTGAATTGGATGTAGACTTCAGCAGGTTTTCCTTGGAAGATCATCCTGAAACATTAATTGATGTCAGAAATAGATCTCCTCCTAATGTCAGACAAGGGTTAGTACCTAGCACTGTTGTTCATATAAATGGATGTGGTGTTTCAGCTCTAAAGAATAGTAATGTCGGGTTTGTGGGTATTGCTTACCAAAATGGGACAGTTGTTGTAGTGGATAGAAGAGGACCTGCTATAATCTATATGGAGAAGATTCAAAACGTTGCTCAAGTGAGATGTGCTCAAGTTACATCTATTGACTTCTCCATAATGCAATTTGGGGACGATAATTATTCAAGTATATTGATGTTATGTGGTACAGATGGTGGTGAATTAATTGTGTATAAGATTTTACCTGAAGCAGGTGGGAGATTCCGTGTCCAATGTGTGGATAGTATTAAAGTATCTGATAATGATCCAATCATGAAGATAGAATGTGTTGCTAAGGAAACTGGATTTAGTTGTGAAGCCACTATTGCTAAAATGCAAGATTTAACTAAAGGTGTTTGTATCCCTGGGTATGTTATTACTACAGGAAAATCACAGATTAGATCCATAAAAGCTGGTGTATCTAAGGATTCTAAGAAATCTTTTAAATATCCAATTGCATCTTCTGGGTTATCGTACGTTTCTTCCGTTAATTCTAAGGGAGAACAAAAGATTAAATCCTACATTATTACATTCTTAAGTAATGGTGGTATCAAGACTTTATCCGTTCCAGATCTAAGTGAGGTCAAATCTATTCATTCACCAATTCCTGTCCATGCCCGTTATGTGTTAGAATCCTCAGTTTTGAAAAACGGTGACATTTTTGTTAGAACCGACGCTTATATGGCTAACATAATATCATCTGTGAACCCACCATCTCCTGCAATCCATGCCGCATCTGAAGCTGATACACTATATAATCCAAATTTAAAGATTCCATATAGACCACAAGTGAATTCTTTACAATGGGCAAGGGGTACTATCTATTGTACTTCAGAACAATTAGATTTGATCTTAGGTGGTGATAGAAGACCAATTTCTAAATACAAAGAGAGTGAAATTGCCAAGGGTACTTTATCCTTAAAACCTAAAGAGGATGAGAAGAGTAATAGTCCAGTGTTACCATACAAAAAACCTATTAGACATGCCAATAGAAGTAGTGGTTACGGTGTTTTCAAGAGTGTTTCTCGTGCTATGGAAACACAATGGGATGGGATTGAAGATCAATTTAATGATTATGCCACTGCCATGGGTGAAGGTTTAAATGATATTGTGGAACAAACCGGTAAAGATATGATGAAGGGTTCTTTAGGTATATAAAGACAATATATAAAGTATTACACATATTAAACTATTTCTCATATTAACCGTTTTCCCTTAGATATAAGTGAAAAAAAAAAGTGTATTAAATGAAATCTGTTTTGAAAGGCCACTATAAAAGGGATCAAAGACACAGTTAAATATACTACAAATAATGACATTTGGTTCATCCATAACAGTGAGTGCACCTGTATCTTCACCAGAGACCCTATTAGACACCAACTTAGATTTTCCCAACAGAGATAAGACTGTATCTGAAATTACGTTAACTAGGGATAGATGTATAGACCCCACATTAGTAGACACATTCCTCCGATCATTAAGACATGTCAGCGATGACACTATCAAACAAAAATTAAACAACTATGATAAGAAGGGTGCCACTAATAAAGATAAATTGAATTATTGTAACGATTTTGTAAAGAAAGAGTTGTATCCTAATTGGCAGGCCAGATCCACTGTTATATCATTCTGTGAATCACAAGCTAAAGAATTGAAGGAGGAATTAGACAATAGTAAAGAACAACTTTCTCAGAGAGCAGTGGTAGCAGCTCGTATGGATCCATATGCTGAGAGAGACAGACTGGAAGAACAAGAATCACGTTACGCAGAATGGCAACGTTTAAACAGATGGGTGGAAAATAATTTAATGGTGGAATCTATCTTACGAGGTAACACCGATCGTATCTTGAAACAACGTTGTGATCAAAACAAACAATATTTAGAGACATTTTGGAAACTAAACAAAGATGAACGTCATTGAAACGGATGTTTATTTTCTGTGGTTACCGTTGCTACGACTACCACGTACACCTTGTATATATTTAATCCATAAAGGGTAATTAAAAACCAGAACGCGTAAACATTATCTATTTTATTTAGCATTTCTATCTATGAAACGCGAAACATTCATAGTTTATACCTATTTGACACACATCAAGTGACTTTTCACCACTTTTTTCAACCGCATGACAACCAAAAGTGGTGCTCACGTTACAAATTTTCTTTTCTTTTTAGTTATCTCCCCACTAGTGAAAAAGAAAAGACTGGGTCGAGATTCAACAGGAAAACCACTCGAAAATAACGACGTTTCTACATGGGTTTCTCTGTGTTTAACGATATCCCTCACCACGAAACCATGGCAACACGAGTTTTGTTGCGTGGCAACGGAAAAAGAGCCCAAAACGGAAAAACGGTTGTCCGTGCAACAAGGCAAGCAGAGATTCGGGTGTTGTCCGGAGTCTTCTGTGGGATGCAGCATGAGTTTACGCGTTTATTACACCTGAGTGATATAACCTCATTTTACGTGACGCGTTCGAGGAATGGGGATTGGAAACATATATAAAGGGACCAGATATCCTCTTCTTGTGAATATATTTCTTGTGGTTTATTCATTTCTAATCTCTCTTCATATCAGACCAAACCAACAACACTTCAAATTCAATTATATAATATATCATGTTCGTTATTAAAAGAGATGGTCGCAAAGAACCAGTTAGATTCGATAAGATTACTGCTAGAATCACCCGTTTATGTTATGGTTTAGACCCTGCTCGTGTTGATGCTGTTAAGGTTACTCAAAGAATTATTTCAGGTGTCTATGAAGGTGTCACCACTGTGGAGTTGGATAATTTAGCTGCTGAAACTGCTGCTTATATGACTACCATCCACCCGGATTATGGTACTTTAGCTGCTAGATTAGCCATTTCTAACTTACATAAGCAAACTACAAAACAATTTTCCAAGGTTATTAGTGATTTACATGACTACATCAACCCTGCCAACAATCAACACGCCCCAATGATCTCTGATAAAGTTTACCAAATTGTTATGGATAACAAAGATTTGTTAGATTCCACTATTGTGTATGATAGAGATTATTCTTACAACTATTTCGGTTTCAAAACTTTGGAACGTTCTTATCTATTGAGATTGAATGGTGAAGTCGCTGAACGTCCACAACATTTAATCATGAGAGTGGCCTTAGGTATTCACTTGGATGATATCGATAATGTTATCAAGACATATAATTTAATGTCTATGAGATATTTCACTCATGCTTCTCCAACTCTTTTCAATGCTGGTACTCCAAGACCTCAAATGTCTTCTTGTTTCTTAATTGCTATGAAGGATGATTCCATTGAAGGTATTTTTGAAACTTTGAAAGAATGTGCTATGATTTCCAAGACTGCAGGTGGTGTTGGTTTACATATTCATAACATTCGTTCCACTGGTTCTTACATTGCTGGTACTAATGGTACTTCTAACGGTTTAATTCCAATGGTTCGTGTTTTCAATAACACTGCTCGTTATGTGGATCAAGGTGGTAACAAGAGACCAGGTGCTTTCGCCTTATACTTGGAACCATGGCACGCTGATATCTTCGATTTCATCGATATCAGAAAGAATCATGGTAAAGAAGAAATTAGAGCTAGAGATTTATTCCCAGCCTTATGGGTTCCAGATTTGTTTATGAAGCGTGTGGAAGAAAATGGCCAATGGACTTTATTCTCTCCAAGTGAAGCTCCAGGTTTATCTGATGTTTACGGTGATGAATTCGTAGAATTATATGAACGTTATGAAAGAGAAGGTCGTGGTAAGACTATTAAAGCTCAAAAATTATGGTATGGTATTCTAGAAGCACAAACTGAAACCGGTACTCCATTTATGGTCTACAAAGATGCTTGTAATGGTAAGAGTAACCAAAAGAATTTGGGTACTATTAAGTCTTCTAACTTATGTTGTGAGATTGTCGAATACTCTTCTCCTGATGAAACTGCTGTGTGTAATTTAGCCTCTTTAGCTCTTCCAGCTTTCATTGAATATTCTGAAGATGGTAAGACATCCAGTTACAATTTCGATAAATTACATGAAATGGCCAAGGTTCTTACTCACAATTTGAACAGAGTTATTGACAACAACTACTACCCAGTTCCGGAAGCCAAAAACTCTAATGTTAGACATAGACCAATTGCTATCGGTGTCCAAGGTTTAGCTGATACTTACATGTTGTTACGTTTACCATTTGAATCTGATGAAGCTGTTACTTTGAACAAACAAATTTTTGAAACCATTTACCATGCTTCTTTGGAAGCTTCTTGTGAATTGGCTCAAAAGGAAGGTGTCTATGAATCATGGGAAGGTTGTCCAGCATCTCAAGGTATCTTACAAATGGATATGTGGAACCAAAAACCATTCGGTATGTGGGACTGGGAAACTTTAAGAGCTGATATTATTAAACATGGTTTAAGAAACTCTTTAACCATGGCTCCAATGCCAACTGCCTCCACTTCTCAAATTTTGGGTTACAATGAATGTTTCGAACCATTGACTTCCAATATGTACCAACGTCGTGTCTTATCTGGTGAATTCCAAGTCGTTAACCCATACTTGTTACGTGATTTAGTCGATTTAGGTGTTTGGGATGACAGTATGAAACAACATTTGATTACTGCTAATGGTTCCATTCAATCTTTACCAAATGTTCCAGATGAATTGAAGCAAATTTACAAGACTGTTTGGGAAATTTCCCAAAAGAAGATTATTGATATGGCTGCTGATCGTTCCATTTACATTGACCAATCTCATTCTTTGAACTTATTCTTACAAGCTCCAACTATGGGTAAGATTACAAGTATGCATTTCTACGGTTGGAAGAAGGGTTTGAAGACTGGTATGTACTACTTGAGAACTCAAGCTGCCTCTGCTGCTATTCAATTTACCATCGATCAAAAGGTTGCTGATCAAGCTGCTAACTCTATTGCCGATGTTGCTAACTTGAAACGTCCAGCATATGTTCCAATTGGTACCAAATACACTGAAAGTTTGAAATCCACTACAACCGAACCAGCTGTTGCTAGAGAAATCTCTAACTTGACTTTAGAAAGCCGCCCATTAGAAACATTAGCTGAAGATACTAATGAAAAGAACGCTTCTACTGTTATCACTACCTCTGTAGAAGAAGAAGCTGCCGCTGTCAGCGCTTGATTGGTTGTGATTATATCCAACTTTTCTAGTCTTTTGTATATTATATATAGATTCCATAAATTATAAAAATGATTAAACGTTTACGAAATCTCCAATGTTGTCCTGACTTTAATTCTTTAAATGTGTCTTTATTTCATTTATATATTTGTTTCCGTATTTAATTTTTGATCTTAATTGAAAAATAATGAAATTTGAAGAGAACTTGACACAACTCATTGAACCCTAATGAAACAATGACCACACCACCCAAATTAGATAATAGTGTGCCGTACATTAACAATGGTCATGGATTATTAACTAAGGACACTTCTGAAGGTGAAGACATAGAGCTGGAAACATTTAATCATGATGAAATGAACAATGAAGACGATATAACTATAGGACAACACAGAAAAGAAGAATGGGTGCTATTAGAGAAGTCAAATATATTCAAAAGGTTCTTTTATAAGGTATGGTACGGACCAGAGGAACCTCGAGATGACCCACCATCATTCCCGTCTCGTTTCAAGTGGTTGAAAGCAATTGATGAATATCCTGAGACTACATTCAAATCAAGGTTTTCTAATCCAACTGTCAGAATGTTAATATTGATTGTTTACTGTTCTATTTGGTTTGGAATTATTTATTCTTTACTATATGCATATTTGATTAGAAAGCCATTTTTCTACCCTAGTGATGGAGGTGATAAAATTCCCATAATTACTTTAGAATGTAATTCATATCTTAATTGGGCAGGTAAAAACAATGCATGTGGGTTAAATGCCAAAGAGTGTGGACCTTTCGATAATCAAGAATATTTTATCAGATGTCCTGCACTGTGTGATAGAGGTGGATGGACATATTCAGCCATTGAAGTTGGGGCAAGAAGAGTTAAATATACAGGTTATGAGATAGGTGGTGGGTCCTTTCAAGGTGATTCAGAAACCTTATCATATCCTTATCGAGCAGATTCATTCCCATGTGGTGCAGCCGTTCATGCAGATGTGGTATCACCAGTTTTTGGAGGTTGTGCCAGATTATCCATGGAAGGGCCACAAAGCACGTTCCCATCTCGTGAAGGTAAGCATAATACAAAATTTTCAGTAGCATTCAATTCATTTTTCCCCAGTTCATACACATTTAAATCATTCTGGGATGGAGTGGCCTCTGGATGTTATGATCCACGTGCAACTGTGGTTACTCTAAACATTTTATTTGGATTACCTGTGTTTTATCTATATGATGGTATCATTTGTTATTGGATTATGACTATAGTTGGTTATTGGACGTTGGTGCTGGCACTTGATCCACCATTATTGGTAGATCCTCACAATGAATCGACATCATATGAACTATTCAGTGTTGGTTTCCAAAGATTATTACCATTATGTTTCGTTCTATATGTTGTTTGGAAGAGTGCTGTAAAACGTACTTTAGAAGATGGATCTCCCGTGGCTAAGATATTATTATGGTATCCATTACTTTGGTTAGGGATAATGAATAATATTACATTTGATAGACTCCCCGTAGATAGACTTACCGCTAAGGATTTAAAAGAACAAGCGGGTGCAGCCACAGCTGTTGGATCCATTGCAGGTACAATCTTAACGTGTGCCATAATACAAGCATATTCTCTGTGGAAATCAGGTAGATTCCAAAAATTCTTTAAGATTTACATCTCTTTCATTTTAGGGTTGATCTTATTGGCCTCCATTCCTGGATTAAATTTAAGAATTCATCATTACATTCTTGGTACTATATTAGTACCAGGTTGTGCCACTAGAGGATCCTCCGCATATTTATTTCAAGGTATACTTATTGGATTAATTCTATCTGGTGTCTCTAAATGGGATTTTGCCAGTATTGTCGAAACAGATTTTGCTCTTCTGAGGGGGGAAGCTGGATCGTCACTTCCACCACCATTAATGAATTTTGACCTGACAAATCAGCATGCCGTGAGTTGGGATTTGAATACTACAGTGTCTGCGACAGAGTCCGGTAATAATAAATACGATGGGTTTTCCTTGTTACTAAATGATATCGAAGTTTATGTAGGATCAAATACCACTGTAGATCTTGATACGGTGATTGAGAATAATGATAATCTTTCAAAAATGGTTGATGAAGCATTAACTCATAGCACTAACGGTACTATAGACTTCTACTTAAGAGTTGCAAGAGCATCAATTGAGCATCCAACAGTGGATCGTGGTGATTACACGAATGCTGCGGTACTAGAGTGGCCTGAAGGTATATGGCATGAACCTCAACCCGGTGTATCATAGTCTAGATCATCTCCATATATAGTATACGTAATTGTCCATATATATACATATTCTGTCTAAGTACATTTGTGACTGTTCCCCAGCATCCGCACACCCTTGCAAAACAAGTGAATTTTCCAAATTTGAAAAATAATTGTTTTTTTGCGTCTCTTTCCGGAAAAAGACACGGTTTTGGCGGACCGCGCAGTTCCACCGCCCGAGAAACGGTCAGCCTGGGAGGAATTCGTAGGCTGCGGGCACTCAGTTTGTCGTGTTCACCGCTGTGGGCAGAGGGATAATAGTGAATAAAACAAAGCTCATAGTTAGTGATTGAAGCTGTTGATTAGAGAACCAAAAGAGGATCAATTGAAATGGTATGTTTAAACGCACAAACAGGTGGAATAGGAATGGAATAATGAGCGTGAACGAAAGAACGATGTCCAGAGACCTTCAACGACTAGGAAAATACGGTGTAAACACAAATAACATGGGAAATAACCTTTAATACAATATAAACACTGAGAACGTATCAAGATAATTATGTGGATTACCAGCCAATGTATGAATGTGTTCAACTTTAAAAGAAAGCCCAATAAATAAATGAAACTGATATTGAGAGATAAGTGATGTTTGTGGTATCACCATTGACATTATAAGTCGAAAGAATTAATCTAACGCAAAACAATGAACGAAAACAATACGAACTTTATTAATCGTCACACAGTTCTATTATCTTCATTTCCTAAAATTATCTTTAAATGTAATAATAACATTTTTTACTAACATATCATATGTGTTTTTTAATCACATTATTTTTATTATAGTCTGACGCTGTCACTATCCGTACCAGAAAGGTTATCTCCAACCCATTGTTGGCCAGAAAGCAATTTGTTGTTGACGTCTTACATCCAAACAGAGCTAACGTCTCCAAGGATGAATTACGTGAAAAGATTGCTGAAGTTTACAAGGCTGAAAAGGATGCTGTTTCCGTTTTCGGTTTCAGAACCCAATACGGTGGTGGTAAATCTACCGGTTTCGGTTTAGTTTACAACTCCATTGCTGATGCCAAGAAATTCGAACCAGCTTACAGATTAGTTAGATACGGTTTAGCTGAAAAGGTTGAAAAGGCTTCCAGACAACAAAGAAAGCAAAAGAAGAACAGAGACAAGAAGGTCTTCGGTACTGGTAAGAGAAGAGCTAAGAAGGTTGCTAAGCGTAACGCTGATTAAGTTTAATTCTCTATAGTTACATTTTCCTGTACTATATGTCATTTCCAAAACTTTATCTTAATCAATCTCTATACATAACTAAAATATATACTACTAATATTATCTAAAGTAATATAATTTCATTAAAAAAAAGTAAAATTAAATTTTTATCTATTATTGACACATTAAGTGTTACGAGTTGATGGCATGTTTTGTCAGTTGAATTTTAATAAACAATTTACAGTGATATTGTCAGCTAGTGTTTGATTGACAGTGAACTGTCAACAAATGGTGTCATCTACCCTTGGGTAATTTTGCACATACAAAGAAGTAAAAAAATGTAAAAAAACTATATGGACGCGTCCGGAATCGAACCGAAGACCTCTTCCTTGCAAGGGAAGCGCGCTACCAACTGCGCCACGTGCCCACTAAATTTGTATTGGAATAATTTTCCCAGGTTAATATTTGCCGCCGTCAGATTAAGATAATTGCACGTGAACCTAATCTTTATTAATGAAATAGTTCTCTCTGACACTCCTGAAACAAATAATGTTTTAATTGGGAGCAAAACCAACAGCCAGAATAAACTATAGAAGATTTTCGTCAAAATCCATCAAGTTATTAAATATTATAATAAACTTGTTGCTGGCCGAAAGTCTTATGGAGATTCGCTATTGTGTATAGTGGGGCACTGTATTCGACCCCGTTTGGTAAAATCAAAATTTATAAATGAAGTCTAGAAGTCTACTGTACTTTGGCCCCCCAGAGTTAGGAGTGATTCTTCAACTCCTCATTTTATGCACAATTCCAGTATATTAAGACAAAGATCCACTATATACGACAAAAAAATTCTCCCTAACTTTTGATCAAAAGCTATCATATTGAAGAATGGAAAAATTAAAATATTTTCCGGTTTCTGTTAATTATGTGGCAATTAATGATAATCTCAAACAAATTGTGCACGACCCTTAATATTTTATACAATGTTGGTGAGTAATCGATAACGACATATTTGTGTTAATAGAAGTAATTTTTAATATAGGAATCAATTAACTAGTTAGTTAGAGTATCTCAAGAATTCATAAGTCCTAAATCTCGTCAAAAATGTGTCATCTCACAGACGCAAATCACAGTAAATTCTGGTCTGTTTCCTTGTTTCAGTAAATTTATAATCTTGAAAATATCATTATTATATTTTGTCGTGTCATATCAAGATCAATTGCTTATGTTAGCATCACAGTTCTACTTGCATCTTAAAAGTCGCTTAATAGAAATTTTACCCTTGCATATGTATTTTATATTTGTCAAAAAATAAAAAATATATTTTCAAAGCAGAAAGGGGAACAAACAACCACTGTAAGTTTGCTAAAGAAGACATCCAAACACCAGATATGTTAGCCACACTTGGCCGTGCCACTTTTAGAGCACAAATTGCTCAAATGACCAGAACTCCCGTTTTATCCAATTCTTTTAAGAGAGTTGCTATGGTATCCACCCCTGCTAGAACATTCTTGACTACACAAATTAAGTATAATCAAAATAGACAATCAGTGAGTGATATCCTGAGATCAGAATTGAAAGTGGAAACCGAATCGTTAACTGATACGGAGACACCGGCATTGTTTAAGACTTTTTTGGATAAATATGGATTTAGTGCTGTGGAAACTCCAGGTAAAAATATAGCACAAATTGTGAGGACCACTTCCAGTGGAGAAACAGTTAGTGTTTATTTTGATGTCGCTCAAGTGGCCAACCTACCTTATGACAATGTTATTGCTGAAGAAACATTGGGTGAAGATGGTACTGTGGAGGAAGATTTTGATTCCTTAACTGATAATTTCGCCAATGTCAATGTTATTGTGACTAAAAATTCAGACAACTCTGCTTTATCATTTGATTTGTTAATGAACTTACAAGAGCGTTCCTTCTATGTAGATAGTGTTACTCCTTTTAACTCTGCTGAATTGGCAGCAGATGAATCAGCAGAGGGCCAAGTGAAGAAAGAATTGGTTTATCATGGCCCACCATTTTCTAATTTAGATGAAGAATTACAAGAAACTTTAGAAATGTACTTAGAGAGTAGAGGTATTAATGAAGATTTGGCTTCATTTATCAGTACTTATTCTGAATTTAAAGAGAATAAAGAATACGTCTCATGGTTAGATAACATGAAGAGCTTCTTTGAATAAATTAATTTCAGATAAAATATAAATTCCTGTATATAAATAATATTTATTGACAATATTTGAATAATTCAATGATTTAACTATTAATTTAGTCTAGTAATATAGTCCCTCTTATTAAATCATCATAATAAGAAAAATCTTCTAGAAATAATGAAGGAAAAAAAAGTATAAATATTGAATATATGGAATGAAATTGAATAAACTAGTGACATATGTTGGAAAAGGTTAATGGACCCTTCCATATTGAACGAATAGCATTCCTTTTGAAGAATGAAAGGGGGGCCATTGAACAAAGGAAGCAATGGGCAACTGATGCTGTTAATTATTTGTGTGCAATTGGATACACTTCGACACCATATTGGGATATATTAACTGCAGTGAGTGGCCTATACAATGCCACTCCCAAGACTCAAATGACTTCCCGTTTGAGAAATGAAGAAGATATGCTTTTCTTAAAGAAGATAATAGCTCACGAATACGTTGATGCCTTATTTATGCTAGAAAAATTGAATTTACACAAGGAATATTATTATAGAAACCTAGAGAGGATGACAAATGTATTGATTCTGGCAGGTAATTTAAAGACAGTAGAAGAATTGGAATATCGACTGCAAACAGTAACCGATTTCGCAGAATTGAAACTTCCAGAACAAAATGCTTGTAGAAGGGTACGACTCTTAATTTGTGCGGTGTATTTCTTAAATAGAAGATATTTTGATTGCAGTAGTACTTTTTTCAAATATCTTAGCCAAGATCCAAACATACTAAATGCATTTACTGATAAATTGCCAGATCTATTAATTTTGGAAGATGAAATTTTTCTAATGGTTACCATCTCCAGTATTGTTTCAATACCGATGGATAATTATAATGAATTCATTTATTTGACAGAAGTGATACCATTTTTGAAAAAATTTCCCATATCTATTACATGTTTGAATTTCTTATTAAATACAAAATTTAAGAAATTCTTGGAAATTTGGAATGGTGAAATCAATGAGAAATGTATTGATAGTCCATTTTTAAGTGATACTTGGAAATATGCACAACTATTGATTAGAACCAAGATATATTTTTTCTATTTGAGAATTGCTAACAAGATTCAAGTAAGTTATCTTTCCAAAACTTTGGGTATTGAAGAGGAAACTATCAAAGATGATTTGAATATATTGATTGTAGCAGCACGTTTGAATATAAGAATTGATGGAGATTTAATTGTATACACTGAATCTGCCCTATTAGATGATATTCTCTTGACATTACAAAATAATGAGAATCAACTGAACAATTTATTGTCTTTGCAAAAACAGAAAAATTTAAACTTGAGAGACTGCGTTCAAAGAATTATTATGGAAAATGATAACTCACATGGAGAAAGGGATATTGTTAGAAATGATTTAATCAATGAAAGTATGAGTATAAATGATTTAAATACAATAAGTGATTCAGATGGTGATTCTTTTGATATGTTAAACTAATAAAATCCTGAAGATGTTAATTTTTTTTGAAAAAGTTATAAATTGGGTATCTAATAATTGGTAAATATTCTTATTTATATATAGCGAGTAATAATATTCCTGCTCACATTTTTTTAAATAAATGTTCATGAAAAAAATTGGTATAGCAATATTTTTAAAGCATTGATCCAAACTGTATCACCAAACACTTTTCAAAGTTTTTTTAGAAACACTTATTTTCCTAATCTTCTGAGGTTTTTCATTTTTTACAGCATCGTTTAGATCAAGTGTGTCAGGAATCATTGAACTGTCTCCAATATTTAAATATTTACCCAAATCGAGATGTTTCCTTTTTTGACCAGTGTTGACAGGTTGAGTGTCAATGTCATCTATAGCTAGTATATCTAAATCACATGATGATGGTAACGATCCTCCTGTTAGAAGTTCTTTCAATTCATCTACCTCATTTAACCATGTATCAATTTCTTCTTTTGACATTGGAATTTGATCCATATAACATGAATGGGCTTTTTCACTCTTAAATACAAATGATATCGAGTAGGTTTTGTTCATGTTTAACTCTTTCCCATTTTGAATAATTATTCCAGGAATGTCAATTTTAACATCAGTAGAAACACGTCTAATATTATCTTTCTTTTGTATGTCTTCCATTAAAGTAAAAATGTCATCTTGAAAGAAACTGGAAATACAAAATTTCATTCTATTCACCATTTCAGGAACAATGTACTCTTGTGGGATAAGTTCACCAAGTAATTTTGTTAAAGATTTGGGTAAGACTCCTCTATTTCTAGCAATATACCTGTAACATTTTCTTAGAAGCATCATATCTTGGAATTGAGACAATGATGTATCTAGATCATTATCATATATACATGACATGCATGTCACTAGTGAGCCTTTAGGATTTCCGTAGCAAATACCATGTAACACTCTTCTACATTTAATACATATTTTGGTTGTAGTGGATACACTGGGACATGGTATATCACATTCACATGTTTTTTGCACTGCTTTCAATTCTTTAGTGATTTGGGTAGGTAATATACTAGATTGGGAAGAGTTTAGAAACCCGCTTAAATTATGTGTTGTTTGACTAGGTTGGGCATTATGAGTTTTAGGTTTAGGTCTTTGTTCTTTACCAAAAATCTGTTCAAATGGGTCAATGATATCAAACATACCGGCATTTTCATTCTCTTCATTGGAATTATCAAGACTAGATAACACATTTAAAGTTACATTATGATGATTAGTATCAAGTGTACCAGCTGTTAATGTTTCTAGATTAATTGAACTTGGAATTTTAATGGTGGCTCTTTCGTCGTAGGTAGCATCTTTGAAGCAATTTGGTTGATAATCTGGTTCAGTCTTGTCATTAAACATTAATCTCATACTTAAGTACTTTTTCTCTGGTAAAGGTTCTAATGATTGCGTAATAATAATAAATCTTCTCATTAATTGTTGAACCATTTTCCTTGAATCCAACAAAGATGTGGAATCACTATCATTAAACCCATTTACTTTCAATTGTACGTTATCATCTTTGCCATAATCGAAAGTGAAAGTGTAATTTTCTAACAGTTCGTTAGGATTTTTCTCATCGACAAATATTCCCAAACTTAAAGCTTTCAAATATTTTAATCTTATAGATTGGAAAACACCCTTTTCCAACCAATCTAAAAGTAAATCTACTTCAGAGGATTTCCCTCTGACCAAAGTTTTAATCTTGATTGAATTACTTTGAGATGTATTCTCTTTCTTATAATCTTTTTGAATCTTTTCAGGTACAAACCTTTGATCTAAAAAATTGTCATCTGGGAACAGTCCTCTCAGGAAAGCCAAACAACCAAATGACATCGTCAACATGGTTTGAATCAGTTTTTGGGACTGTTCTGAAGTGATACTAGTCTTAGTAGTTGATTTTTGAACTTGCTTTGTTAATAATAACTGGTTGGTGGACATAGTAATGTTTATTTTTATTATATTACGCTTCTATAATATTTCTAACAAGGATAAAAATTAGCCGCTAAGAGAGTTTTTATTTATCCCAACGCTAAAAGGTTACCCTCTGTGTCTTTACCGGAAATTTCCTAAAGAGGAAATTGTACTCCCCTTTCCAGATGCGGACAAAAACGTGCGGACAAATTCCTCTTTGGGGCAACGCGTGGCTGTAACACTTTATGTACCTGAATTCCTTCTATATAAACGATATCAAAATTGACCTTTTTTGAAAATCTTTGATTTTCTTTCAACTTTCCTTGTCCTTTTGTCAACTGTGAAAGAACTTAAAAATTTGGGGAATTTGCTTGTATTTAATATTCATTGCTAACTATATTTGAAACAACAACATCGTCTATGACCGAATCAATATCCTCCATGGCTTCCAAGGATGTCTCTTCAGGTGGGTCCGTAAGTAACTATATGAACGATAACTGGTCCACTAGAGCACTCTATGAGATAGATCCATCCGATATTGGCCTTTCAAGACCACTGTCGCGATGTTCAATGACCTCTGGTATTTCTATTACTGCTACCAAGGATGGTGTGGAGGGAACACGGGTAATAAGGGCAGGTATAAATCAATATTCTTTGAATTTAATGGACCCTGTGTCATCTTCATCACATCTCAAACCTTATAGGAAACAACAAATGGATAATTTAACTCTTAGTAGAAATTCTATGCGATCTCAAGTAGATGACGATGATCTTTTGGATTGTAGAACAAGAACCACAACACCATTGTATCCAGACTCCCCCAATTCTCCACCAATGACACTACGTGACAAGATGAGATTATTGAACATTGACAAGAATCATCTTCTAAATTTGCATAATATTAATAGATCAATCGACTCCCTTGATGACTCTGAAATGTTGGATTCAAATCAAGCGAGTACAATGTCTATTGACAATATTTTACAACCTTCTAACAACTATAGAATTAGTTCAGGATTGGATAATTATGATAAGGAAGAATATGGTGATGACGAATTGGATAATATAGGTACTTTTTTAAATCCCACTGATCATGCATTGAACACAAAACATTCTAATCTTGCAAGCGAATTAGAGAGTACAGCAAGTACCATTGGTGATTTGTCTTATATTGACAATTTTAAACAGGAATCAAATATGCCAACTATTGTATCCGTAACTGGTGATGATTAAACAGACACTGAATTCATTATATGCATAAGTACGTTAAATGCGTAATTGAAAAGACCAAAAAAACACTTTATTATACCCAAGTTACTGAACATGTAATTATGTTATTTTTACTGTTTGGTTTATTGTATATGTTGTATATGTATATATATTATTAGTATTATTTGAAATTATTTTCTATCTCAATTGGGATAAATTCAATAGGATGTAATATAAATAAAATAAAATTAAAAAAGAAAAAATATATCTCTTCAGCGGCAAGAATAAGACAATTGAATTGATAAACACTCGGTGACAATAAGATAACATGTCTGAAATAACATCTACTTTAAAATCAACGGTCAATGAATTTTGTGAAGTGGGAAATTGGATGACATCGCAGGTATACGTTTGGAAATCTATGCATAAAGAAGATCTAGCAACAATAACAAATAAATTGGATGCTTTACAACCAATTTCTGAAAAATACGATAGATCATTTAGAACAAGTAAAGTTGTATTGGAAGACGATCTACTTTTAAAATTGGAGAATGCTTCATCATCCCTTTGGAATGCAACATCAATCACATTGAAGACAGAACAGAAATTAGATTCAAATACCACTGCAAAAGTGCTACTTTGTCGTTGTAAATTTTTTAGTGCAATATTATTATCAGTATATGAGGCATTGAAACCATCCTGTTTTGCTAAAATTAGAACGTTTACTTGTTTTGTTAATGTTTTAAGGGCAGTGGCAGATAATATGTCAGGAAAGAAAGATTTAATTGAAAATAAAGAATGGAGTACTATGACTAGTAAAGTTCAAGAGTATGCTCATATAAATTTAAAGGTTCTTGAAGACACATCTCTTGAATGGAATTCAAGTCAATTGAATGAAATTAAGAAATTAAAATTTCAATTTTATCTTCTAAATTTTCAAATATCGTTAAAGGATGGTGATTTGGACACAGCAAAATTGTACTGTGGAAAAGTGAACGTGCAAGAAAATTTGGATGTTGTGGATATTAATTTACTTTTAGAATTATGTCGTATCATTTACAATGCAACTTTATCATTTTCAAAGACCAATGATACTGATAATTCTAATGTCAGTAAAGAAACAATTTTTTTTCTGAAACAGGTTTATACTTATTTACAACTGCCTCTGGATGGTTTAGTGGCTCATGTGGATTATAATAATATTAAATATTCAGTTTTATTATTGTTGACAAATAATTTGGTGGAGGAATATCCAGATTGTGCGGAATCAAATGATTGTGAAGATTTCTTAAACATTTTACAAAGTAATTATCCCAAAAAAATTGAACCCTTCAAACTTTGTATCAAATATTTTAAAAAGAGATCAGTGGAAAATGTTGATCAATTGATTGAAGAAGTTATTATGAGAATGATCACATCGGTTGATATCAGTGAGTGCTTCGTTCCAATTATGGGTTGTATTAATGAGTTAGCTGAATTAAATACAACACTTGCTATTGTTTGTTTGGATTATATTTTTAACAACAAATTGGACCCTGAAAAGGATAGGGAGATACTTGAAAAGTTACTAGTCTCAAGATTCTTCATCTCTACACAATCAAAACTTTTGACTAATCAAGAGATTGCAAATAATTTGTCAGATTTTTGTGATCTTATGGAGAGGACATTAACAAGCCATCTATCACAAAACACTATGTCTTGTATTGTTACATTATTATGGAATACAGCAAAAAGATTAGATAAAAATGAAGAATATCATGAAAGTATAAAATTTTATTCTTTAGCATTAAGAAAAACGTTAAGTGATACTTATGTGGATCGTGGTAAAATTCAAAGGGCATTACAAGCTGCTGAAATTAATATTGGGGAGTTTGAAGCAGCCGCTAACATATATAACGAAATGGATGATAAGGAAAAACAACATCCATTAACTCAATTATTAGTGTTGAAGGTTGTTGTAAGTAACCAAGATAAAGATGCGATGCTGAAGCACCTGAAAAATATACAAGTTTCTAGTTATGAAAGATCCACTGATGCATTAATACTTGGAATTTCTTATTGCAAAGATTTCATGGACGTTACCATACAAGGGATTGGTTTTCTTTTCGAAAAATTAGATAATGAGAGTAAAGGTTCAAAAGACCATAATACCTGTATTGTTCCAATTATTTCATTGATTCGTTATACCATTCAAATAATAATAAAATTGGCTGAAAAAAACGAATCTGTAATAGTAAGTTATTTTAATACTGTTGAAGAACTCCTAACAAGAGCTAGAAATTTCCTTCAAAAAATTAGATTGCAAAAAACAATATCAGATAGTCAAGGTGGTTTGAATATCAATAATGGGTCGGTTTCAGTTGATGAAATAGAATGGTTTGCATCAGTATCGTACAATATTACTGTAAAATGTTTTAACGAAAATATTGGTGGGGACCTGTTAAATTTTTCCAAGCTAGCTATTGAGTTTTGTGATTTGATTCCAGTTGAAGATTTTACCTTCCCTAAGGTGTTCCATTATCGATATTGGAAATTTAGGTGTTTCATAATGAGTGTCACAATAATGAGACGCAATATTAATCCAAATGATAGAAATATTTTAAATGAAGTTGAAAATAAAACTAAATTATTCATGGAAGAGATAGTCAATTTTAAAAATGATCCAGTCCATAAAACTAATTTGACATTGGAAGATTTGGAAAAACTAGAGCAAACTTTCTTAGACATTTTTAGCCTTCATTTTGATGTCGTATTAATTTCAAAGGATAAGTCTAAAATTATAAATATTGTAAACTCTACCAATAAGTATCATAGTGAGATGATTGATTCAAGATTGATTGCTGTTTTACTACAACAAACCGAATTTCCCAAAAGTTTACAAAAAGATATATTAATGATTATCATCAAAAGAAATTTGGCAAAATTGAATGTAGCTGATTCCCTCCTATGTCTTTGGTTAAGAAATTGTTTGGAAAATGACAGTAATTCCGATGATTCTTCGGAGGAGACAAAAATTATAGGAAACCTTGTCAATAGACTCAAACTAAATGTCACCAATGGGACAGATTTGTTGAACAATGTGAAGCAAGATATAGAAGTTATTTCCACGTTGGTATGGAATAGAGGTGTCAATGCAATTATAACGAAGCAAGTGGATTTAAGTATCCTATTGTGTAAATATTCCATGGAATTTGCATCTTTAGTAAATAAAGGTTTGAAAAACCAACTAAAAGAATTATGGGAAGCATTAGCATTATCTGCTGATATACACACCACTGAAATAGATGAGTTATTTTAATTATCAGTGGATCAATTCCAACTGACAGATGTTAAATCATAATAGGAAATTTGAAATTTGCATGTAAAGTAATTTCACGTGCACTTTTTTTCTTCGGGATGGAAAAGACGAACAAGTCGGAGGAACCACAGCGCCACAGTTATTTCTCGCCGCGGAGTGTGAAAATAGTGGCTTTATTATGATCACCGTGGATGTCAATGTGTGGAACTTAAATATACGATGTGGAAATTTAGATGATTCCTGTTTCACCTTTCTTTTACACCTAAGGTAATAGAAGCTATCTTTATTAGAGGTAAATTCAATAGTCATGACTGTACCCAATGCATATGCACAATCAAGATCTGCTGGTGCAGTATCCACATCACCAATTCAGTCATTTATGGACACATTACCACAACGTTTAAGTACTAAAATACCCAAATCTTTAAAACCATTTTCCACAGAAGATATGAAAATATTGTTATTGGAAGACATTGATAAATCTGCAATTAAAATATTTAGGGAACAAGGGTATCAAGTAGAATCTTACAAAAACTCACTTCCGGAGAATGAACTTATCGCTAAAATCAAAGATGTCCATGCCATCGGTATCAGAGACAGAACAAAATTAACTTCAAATATATTAAGACATGCGAAAAATTTGGTTGTGATAGGATGTTTCTGCATCGGTACTAATCAAGTTGATCTTTCCTACGCAGCAAGTTTAGGTGTGGCAGTATTTAATTGTCCATTTTCAAATTCCAGATCTGTGGCAGAATTAGTCATTGCCAATATTATTGCTCTAGCACGTCAATTAGGTGATAGATCAATTGAAATGCATACACACACATGGAATAAGGTTTCAACTAGGAATTGGGAAATAAGGGGGAAAACACTTGGAATTATTGGTTATGGTCATATTGGTACACAAGTATCTATCCTTGCTGAAGCACTAGGTATGCATATTATTTACTATGATATTGTTACTATTATGGGACAAGGTAGTGCTAAACAAGTTCCAACATTGGATGAATTATTAAATAAAGCTGATTTTGTTTCATTGCATGTACCTGAGACACCTGAAACTAAACACTTATTATCAAGACCACAATTTGCTGCAATGAAGACCGGTTCTTATGTGATCAACACAGCAAGAGGTTCTGTGTTGAACACAGTTGCATTGATTGAAGCCATGAAGAATAAGAAAATTGCTGGTGCTGCTCTTGATGTATTTCCTAATGAACCAGTTAAGAATGGAACTGGTGTATTTAACAAAAATTTGAATAGTTGGATTCCAGAGTTGACTTCCTTGCCTAATTTAATATTAACACCACACATTGGTGGTTCCACTGAAGAAGCTCAGAATGTCACTGGTGAAGAAGTAGCCACTTCTTTAACTAGATATATCAATGAAGGTTATTCGATTGGAGCTGTAAATTTCCCAGAAATTGGCTTGAACTGTTTGGATTTCGATCAAGAAAATATTGTTCGTATCTTATACATTCATCGTAAAGTACCAGGTGTTTTAAGAACTATTAATAATATCTTGGCTAAGCATAACATTGAAAAACAATTTTCCGATTCTTCTAATGACATTTCATATATGATGGCCGACATATCAGCTGTCAGTCAGAGTGAAATTAAAAATATTTATAATCAACTGAATGAAACATCTGCAAAGATATCCATAAGGTTGTTGTATTAAGGGTTCGGAAGAAAAAATTGCATATATATAATCCATATACAATGTGTTTAAAATAAATTACATATTGCTATAGAAATGTCTATCATTGTATATTTGATTTAATAACATAAGTCAGGTAGATCACATCGAATTCATTAAAGATCAACACTGTAATAACAGAAACTAACTGTCATTATTACTATATTTTTTTCCAAACGGCCGGGTTACTTCGGACAAAATAGTTTCATTTCCTTCGGTGGCAAAACCCAAATTTGAATAAGTTGTTTTAAGAGTGTTGATGGGCATAAATAGGAACCCAATCAATTGAATTGAGAAGATTTAGAGGAATAACGAGAGTTCTCAATATATTTCTCCTCAAGATCAAAAAGAGTTCAATACAGCAAAAATGTCGTACACTTCCGCTGCCCCACTTTTAGCACTTTTAAGAGAACAAGACGATTCCGTCAGATCCTATGCTTTGGAAACTATTAATGGTATCGTAGATCAAGAATGGTCTGAAGTGTCTAATGAACTTCCAGATATTGAAGCCTTATATGATGACCTTTCATTTTCCAATCGTAAAATGGCAGCTTTAATTGCATCCAAAGTTTATTATAATTTAGGTGAATATGAATCCGCAGTTAAGTTTGCACTTGCAGCTGAAGAATGTTTAGATATCAACGAAAAGACCCAATTTGTGGAGACTATTGTTTCTAAGAGTATTGAAATGTACATTACTTTATCCAGTAAGAAATATCAGGGGGAACAAGAAGATATCAACCCAAAATTAACTTCGATTTTTGAAAAAATGTTAGCAAAGTGTGTTGAAACTTCTGAATTTAAATTAGCCTTAGGTATTGCCTTAGAGGGTTATAGATTGGATATTGTTGAAAACATTTTGAAATCCAGATTACAAGAAGGAAACGAAACCAACACATTTAAATTGATAAACTATGTCCTAACAGCTGCATCCACTACAGTGTCAAATTCTGTTTTCAGAGTGGATATTTTGAAATCATTATTCCAAATTCTTATTTCAATGCGTTCAGTGGATTATTTCACCGTTTCAAAAGTAGTGGTTAATTTGAATGATTCTTCTTATGCAATCAAATTATTTGAAAAGTTACAAAACGATGGAAATATTGAATTATCCTATCAAATTGCTTTCGATCTTGTATCATCTGCATCTCAAGGTTTATTAACTACTTTAGTTGCTACACTTTCAAAGCAAAACTACAATTCTCAAGTATTGTCTATCTTATCTGGTGTGCCGACTTGTGATCTACAAAATACCTTTTTATTGAATAATAAGAATATCGATATTGGTATTTTAAATAAAACCAAGTCATCTTTAGATGGGAAGTTTTCTTTGTTCCATACCGCCGTTAGTGTATCTAATGGGTTTATGCATGCTGGTACAACTGATAACTCATTCATTAAAGCAAATTTACCTTGGTTAGGTAAAGCACAAAACTGGGCCAAATTTACTGCCACTGCATCCTTAGGTGTCATTCATAAGGGAAATTTAATTGATGGGCAAAAGGTCATGGGACCATATCTTCCTGGTAGTCGTGCATCTTCTCGTTACATTAAGGGTGGTTCTTTGTATGGTTTAGGTTTAATATATGCTGGTTTTGGTACAGATATTTTAGAATATTTGAAAGGTCATATCACTGAAAACAGTTCTAAGACAGGTGATGAAGATGTGGACGTTTTATTACATGGTGCCTCGTTGGGTATTGGTTTAGCCGCTATGGGCACTAACAACTCCGAAGTTTGCGAAGTGTTGAATGAAGTACTTTATAACGATTCTGCTGTCTCTGGTGAGGCTGCTGCTTTAGGTATTGGTTTGACCATGCTAGGTTCCGGTGACCAAACTTCAATTGACAGTATGTATTCCTATGCTCAAGAAACTAAACACGGTAATGTCACTCGTGGTTTGTCAATGGGTCTATCGTTAGTCAATTATGGTAAACAAGAAGCTGCCGATGATATAATTTCTAAATTGCTAGAGAACGAAGACGCTTCTTTACGTTATGGTGGTGCTTACACTATTGCTATGGCTTATGTTGGTACTGGTAATAATAAAGCTGTTAAAAAACTTCTTCACATTGCTGTCTCTGATCCTAACGATGATGTTAGAAGAGCAGCAGTGACTTCTCTTGGTTTTGTCTTACTACGTGATTACACAACTGTCCCAAGAATTGTTGAACTTTTATCAAAATCACATAATCCACATGTTCGTTGTGGTACTGCATTTGCTTTGGGTATCGCTTGTGCTGGTAAAGCTTTAGACGCTGCTGTTGAAGTGTTGGAACCTTTAACAAAGGATCCAGTCGATTTTGTTCGTCAAGCAGCTATGATCGCATTATCTTTGATCATGATTCAACAAACAGAGAAAATGAACCCTAAGGTTGCAGAAATTAACAGTAACCTGCTAAGCGTTATCACAAACAAACATCAAGAAGGTTTAGCCAAATTTGGTGCATGTGTTGCCCAAGGTATCATGAATGCTGGTGGTCGTAATGTCACTATTCAATTAGAAAATCCTGAAACAGGTACTTTAGATACAAAATCCATTGTTGGGTTAGTAATGTTTTCTCAATTCTGGTATTGGTTCCCATTATCTCATTTCTTATCTCTATCCTTCTCACCTACTGCCGTCATTGGTGTTCGTGGTGGTGATTTGGCTGTTCCAAAATTCGAAATAAATTGTTTTGCTAAAGAAGAAGCCTTCAGTTATCCAAAGATGTTCGAGGAAGAAGCTAGTAAAGAAGTTGAAAAGGTTGCTACAGCAGTGTTATCTACGACGGCAAGAGCAAAGGCCAGAGGTAAGAAGATTAAGAAAGAAGTTAAAGAAGAAGAATCTAAGAAATCTGATGAAAAGGATGTGGAAAGTAAACCTGAAGCTAAAACAACAGAAGAAGATTATTCAAGAAATAGATATTCTGCTACCCCATACAAGGTTCAAAATATGAGTCGTGTCTTACCACAACAAGCAAAATTTGTTTCATTTATTAAAGACACTCGTTTTGTACCAGTGCGTAAAACTAAAAGTGTTTCTGGTATTATGGTGGTAACAGACACTCAACCAGAAGAAACTGTTGAATTTATTGAAACTGTGAGACAATTGAAGGATGTCAATGCCCCATTACCATCTCCATTCAAGGTTGAAGATGAAATAGATTTTGATAAAATATAATCAAAGAACAAAAATATATATATTTCATTAAAAAATTATGAAATGATTCATTAAAATCCAAATGGTAGGATGCCATAAATATATATATATAAAAGTGTATATAATAAAACATAATTTAAGAATTAAGCGTCGAAAATACTGATCATTCTTGGTTTGTAGTTGACTGGTATTGCAATATTATGAAGATTTGAATTTAATATAAAATGGTTACTATATAAGTTAAGTAGAATATCTTTTTCTTAGAAAGTGTACTTGGCAACCACTTCATCAAATTTCGCATTGATTTTCTTGTCAGTTTGTACAAAGACATGATTTGGTTCCAAAGTGGCTAACTCAGTTTTCAATTCTGATACATTTGGAGAACCTTCTAAGATTGCCAATGTGATCTTATTAGCCAATAAATGAGGTTTGTATAGTTCAGCACATTCTTTTTTTTCAACTGAGTAGTAATCGGATTCAAGTACGGATACAATTGATTGGGCTTCGTCGATGTTGCCTTGTTGTAAATGTAAATTCAATAAAGCTAATTGAGTCTTCCAGGATGGGAAAGTTTGAGCCAATTCTTCGTAATAATAAAAGTTAGAGGTGGCAGTGTCTTTATTAGTAGCAAATTTGATATAAGATTCGGCCAAGTTAATAATCAATTCAACTTCACTGGTAATTTCATCTTCTTCGGCATTAATATAGTTGTCAAACATGGTTTGAGCCACATTGAATTGACCGTTTAACAAACAAACTTGAATGGCTAATAAAAGTAGTTCAGGTGCACCTGTTGATTCGTCGCTGTCGATACCATAGACACAAGTTTCTAAACTTTCGTCGAACTTACCAGCAATAGCTTGAGCTGAGGCCAGTAAATTTAAGGCAAATGAAGAGGAACCTTCCACTGGAATACCAGTTTCCAGTGTATCAATGTCATTTGACTTTAAAAATGAGCTGTATAGATCGAATGCCTTACCTAGTGCTGTGGAGGAAGATTGGGACTTGTATTTGTTCAAAGCTAATTCACATTTTGACTTATAAAACTCTAACGTGGCATCCTCACCATTGGAAAGGACATCTATTTCATTTAGAGCTTCCGAGTAGTTGCCACTGTAGAAATTTTGTTTAATTCTAAAATAATCCATATTCGAGGTTGGCAGTTGGGGGATGGGATTGGTTAATGGTCTATAACTTTGTAAGTTTTCTTCCAATTGAATGGAATTTTAAGTTGATTTTGGAAAATGTCTAAAACAACGCGAACTTCCTCTAAGAAAAATATCGTCAAAATTGAGATCAATTTTATAAGGGATAGTGCAAAGTAATAACATATAATACCACTAATTCATTAAATCAGACTGCTATGAATCAGGAAGGTGATAACCAACCAGTTAGGTTTCCCAAAAAAATGGACAAACCTTGGTTTAGAGAGGCGTATAAAGCAGCTGTGATCTTCCATGAAAAGGATAAAGTATTGGATGCCAAAGATCGTCTAGATTTATCAAAAGCCTATAGATCGATTGCTACCACACAGGCTACCATGGGTTGGTTAGGCTTTTCTGCAGTGTTTATACCACCTTTTGCCTTAAAATATTATGCTACAAAGTCATTTAAAGGTGTAAGAGTGCCTAGGAATTTCCTGTTAGGTATGCTGAGTATGTTTGTCACAACATATTTTGCCGGGAATATTGCTTATGATAAACAATTAAGATTGTTAGATCCGACCGGTGAATTGGCACATAAGGGTAATTATGATGATGATATATTACAGGATCAAAATGAGCAAGTTAAATCAAGAAACGAGAAAAAATATGAGATGATGACTCTATTGAAAAATGGGGCTAGTCCAAAATGGGCTTCATATTTTTATTTGACGTATTTACATCCTGAACGTATATTTCCTGACCCACAGGAAAAATTGAAGCAATTAAAGGACACAGATTCTTTCCGTTCTGCTTTTATGAACCAAAGAGATCCTATGGGCTTACGTTCTAAGGGAAGGAGAGACCAACCTTCAACTGACGAAAATAGGTCAACTGAGCAAATTGATTCTGGTTTCAGTGATACCCAACCAGAACCAATGGGTTCATGGAGTAAAATTAGGGAAGAAAACAACGTATCGGGTTCTTCATGGGAAGCCATTAGACAAGGCGGTTATAACAATGAGGTTCCAAATCAGGATTCTGAAGATATTTTCTCAAACTCTCTCTTGAATGATGATAATCAACCGTATGCTATTGACCATCCATCTCAAAGTCAGTTTGAAGAAATATTAGAAAATGAGAGGAATAGATGATTGGTATATTGTTTTCTTCCTCTATACATATACATATATATATTCTTTTATTGTACATATTCGTTATTAAGTTTTACTGTTCAATTCATAAAAGATCTAAAATAAACGTTTTAGTCATCTATATACATATAAAGTACATATTAAAGAGTTAAATTTATATTTAAGCTAAAGTGTTGTCGTTTCTCTTGGCTTCCTTTAAGTCCTTTAATTGTTCAATAACAGTGTCAAGGGCAATGGTAGCATTCTTACCTTGTTGTTCCATGACATCTCTGTTTCTAATGTTAACAGATTTTTCAGTCATTTCTTGTTCACCAACAATGAAGATAAAATTATACTTCAACATTTGACCGTTTCTAACCTTCTTTTGTAAAGTGTTACCAGTCAGATCAACATCAGCAAAGAAACCAGATTCATGTAATTGATCACGTACTTGTTGAGCGTATTCTTGGTATTTAACACCAACTGGGACAACAAGAACTTGACGTGGAGATAACCAGAATGGCCATTTACCAGCGAAATGTTCAGTTAAGATAGCGGTCATTCTTTCCACGGAACCTAAGATGGCACGATGAATCATGACTGGTCTTTCGTAATTTTCACTACCTTCAGTATCCTTACTCTTGAATTCCAATTCGAATCTGTTTGGTAATTGGAAATCTAATTGAATGGTAGCACATTGATGCCATCTTCTTAAAGCATCGGAAATCATAATATCGATCTTTGGACCGTAGAAAGCACCATCACCTTCATTGATGTCCCAGTCACCACCCCATTTCTTTAAGGCAGATTCTAATTTAGCTTCAGCAGCATCCCAAGTTTTCAATTCACCAACGTATTTTTCTGGTCTAGTGGATAATTCCATCTTGAATTCGAAACCGAAGACACCATAAACGTATTTCAAGAAGTTGAAAATGTTTTGAATTTCTTCTTCAATTTGATCTTGAGTACAGAAAATGTGAGCATCATCTTGTTGGAATCTTCTCACACGGGTCAAACCAGATAAAGCACCAGAGAATTCGTTTCTGTGGATAACACCGAAATCAGCAACTCTCCATGGCAATTCTCTGTATGAACGTTCTCTAGATTTGTACATCAAACAATGACCTGGACAGTTCATTGGCTTCAAACCGTAAGTTTCCTTTTCAACTTCGAAACTGAACATATTTTCCTTGTAATTGGCCCAGTGACCGGAAGTTTCCCATAACTTTGAGTTGAACATGTTTGGAGTGATAACTTCTTCGTAACCTCTCTTGTGGTATTCAGTTCTCATCAAATCCACTAAAGTGTTGTAAATTCTAGTACCGTGAGGTAACCAGAAGGCGGAACCTGGAGACATTTCATTAAAGATAAATAATTCTTGTTCTTTACCGATTCTTCTGTGATCTCTCTTTTGAGCTTCTTCCAAAAATTTCATATGGGCATCCATTAGTTTCTTATCTGGGAAAGCAACACCGTAAACTCTTTGTAAAGAATCATTGTCAGCTTCACCTAAGAAGTAACAAGAGGAGTTCTTCAACAATTTGAAAGCCTTGATTCTACCAGTGTGTGGGATATGTGGACCAACACATAAATCGATCAATTTACCACAACGGTAAACGGTAGTGGAACCACCTTCTGGAATCTTGGTTTGAACCAAATAAGTCTTATATTTAGAGTAATGGAACATCTTCAACAAATCTTCCTTAGACATGACTAATCTTTCGAATTTTTGCTTTTGTTTAATGACAGCCTTGGCGACACCTTCTAAAGCTGGGAAATCAGCTTGAGACACGGTTCTTTCTTCTTCACCTTCAGCTAATGGTTTCAAACTGTCTCTAGTGGAGAATTCGTAGAAGAAACCTTCATCAGTTGGAGGACCTAAACAAATGTGGGCACCCATGTTACATTCACAAGCTTCACCTAAAACGTGAGCAGATGAATGCCAGAAAACTTTCTTACCTTCTTCAGAGTCGAAATCTAATAATTGTAATTTAATTTCTTCATCAGCTTCACCTTCAAATGGTCTGTCTAAATCCCATAATTGACCGTTCACTTTAGCGATACATAATCTGTCTGGTAAAGATTTAGAGATGTCCTTAGCAATATCTAATGGAGTAGTTTCCCAAGCAGTAGCTTCCTTGACGGCACCATCTTTTAAGATGATCTTCAAAGCACAATGTGGTTTAGCAGCCACACTTTCGTTGTACTCTTGTTGTAATTTTTCGAACAATTCAATTCTTTCTTGAATGAATTGTGGTTCTGGATCTAAAAACAATTGTTGTTGCTTGTTCTTCTTTTGAGCCTTTTTTGGTTGCTCATCCTTAACGGACAAATTCTTAACTTGTTCAGCGACTTCAGCACTCATCCTTGGACAGTTTCCTAGTTGCAGATATGACTATATAGAGATCACCAGTTGTTGAAACCTGTCAATAATATATCAAGATATTTCAAAATTTGATGAAAAATAAAAAATTTTCTCGAAGCAGCCTCGTGAAGAGCGACGTCTATATATATATTACTGGAATATGGGCAAGATAGTTAACATTCATATGAGTCAATCATAATGGATAATGTGGTAATATATATATTTCTATGAGTCATTGCATTTTTCTATTGACTCATAAATTAATGTGTCACAAATTGCTTACCATGTGCATGCAATATTTGTAACTTATCAAATAAATTAATATTGAAAAATTCATTGAAAAAAAATTGCAAAATTTTAATGGAAATTTGACAGTGTTATTACTAATCTCATCTCAAGAGTTAAAGGCAATAAATAGTCATAAACCATGTCTTCTATGTTATCAGAAGTGGAGAGTATGGATACGCTGCCCTTTGTGGTGGACACAGCTCCTTCCAGATCGGATTCGAGGCCGAAGATTGTAGCACCTTCCATTGAAGAAGTGGATGAGGACCCAGAAGCCCTAAGATCATTAAGAGGTCAAGGTCGTTATTTCGGTGTGGAGGATGATGATAAAGATGGGATCAAAGAAGCCGTGCCCAAATGTAGTAATTGTTCTCAAAGAGGTCACATGAAGAGAAATTGTCCTCATGTTATTTGTACATATTGTGGTGCTATGGATGATCATTATTCTAAACATTGCCCCAAGGCTATCAAATGTGCTAATTGTAATGAAAATGGGCATTACAGATCACAATGTCCACATAAATGGAAAAGAGTTTACTGTACATTGTGTAATAGTAAAAGACACGCACGAGATAGATGTCCAAGTATATGGAGAGTGTATTTATTGAAAGAGAATAAATCCAAGAATGATAAAATGAAGGAATTACCTACGGAGAAGATATATTGTTATAACTGTGGTTATGATGGACATTTTGGTGATGATTGTAAAGAGAGAAGGTCATCAAGGGTACCCAATGATGATGGTAGTGCATTTTCAGGTGATAATTTATCCAATAAGATGAAGACAAAATATTATGATTTGTTGGATAAAATGAGTTCAAGACCATCTCTTTACGATGAATACAGTCAAGTACAAAATGATTTTGATTATAACGATTATGAATTCGATGATGCATTGTATGATGACAATAATAATAATAACAGTAACAATTATAATAATAATAACAATAATAGATCGAAAAAACGTAAGAGATCAGATAATAACTACAATAATAATAGCAACAAGATGAGTAGACAACCTCAACCAAATCACAGAGGTAGATCATTTGGTTCTCAATATAATAATAATAGAAATCATCCATTAGATTTCCCAAGATCTAATAGGAATGCAGACATGACACAACAAGGTTTACAAGCTTCCAGGTATGGTGGTGGTGGATCTTATAATAATAATAGAGGCGGTTACCAAGAACAAACCAATTATAAAAACTATAATTCTTATAAACTATTTAGAAGTGGGACGTTAAGAAGATGAAATAAAAATATTGCAAAATATCTAATTAACATATATATATAGACATACCCTTTAAAAGTAAATTCAACCACATCAAAAAAAAAAACTAAATGGTTTGTTTATCTGTGACATAGAGCTCTCTATCACTCGAATGACAAAGTTTCATTAGTTCTGGTAAGAGATGGAATAAAAAAATTGCAAAAATAAATGGTCCCTGGCGGGATCGAACCGCCGATCTTGGCGTTATTAGCACCACGCCTTAACCAACTGGGCCAAGGGACCATTTCTGAAAAAAAGTGGTTTTGCTGTTTGTTATATGCGCAAATTTAAGTCATGTGATATTTAATTTTTCTGCTGGTAAATGCACTATTGTAGGTCGTATTTTGATCCAGTCAATTCAAGATCATTTTTATTTTTGAATAACCATTTGGAACAATATTTAAGGAGCCTGGTCTAGCCTCTGTGTTTCTCCTCACGCAATGAAAAAGAAATTGTTTTAAAAAGTAACAGATTATCTTGCATCACAATTTATGAGACAATTTAAAGCAGCTTGGATACATTCAATCAATAAATGTTTAACAAGAACAAGATATGCAATGGTGAAATTTTTTGATTATGCTCTTGAATCTAGAGAATAAAGTCACGGAAAGTCTATTTTTCTGCAAAACTTATTAAAGCAATGGAGAAATCAAACTCATTTATATACATATGGAATAGTTCGTAACTCCTTTTTCGTATCAGATCCTTTGAAATTATCTTTATACATCCAGATTTCTCTAAAGTATTAATTTAAATTACAATTATTCGTCACAATGATAACAGCCTCCAGCCCTCTTTTGAATATATTCCTTACACAGGGGTATGTTTACATTCACCAGTCACTTAGCCTAATCATTCACACTATTTGATCAAGGTCGGCGATTCACTGAAGGTGAGCTCTTCAAATAGATGAAAAATATTGAGAGATGAAGCTTTGAGTAAAATAGTATTCTTCAAATTTCTCTTATCATACTTCTTAATATAATGGTAATATGTAGTAAAACCAATTTTCAACAGATTGAATTACAAATTCTCTAGTACCTTATAGTAAATATTTACCCTGCTTGGAATCCAATAAATCTCATTCTTCCTTATCTAAAATAAGGAAGTGGTAACATCAAAAAAAAATGGAGAGTTTGTGGAAACAAGAAGATTGCTCAGATATTACTTATAGTTGTATTAGCAATCTTTCACAATGAAACATACGCTTTGAATTTAACAACGGGAAATATTTGCGTCATTACATGTGTTTTTCCCTGAACTAATTTAATACGAATATTAAAAAGGATAAATCAATCTTTTTAAGAAACAAATATAACTCCTGAAATAATAACAAAAGAGAAAGCAATTGAAATAACGATGTGTTGTGTGTGTTGTACAGTATCTGATATGATACTATATGTGGTGGCTATCATATTCCCACCACTGGCTGTAATGTTCAGGTCTGGTTTCTACTCTTCTGATTTGCTATTGAACGTTTTATTGACAATGTTAGGTTTCCTACCAGGTCTAATTCATGCATTCTATTTCATAACTGTGACAAGTCCACTTCGAAGAGACGCTGAGTTTGCCTATTTTTACCAACAAGGTTGGGTGGATAGTGAAAGACAAGCTAATAACAATAATAATACGGGTTATCAAGAACAAGAGACTTCAAGAACACCATTATTATTGAATAATAATAATCAAGAAAATCTCACAATAAATGAAGCCATCAGAAATCAAGAACAACATAATTTCAAACAGCAGTTAGGACCACCTCCCCCCTATGGTCAAAGTCCATAAAAAAATCTAAGAGATTATGTTAGAATTTTGAAAGGAACCTGACCAGTTTAAGAAAAGTTTATTTCCGGTTTAATGAAATTTATCATTCAATTAATTTGAAATTATTAGTTCTTCCTATTAGAAATATTGAATAAAATAATTTTATTACGCGATGAATACTCCTATTGAAGAATACACAGGTACAATCCTTCTTTAATTTTTTTTGTATCGGATATAATTTAAATTATTAGTAATGGGAGCAGCCCCTATAGTTTAATTAGTGACAACATTGTACCTTTTTAATGATGTTTAGTAATCAACTGATGATGAAGGCTACAAATTAATTATTTGTAATACTATCATTACTCTCATTAAAAGTTGTGTAATTATTAAAAGTTAACGGAGAAAGGTCTAGTTCCAGTTTTTGCCTCCTATTTCGATTAACTAATCGGTTCCTTGCAAAAAATTTAATGACTTTCGTACAACTCGGCGAGAAAAACAATGAGTTCATGCAATGCTAAATGGGAAAAAAGAAATTTTGGTTATGGTTTGAAATTGAACAATAGGAAAGATATTATCACTGCATTTTTCAAGGTGAACGAAGGAATCAAAATTTCAAAGAAGGATTAAGATTATTGGCAAATCATTATATTCAACGTTATGATAAAAAAAAGATTTTCCTCACTCAATACAATAATGTGGTAAGCAAAAAAAGTAATTATATTAATTAGATTTTGATATAATCACCATAGTTACTATAGCATAGTTTAACAAATTTGAATCATTCTAGCTAATAAAACTTTATTTAGTGAATTAAAACTAAAACAAGAAATGTGAATTGTAACAAGCATTCAGCAATGTTAAAAAAAAATATTACTTTCTTGAGGTAACCATATCACCAAAAAGTAATAACACGAAATTATTACATTTAGCCCCTTTACTGAAAAAGGTAATAATAATAATAATAATGATCCTGTTTCAAATAGGATCATTAGTTACTAATTTAGGCACAGGAAAATCATAAAATTCATTAGAGCAATGTTGAAAAATAGAAGAAAGCACTTTATCGTTTTATTGGATTTTCATAATATAAACTGATAGTTACACTATTGGATCATCAAGTTTATAGTTACTTTTTTAGAAATGGAAAATAGTACCATTGAATCGAGTAAATATTTTTGAAAAGAAATGTTTTACTATGGGTCCTACATTCTGTTTTGAAATAAGTCCATATTCTTTATTGAGCCAAGACAACAAATAGTAGTTTATCAGGCACAGTAAATAATTCAACTCAATATAGTAGTAAAAAAAGTAAAGTAACTCATACAATAAGTATTTCTTATGTAAAACAATGGGATCGGTGATAATTATACTAAAACCGAATCAAGATCAAGATGTGCCTTATTAGTAATGGTCAAAAGAAAAAAGAAACTGGACTATCCACTACAAACCTAAATTATTTTACCTCGAGGAACCATTCAATAACATATTGTTGGGTGAGCATGTATTGTATTTCCGCGGAGAAAAGTAATGAAAAAGTTAAATGAGAAAACTTTACCCTCACTTCTAATTGACATAGTTGTGAAGAAGGAGAAAATCATTTTTACATTAATTTTTTAAAGGATTTGCCATGCAAGCTAGAACTTAAAAACATCAAATAGGGGAATGATGGTTCTTGCTAAGAAAACCAAATAGGAAAAACAGCTATGTTAATTTTGCAACAAAGTTTTTTAGGCAATGTGAGCATAACTTTAAAATTTATTAAAAAAAGCAATTAGTTTTCAAATTGAAATTTTATTACATCGACTTTTGCTTATTTCTTGTTTTGCCCCTTTATACGTTGATACTATGACTTGAGAATTTCCTGTAAAATTAGACAGTGTAGTGAATTCAATGAAAGTCAACTAATCGTGCAGGAATTACAAAGAAAATAGGGATTTTTACTTTATATTCTGTAAATAACACGTATTCATATAATCAATAAATATCGCGTGAGCAGTGATTTCAAAAATGGCAATGTGAAATTAGAGGATATCAGCAAATAAATCTTAGAAGTTTAAAGAAATTATATTGACAATGTTCAACATTCCTTTAGAAACAATCTTCATAGAACTTAAAAAATCATCAAGAATTTACAATTATCCAGTTTCTCGGAATGTCGTGTGATTCAAATGGAAACATTGAATAAAGTTCACTCAACTTGTCGGAAACTCAGCATTGATAGCTTTCAGAATGTGGGCTTGAGAATGGTTGTTTTTTACTATTGTTAACCTCTCCACGTAAAAGCAATTTCAACAAGGTTTTGCATATTAAGCATGTACTTTAGCGATGGAGTAGTCTAATTCTTGGCTTTGTCACCATACTTTTGGCATAATTACCGGGTTCATGGGTGTGTTATCTTTCCAAAGACATTCTAGAATTTCAATAAATCGGAATAATTCGAAATCTTGCGGTTTTTTTAATTTTTTTTCGAGCTAAGAATGGAGAATTACTTCAAATGGACACGTTGTTATTTTCCCTCAGGTGATGTCAACAAAGTTTAAATGGAAAAGACAATGGGCTTAATACAGCATTAATATCTCTCAACACAAATAAATCCTGTAGATTTGCGTTCATTTTAAATGTTTAAATTAACTTCTCCGTCGAACACTGTTGAATGCTATTTTTTTGCTTATGGCAATTTTTATTATGTGCTCCTTCAGTTAATTGGTTGAAGTAGAGGCAAATCTTTCAAAATTTTCTCAAATATTACATGTGATTTCATTATTTTTCAATTGTTAAATCATGCTCATTTCAAACTGCCCCTATTAAGGTTTCCTACAGTACTATGAATAATGAGGAAAATCCTTCCTTTCCAAAATTATTAGTTTTCATTCAATAAACACAATAGTTTTATGAAGTTGACAAATTTTTATCAATATTTTTGTTGCATATTAGTAAATTAACTCGTGTTAAGAACGCTACATAGAGTTTATAGGCATTATTATCTTGTATTTTACATGAATTAAGTCGGCATTAGTAACAATTATACAAATGGATTTGGGAAAGTCTTTCTTGATTGTCTATTGTCTTTTCTCACAAGGCATGAAGCTCTTAATTCTAACATTGCTTGACTTATCGGAATTAAACCTGCCAAGCCATGATACTAATTGAACAATAGTTGTTAAGCAATAATCGGAGTTGCCTGTGGTTGGTTACCTGCTGACTGAGCTTACTAAGAGAAAAAGAAACGATTCTTAAAATGATTCGCCGTTAAAGCTTGACTACGAATTAGTTAATTAATTAATTAATCAAATAATCAATTATAGCCATACATTTTTTGTTTTATTGCTACGTGTTCGTTCGCGATGATTCTCGTGTTTTTACAAAATCCGTTTATGAAAACAATTAATTAATAGATTGAAGACTTTCCAAGTTTGCTCGAGAAAACTTTCTACAAGTCACAATTGATCCTCACCCCTAAATTGAGAATGTCTGCCCCCGCAATTGCTCATGATGCTGCTTGCATTTTTTGTAAGATTATCAAAGGTATGTTTTGAAAAATTTGAAATTTGAATTTTAGATAGCCAGTCCCTTTCCATTGTCCCCTTACTAACGTTTTCTAAAATTGTATTTATATTTCCATAGGTGAAATTCCATCTTTCAAATTAATTGAAACTAAATATTCTTATTCATTTTTGGATATTCAACCAACTGCTGATGGTCACATTCTTGTTATACCAAAATACCATGGTGCCAAATTACATGATATCCCAGATGAATACTTAGCTGATATCTTACCTGTCACCAAGAAATTAGTGAAAGTGTTAGATTTGGACGTGGCTGGAGATGCCCCAGGTTATAACATCTTACAAAACAATGGTAAGATTGCTCATCAAGAAGTACCACATGTTCATTTCCATTTGATTCCAAAGAGAGATGAAAAGACTGGGTTGATCGTCGGCTGGCCAGCTCAAGAGACTGATTTTGATAAGACTGGTAAATTGCATGCACAATTATTAGAAAAATTAAAATGAATATGAATATATGTATTTTTGATGTTATTTATGTTTATGTGATATGTACGTGCTATGCTCTAAAAAATGATGTCCAATTGGAAGTTGTCTTCTTAAATTTGATAATTGTATGTTTCTTCAATTGGTTTGATTTTGATTTATTACTGGGATGCGAATCGATCTTGTTGTACTCAGTGAGAGGTAATTTGTAAGGATTCGTTTCTACTATATTACTTGTTGGTGTAGTGGTTGTCGCCGTATCATTCTTAAAATCACCTGTGGATACTGTACTTGTATATGTTAAGGATGGCATGGATGAATCTGAACAAGATCTAGGATATGACATTTGATCATTCAAATATTCTTCAAAATGACCACTAACAGGTGAATTGAAATACATTAATCTCTCCTTTTCTAATTCCCTTAACTTTTCATTTTTCAAATTTGTTAATAATGGTGATAATGAGTTTAATAAATCATCAGTGGTGATTCTCACTTTCCAATCCAAATATTCCAATAATTCACGTTCAATAGTATTAATCTCATAAATATCTAATAATCCATTAGTATATTTAGCCCAATGTTTGTTTAATGGTGAAGTATCATTTAATGTCTTAGCCGCAATAATTAAACATCCTAAGAAGATTCTATGTCTTGTAGTTTCCATCCCATACACATCTTGAGGTATTATCAACTTAAGCTTGGATAAATAGACAGCAGTCGCTGTAAGTGTAGGTGTTTGTACATTTGATTGAGCCACTAAACATTGAATAAATTTTGTTAGTGAAGGCACAGTTGGATATACATCTGCATTGCTTGGATTAGTAGCAATAACGGAAGAAGTCATAGACGACAGATACTTGATCATCTCCATGGAGACGGATTTCCTATTAAATTGGACCAAAGTTTCATAATCCGTCATGTTGTGGGGGTTTGTAGGTTTGATAATCCACTTGAGTTGAACCTTTATGAAGAGGGAAGTGTACTAATAGTAGAAGAATATATACTTATAATGAGAGATCAGTCAACAGAAAGGACTTCTACCCAAATCAAAAAAATTTCAAAATCGTTTTACAGATGTCCCTATCTTACTCATAATTTCTCCAGCCCGTCAAATTTCCAGATCTCAGTCCCGATTTTTGCCGAATCGGGAAAAGTTATTGGGAAAATCCATTCTCGAGAAACAAAAAAAAAAGATGGCGGGTTTTCTTAGTGAGGAATGGGGGCTGTTCTATTTTGTAACAGATCTCACATTCGTTTCAAGATCCCAGTGGTCCAATGAGATGCCCGGAAATACAGGGTTTGTTATTTTTGTGTCTCTCTTCACAGATATTGTTATTTGATAAAAAGACATTTGTTTTCACTTCTCCTTATCCTTTTGAAGTTGGAACACCCTAATATATTCATTGGTAGATGGGTTATCGCTAATTCTACGCATTCTTGGATGCGGCTTATTATTTTCTACTAATTTCAAAGTTTTAGGACTTAGCATTAAAGTGGTAGTAGGATTTATAATTACGTCATGAGAGGTATGATTCTCATCATTACGAGATCTTTTCGTAATTGGTTTGATAATACTGTTATCTCTCTTCATTTTCTGTGAGCTGGGGGAAGTTTGCCACGTTAATCCGTTGTTTTTATTATCTTTATTCAATTTGGTCTTCAATATTTCTATTTCTCTTCTGGCCAATTTATTCTCCACTGCATTTCTATCATCTGTAGTGGTTCTCAATTGAATTAATTGTGCTTGTAATTTCCAATGAGCAATTTGAGTCATCGAATCATTCAACACATCAATAATTTCCTGTCTGTCGAGAATTTGAGTGTTATCCTTTAACTTCTCGACCAGTTCTAATATTCTATCTTTATTGATTGAATTTTCTTCCTCCATTGAACGAGTATTGTTGTTCGTCATAGGTTGTTTATTTGGAGAAAATAACAAATATGAATTATTAATCCATTTATTTTTAACGGGTTCCTCTGGAGTGGCTAATTGTAAGGGCAATTTAGTCACCTTAGGGTTTTTAGTAATACTTGTTTTATTGGGTCTTGTTGTTAACTTTTTTTGTTTCCGCATACTTCTTCGTATAATCTTGTTTTAGTAAAACAGTTTCTTATCACTCGAAAATTGAGAGATATTTTAAATTGTTAGCTTTTATTACAACGTATAATAGTAATCGATAGTTGAATAGTAGTCTAGTAGTAACTCAGTATTCAACTTTTTATCAGTCTCTTAACACTCCTTATTATAGCGTATTTTAGTATTTGTTTTTCGAGAAAATCATTATATAAGGGGGGGATGAGATTTACAACAGAGATTTTATCAACAAAATTCAACAAAATTCAACAATACGCCACACTTCCACACTGAATATTCTTATTATTTTGGGAAGATCTTACTTTCTGGTATGTAGTTACTAATATTGGATAATGATGTATACGTCATTTACATTTAAAGTTTTAACGAACAGAGATGATTCTTTGTGGGGTATGGGGCGTGCTCTAAAAAATATCAGTGGTAGTAAGTTGTAATAGAAACTTGATTTGTATATGTATATATAAAAACTATGTTCGTATATTTTGTATAACATAGACTAGAAATTAAGGAATAAAGGCAATAATAATAGATCGTAAAATGGCATAAACTAAGAGATGAGAATAATAATAAAAAAGGCAATTGTGCTTGTGCTTGTTATGTATAGCAACAATAGCATTCACTTAGTATCAGATTCTTCATCGCCATTATGTTTCTTGGATATTTCGTTAATTTTTTGCTCCAAATTTTTCAATTCTTCTTTATGTCTTTGAATCTCTTGTCTAATATGTAATAATTGTTCCTTTTCCAATTTTCTGATGAAATAATTCTCTTTAGCTTGTTCTCTTCTAGCAAAATTATTGAATCCACCACCTTCGCCAGTGTCAAACACATGCCTTCTTGCGGCAGAAGTGAATAACATTCTATTAAAACTAACTGATTTGGAAACACATGAACGTACTAACATGTTGTCTTGGTGTGTATCTGTGTGTGTGTGTGTGTGTGTTGTGTATAATATACGAGTAAACCTTGTATGGAATATGCTCTTAGTACTGTTTTGCTTTGTGGTGCAATTACACTGCCCTATTCTCGAATGTTCCTTTTTCACTTTTATTATATAAAACATCCGATAGAAACCCCGTGATGCAGGAATATGTACGTTCCGCCGCACGATTTGGTCAGTTTTTACAGTGTTATCATTGGTTTATCGGGTGAAGAAGTGTCAGTAAAGCAGTAATGTTGATATGTATCGTACTAATTTATATAAGTGTAGAGAGGAGTCGTAAAGGTAAAAGGTCAAAGTGTTTAGCCTTGGTGAGAGTTGATGGCTGCAGTTAATTCACCTTGTTTGATCAAAGACTCGGGAGCATCCATTTCTGGCAACATGATTTCAATCAATCTGATAGTGGAATTCTTTTGGAATTTCTTGTCTTGAGTCATCTTATTCCATTCACCTTGAGTGGACACTCTAATGGTTTCGTAATCAGTGGCACCGAAAGTGGGTAACAAGTCCAAATGTCTCCATGGTTGAATTGCATTGTATTCAGCGGTTGGACCATGAATCAATTTCTCAATGGTATAACCATTGTTGTTCAATACAAACAAGTATGGATGTAAATTCCATCTGATACAAGTGGAAATTTCTTGCACTGTTAATTGTAACGAACCATCACCAATGAATAACAAGACTCTCTTATTTGGATCAATCTCTTCAGCAGCCATCGAGGCACCCAAGACAGCACCCCCAGTGAAACCAATAGACCCCCATAACACTTGAGAGATACCAATAGTGTTGGCCGGGAATGAAGTACTATTGATACCAAATGCAGAAGTACCAGTTTCAGTGATGACAATATCACCTTCTTGTAAGAATTCACTCAATTGATTCCATAACCATTCTTGCTTCAAAGCAGTAGATGGATCAGATTCGGCATTTGGAGTTGGCTTGGCAGGAACTGGTACTGGCACATAATTTTGGGCTACATCACCAATACGAGTTAATAATTTTTGTAAGACGAATTTCATTTGAACACCAGGGAAATTGGCAGTTTTGACTTTGGTGTAATCAGAATGGAATTCTACAATATTCTTTGTCTTATGAGAGTATGAGAAAGTACCAGTATTGAAATCAGAAAGTAAAGCACCAACTGATAACACTAAATCAGCAGATTCCACAGCTTTCTTAACTTTAGGGTCAGATAATGTACCAACATACATACCACCATATCTTTCATGACGTTCATCGATGGTTCCTTTACCCATTGGGGTACCAAAAGCAGGGAATTGAGTCAAATCAATCAATTGTTGAGTTTCCTTCTTGCAGTCGTGTCTTGAAGCACAAGCATCAGCTAAGATGATTGGATTCTTAGCGTTCTTCACTAATTTTAAGATGGATTCAATGACTTCTTCTTCAGCGACTGGGTCATTTGGTGGTAAAGACATATCAATTGGTGTCTTTAATCTATCAGCAGAGACAGGAGTTTCAAACATGTTAGCTGGAATACCCAAATAGACAGTTCTTTGCTTAATGTAAGTGGTTCTAATACATCTATCAATCTCTTCACAAGCAGTTTCAATGTCAGTAATCATGGCAGTAGTTTCAGAGATGTTGGAAGACATTCTGTGAAATACAGTGAAATCACCATTACCTAGAGTGTGGTGTAATAATAGATTCTTGGCTTGAGACGTAGTTGATGGAACACCAACAACGTGTAAGACACCGACATGTTCAGCGTATGAGCCAGCAATACCGTTCAAAGCAGATAATTCACCGACACCAAAAGTAGTAACCAAACAAGCCATACCTTTGACTCTAGCATACCCATCAGCGGCATAAGCTGCGTTTAATTCGTTGGTGTTACCAGCCCATCTCATTCCTGGGGTGTCATAAATCTTGTCTAATAAGACTAAATTGAAATCACCTGGCAAACCAAAAATAGTGTTGACATTCACTTGCTTTAATCTTTCGAATAAATAGTGACCTAATTGAATAGTGGACATTTTGTTATTGTTTTTAATTATAGTTGTTGTTGTTATAAGTTATTAATTATAGTTGTTGTTGTTATAAGTTATTAATTAAACTTGATTGGTTTTATATGAGATAGAATGCTAATAATACTACGATACATTGGCAAAACAGCAGCCCTTATATATGTTAATACCAAGCCATTGCGAGACAAGCAATGAATCATATACACCTCTTCCAATTGAGATATATTCATTAATCTCAGGTGACATATATTCATTATTAGTGATAACTATTGATAATATTCATTTATGCATTTTTCCCATTATGGGGTGTGAACTGCGCGCTTAAAAAGAAGGAAAAAATGCATAAAATATGTCGTTAAAGAAGTTCTGAAACGCATGAACTTGCATATTCCTTCTACCACGTCAGAAAATACCTGATAGTCAGCAGAAAAAATGATAGTCAGCAAAAAAAATTGATATTTCACCGCGTGCTTTGTAATCATCTAGCCATTTTGTATACGTATAATTTTCTATGACTGGTCTTAAATGACGACATCAGTTGATTCAGTGGGAAATTATTTCCTTGGCATCAATTTTGTGTAAAAAGTGCTGAGATCTTAAACGAGAAGGGTTTCATTTCTTTGTTTTCTTCGCAATTTACAAACTACCTTCGAATGTGAAAGAAAATGTTTGATAAGATTGGTGTACAATTTTAAAGAGTGATAATACACACAAGTTAAATACAGATTAGTTAGAGTTTAGAAACTGAGGACACGATGTGAGGAAAGGGAAAGAATAGAATAGTTGAAATAGTGAGTTATTTTTAATGAAAAGTAAAGGATATTGGTTCTCTTTGAGCCTGCTGAATCTCATGATTAAGTAATTATTATAAGTTGTAATAGGTGTCTTGTTACAACAAAATTATTGAGTGCAATCAGTCAAATAACAATTTTCGATACTTTGTTTATTAATATTTTGTATTTTAAATCATATATTAAAACTTGATAAAGTACTTAAAGGTATCATCCCCATCCCAAATTGTAAATATAAAAAAATTACCCATAATATAATAGAGGCTTGTACAAATATGCATAAATGTAGAATATTTTAACATGTCTAATGTATTTATTTATTATATAAAAACGTTAATTAATCATTTCTTAGCCTTCTTGGCAGCTGGTTCACTTATATCCAGTGGTTCTTCGTCAGCTTTAGTCTTTTTTGGAGCCAAGAATGGTGTATTTACCTCGATATGGAATTGTTTAATGATAGAATCAACATCATCAATGTTCAATGGTCTAATATCACCCATTTTCTTAATCTTGGCGGTAACTTCTTTAATTTGTGGATCTGTTAAATTCAAATTCAATTGATCTACTCTTGATTTAATAGCATTCCAACCAGTTAAACGGTTAGCAAAATGAATATATCTTTTCATACCGAAATCATGTGGATCCAAAATTTCGTAAGTGGATGGATTAGCTAAGATAGCTTTAGCGTGAATACCAGCTTTATGAGTGAATGCACAGAACCCAGTAATTGGATTGTTAAATGGAATATTGACTTCCACAGATTCAGCGACTAAATTTTCAATGTCTCTCAATTTGTGTAATTTATATTTAGATTTAACGTATTCTGGAGCAGCTACAATCATTCTAGCCATTAGACCACCCAATGGGGTGATACCGTTTCTTTCACCAATACCTAACACACAGACATCAATTAATCTGGCACCACCTTCCAAAGCAGTGTAAGCGTTAGCGATAGCACAACCAGTATCGTTATGGAAATGACATTCAATGTCACAAGACACAACGGATTTCAAAGTTCTCACTAATTCGTACACTTGTCTTGGGTTAGCACAACCGACGGTATCGGCAATACCGATTCTGTTGACACCGATCTTAGAGACAGTCTTGTAAATGTTCAATAGATCGACTAAATCACTTCTGAAAGAATCTTCAGAGGAGAATCTAATTTCAATACCTTTAGATTTAACGAATTCAATGACTTCCACGGCACTCTTGGCAATGTAGTTCATATCTTTACCGTGAGAGAATTCTCTCAAGAATTTAGAAGTACCAATAACGACATCAACACCATCGACACCGGTTTCCACGGCGACTTTAGCATCGTCCATGTGACAACGGATATGTGTTAAAATTTTGGCCTTTAAACCCAATTTACAGATGGCTTCACAATCTTTTCTAGATTGTTCAGAAGCCACTGGGGAGGTCAATTCAATGTAGTCGACACCGAAGTCATCCAAAGCCTTAGCAATTTCGATCTTCTTAGCAGTGTCAAAGAAAGCGTTAGCGAATTGTTCACCTTCTCTTAAAGTGGAATCAATCAATTGGAAATTGTTCACATTAGATAAGAAATCAGATGGGTTTGGACCGTATGGGTTCACTTGATGTTTAGCCAAAGTCTCAGACTCGTGTACTTTTTGAAATTCAGTTTTTTCACTCATTGTTGTGTGTTTGCAGTGTGCAGTTTCTGAAGCTAGATGTGAAAGTGAAAAATTTACTTTAGCAAAATGATGAATTATATTGATACATTTATATACAAAGTGCAATTTGGAAAAAATGGGCCATCCTAGCGAAGAAACAAAATTATTAGTCAACCGAGGCACACCCAAACTGGAATTGTCACGTTAACAGGGGAATCACACTGGCCATAACACAATGCCAGGACCAGATACCCTGAAACGGCCGGGGTCCTCACACAGTAGTTGTCGCTGCATTTTTCGCTGTTAGTGAGCAAAAACTGTGTGACTCAGTTTCCGCAGAGAATTCCTGAGGAAAAGTGATTTTCCGGTTTTTTTCCCTGGGAATTTCCAGAGTGGGTGATTCAGTACTGGGTGAAGTGGTTCAGCAGGTGTGGGAGTGGTCGATGGGGAGTAATTCCCTGGCGTTTGTGGCCGTATTGTATTTGTCAGCTTGTGTCTGTTGTAGGGTGTTAATGGGTGTGAGTTACGTTGTGTCAATGGAGGGACACTAAGATGACGAAGGTATCTCATGTAGACGTATATGTCATCGTGTCTTGCTCTCCTCTCCCCAAATTAAATATACCAGAGAATTTATGATGCAAGTTGAGATTTACTGTTTTGCTTGGTTTTTTCGATGTTATTGTATGGATTGAAAAATTAATTAGATATATATTTATGTTTTATACAAGGTGGTACGCTATGCCAGATACGAGTACGACTCACCGTCGTCACATCTTTGTAAATATCCCTTCTGGATCAAACTGTCAATGGCTCTCTTAATCATCGACACCTTGGCATTGAACCTTTGATGGGATTGAGCAATACATTCATTGACTAACATAGAATGTGGTATCTTACGTTTAGCCTTCATAATTCTGACAATACATGCCTCTAAGAAAATTTGTCTCTCCGCATTCAATTCTTTCTCTAGTTTTTCAGTCTCTGACATACCATCACTACCACTGGCTAACCTTTGGGCAGCGGTATCTGTTGAGTGTGCTAGGGCACTCAATATATCATTCTTCACACCACCGGCAAAATTAATGTTAGTCTTCAATGCCTTATATGGACGTGCTAATATAAATTGTGTATCTGGTTTCACTAATGCTTCTAAACCAGGTGGTACTTGTTGTATTAATTTAAATTTAATGAAGGGTACCATTGCTGCGGCAATATTTTGTACAGAAAGATTAGTACCTTCTTCAATGTTTTCCAATGTTAATTGATCTGAGTCATTGAAAAGATTTAAAATGGCAATTTGGAAAAGAGTCACTGTAAAGATAAATGGTGGTCTACCTGGTTTACCAATATCAGCTCTCAATTCACCACGACAAAGTGGCCACAACCATTTTAACACTCTACCGTTATGTTTGGATGTGTACATTTCTTCCAATTTCTCATGTGATGCCTTCAATTCTGTAGGTAATTTGAAATCTACTTCTTGGAATGAGAAGGGCCACATATTTTCAGCTAATACGAATGGTTGTAATTCAGGGAATTTTGATTTGGAATATTCAGGTAATTTCTTAATCATCACATCAAAATCTTCCTCCAAAATTTTAGATAATCTGACATCTTGGAACATCTTAGTAATTTTACCAGTGTATTCCATACTGTTTTCACTTTGTAATCTTTGAATGACAGTTTCTTCATCCTCGTCACAAGTGGAAGTACCATGAATTAATCTCTTAGCAAATAATCTACGATAATGTGATTCAAATGCATCCTTATCTGTTAAAAATTTGAAAATCATCATAATGTCATCAATGGACATGTCTTGAGAAACTTCTGCCTTGGTAGATTTTTTCAATAATTGATCACTGTATTTAGCTAACATTTCTGATGTCTTTGATGTAGCAGATTTAGGGGAACCTGGTGGTAATGCAAATTCATTATTATTTATGTAAGCTCTACAAGCGTTATCCAAAGCTTTAGCAAATAATGAATCATTGGCAAAACAGTCATTAGTAATGGAACGGAATAAACTGTAAACTTCTAAAAGTTTCTTAATGTAATCCTTTGGTGGTAATGAATGTGCAGCGGCTAAAGCCATTTTTTTACTATTAACACCTTCACGATTCATTACTACAGCTTTATGCATTGTGATTAATTGTGAAATTTCATTTTCACCAGATTTTCTAACGTATTCTTCATATGCTAATGCTAATTTAGGTAATAATGTGAAATCTCTTTGCATTAAATTGTACAATGCAGAAATTTTATTTTCATCTCTTGAGTCTAATAATGTAATAAAATCTGCCTCCAATTTATCAATATGTCTTTTAATTAACACATTGTTTAAAGTTTCAGATAATGGTTTCTTAGTGTGATCATCCCAATACATTGCCATCCCCTTTTCTTCACGTAAAATGATGGAGTGTGCCTCGAAAATGTATTCAGTGACAGAATGTGTTTGTAAATAATCTTCAGAGTATTGTTGATAATATTCTTCAGTTCTAGTAAGGAATGGTTTTTCAAATACTTGAATGTAAACGTTCAAATTTAATTTTTTCAAATCTTGTGGATCAATACCTAATGCAACAAACGATTTAATCACTGTAGTTAAATTTGATCTATTAACAATATTACCTTCTCTTTCAGCTGTAATTTGTTGCAAAATTTCTTCTACTAAATTATCACTATTAGGGTCAAACATTACTTCTTTCCAAGTCATTAAACATAATGTATTGACATCAAAGATGTGTCTTTTACCATCTGATCTTTCCTTCTGTACCCAATATCTATTCATATAATCAAAAGTATGGTTTAAAAAAATAGCGCCAATGGTAAATCTTTTCCAATGCCTCACATAAAAGGATAAAAATGTTTCATTTTCTAATCTTTGGAAATTTGATATGTATTCCTTCAAATATTTTCTCAATCTTTCATACATCTCACTACCTACTAGAATGGGTGTTTGATTATTAGCTGTAGTAGTAGGTGTGTTTAATTTATCAGCATTAAAATGACCTGAGGAACGTGATTTATTAACACAGTAGTTATAAATTGCAGTGTAAACTTCCATATACATTGTGGGAGATAAAATCTTATCCACTCTTTTATTAGTGTTGTTAATGGCAGAAAAATCATTCCCTAGAATTTGATTTATCCCTGGTTGAATAAAATTCCAAGTGGCATCCAAATCATCTGATCTCGGTAAAGCGTCCGTCATGGTAGTCTATATATGTGTGCGTATCAATTAAGTGACTGATCCAATCCTCAAACAGTTAATTGATGAGAGGGGCAAAACGATGTCAATGATCCTAAACTTTTCTTTGTTTTCTTAAAAGAGAAAAAAATCTTATTTGAAATAATAATTAACAAGAATGTCGGGTAATTATGAATATGAATTATTATATGAATATGATATATATATGCAATTATATTAGTTGTTGAAGTGATCAATCTCTTGTTGGTACTGTATCAGTACTTGCTCTTACGACAATTCTATTCATTGAAGTCATAAATGCCAATACCCATACAAACAACACTAAGAACAAAAATGATGATAATGCCTTTTGCTTTTTACAAATTGAGGGAACCACAGGGTAAACATTGGGATCAATACCCAAATCTGCATTAAATGATGAACAAACCCATTCAGAATCGTATCTTGCATTGAATGCTAATGCTAATGTTGCACCTGAAAAAATTATAAATAATAAATCGCACATGATAAATCTTAATTGACTTGTTCTATGTCTTAACCCAATGGGTTTCCCCGTGAATTCATCCCATGCAATAATTATAATGTACAAGGGAGCAATTGAATGCACAACAATGGCCATAATGGTACTTGCATGTTGTGTTAAATCTTGCTTACTTGAATTTTGATAAATTCTTACGGCTAACCCCAGTGAGATCAATGAAAACACACAAAGTACAATTCTGAAAGTCAGGGGCAACAATGGGTTATCTTCCAACACAGTTTGTAATTGTGGACCCCAACGAGACCAAGTTTTCCTTGCATATTCTTCCCATCTTAATTTTTCTTGTTGCCATTCTAGTCTGTTTGAAGGTATACCTCTGTGAGACATATTAGCAGTCAATGCCTGTTCATCCACAGTGTCAAACCCATTCAATCTAGCGGCTCCACCACCTTCCACATAAATGGATTGCTTAGCCACATTGACAAATTTAGAGTGTGCTCTACGATCTTCCCTAGTTTGAAATTGACCTTCTTTACCCAGCATCGGTAGGGAAAACAATTCACCCAACCTGTCACCACCTTGCCATTCAGTGTCTAAATCATTCAAGATCTCCTCTCTCATTTTCTCCTTATCCCCGTCATTCAAAGAACTACTTCCCATAGACCAACTCGATGAACTGTACCTTTGAAACAGTGGTATTCTCTTCCCCGTCATGTATGTATGCTCACTGGGTGCCACCACTTCGGCCAACCGGTGGAACTTATCGTTATTATCATCATTGTGCCTGTGATCATCGTCACATTCTTGTACATTGTTGTCATCACTACTCCCGACTCTATCAAACACTTGTTCCAGTGCAAATGGTGGCACCGTAGTCGGGTACACAGAGTACGTATTCCACCGTCTCTGCTGCTGCTGCTGCTGCTGCTGCTGTTGCTGTTGTTTCGCCTCCTTACCAGATTCCATAGTACTTTCCTTCCCTTGTTTGCACCTAAACGATCCTCATATAGCTTATTATTATCTTTAAATTTAAGACACACAAAACAAAGGGCTGACACCACACCCACACACCGCACGCTGTACGAGCTGTGTCCACAAGAACCGCTCACAATACACATATACATGACAACACTCACCATACCATTGCAATACACACATTCATTTACTCACAGGACAGAAGCACCCCCCCTCTTCCCACTCCCATCACTATACTTTGAATACCCTAATAGAGAATCTCTAGCGCTTACCCGGTAAGACACATGAACTATATATAAGAAAAACATATATTAATAATAACAGTAGAGTTTATTTGCCACTTGAGTCCCGTACGACACTTCAACAATGAGAAATAAGTGGAGAAAGAAGAGAGTCAGAAGACTTAAGAGAAAGAGACGGAAGGTGAGAGCCAGATCCAAATAAGCAATGTGTACGTGTATTTAATATATGTAGTATAATTCAATGCGATCATTTTTTCCTTTAATAATAGTATTATTTTTTTTTATTATAATGTGTATATATTTATTTATTTATGAGATAGATGGTGAAAGACAATGGTGTATCTAATCTGTAGATTCAGCAAAACGTTCTTGAATGTTGTTAAACAATTTTTCAAATTCACCATGTACTTCAGTTTCACCTCTACTTGGTTCAAAAAATTTAGATGATGACACGGCATGTTTCACATCACGTGTGGCTTCAGATAATTTAGACCAATTGGCACCATTGGATACAGCCTTTTGTGCTTCATCATGGTATTGAATGAATGCCTTCATCATATCAAATGTTTTCCAAATTGGACAGAAGGCATCGTAAGTGGAATAACCATTTTGTTGTAAGAAATCTTCTTTAATTAATGCAGCCACATCTAATGTAATCTTATCACTATCAGATAAAGCAGATTTACCGACTAATTGAACCACTTGTTCTAATTCTTCAGCATTAGATAAGATTTCCTTCATACGATCTCTTAAAGTTGGGAATTCTGGATGTTCAGCGTCATAAAATTTATTTAACACATTAGTGTATTTAGAGTATGACACAGATGTATTAATAGAGGGGAAATGTTTTCTTTGTGCTAATTTCTTATCCAACCCCCAAAACACTTGAGTGATACCTAAAGTGGCAGTGGTCACTGGATCAGAGAAATCACCACCAGCTGGTGACACAGCAGCGACAATAGACACAGAACCTGTACGATCTGGTGAACCTAATGCAACAGCTTTACCGGCTCTTTCGTAGAAAGAAGCTAATTTAGCACCTAAATAAGCTGGGAAACCTTGATCAGCTGGCATTTCACCTAAACGACCAGAAATTTCTCTTAAGGCTTCAGCCCATCTTGATGAAGAATCAGCAATCATAGAAACATCTTTACCTTGATCTCTGAAATATTCAGCTAATGTAATACCTGTATAAATGGAGGCTTCTCTAGCGGCGACTGGCATATTTGATGTATTAGCCACTAATGTAGTACGTTTCATAATTGGTTCCTTTCTACCATTAATTTCAGTGTATAATTCTGGGAATTCCATTAACACTTCAGCCATTTCATTACCACGTTCACCACAACCAACATAAATAATACAATCAGAATTAGAATATTTGGATAATGATTGTGAAATAACGGTCTTACCACAACCGAAGGCACCTGGAATACAAGTGGTACCACCTTGCACACATGGGAATAAAGCATCCAAGACACGTTGACCAGTTAATAATGGATAATCAGCGGATAATTTTTCAGCAACAGGTCTTGGTACACGAACAGGCCAAGTGTGATACATTTGATAATCAGATTTGACACCATCAAATTCCACTTCTAACACTTTTTCATCCACAGTGTATTCACCAGCGGGGGCAATCCAAGTGATAGTACCACGAGCTCTTGGTGGTAATAGAATCTTGTGATCATCAATCAATGAGTTTTCAAAAACTGAACCAAAGATGTCACCACCGGAGATATGATCACCAACGACGTATTTGCCCGGAGTAAATTTCCACTTAGTAGTTCTTGATAAAGCAGGTGCATCAATACCTCTTGGGATATAAATGGATTGAGACTTATCCTTAATGGCCTTTAATGGTCTTTGAATACCGTCATAAATTGTTTCCATTAAACCTGGACCCAATTCCACAGATAAAGGTTTCCCAGTTCTTAAGACAGGATCCCCGACGGTAACACCAGCAGTTTCTTCATAGACTTGAATGGTAGCTTTGTCATTGTCAATTCTAATGACTTCACCGACCAAGTTGTCGTGACCGACTTTAACCAATTCGTACATGGCACAACCAATCATATTTTCAGCAACAATAACGGGACCAGACACGGAATAAATGGAACCGTATTCAGAAGGGTCGTGCTCCTCTAGGGACACTCTTTCGATTTCTTTACGGGCGTTCTCTAAAGCACCAGCCATTGTTCAATATTCAGTTTCTTGTTGTTATACTTTCGAAACAAACAAAGCAAATCAGCAATAAATAGCTATTTCTCTTATCAGTGGAAAGACACAATTTAAACATTTCCTTTTCTTCTTTTATTGTTTTTTCCACTGTGAAAAAAACACTGCGAAAAAACCTCTCTTATATTACCCGAAGTGACACTTTTGTCATATTAATAGTGGCCAAGTCAGTAAATTGTGCGTGTGTACGTGGCAAGTGCGTTGCACTTGTATGGCAACGTATAGACACACCCGGGATAACCCAGTGTCTTGCCTACCATGTCCTGTGTGGTTACTGCCCCACTTCAAATTGTGACACCGCCACGTGACGCGGCTTACCCTCCCCTTGAAATATTTTCCAGCGAAAAAAAAACATTCAAAGAAGAAAAAAGTTGGAAGAAGAAAAAACAGTGTGGTCTCTCCTTTTAAAAGGGAACCAACTGACCAGTTTGATAGGGAGGAATAGTTTAGTGACCCTTTCGATTGTGATCAATTTGTGTACAGAGAGGATACGTTAATTCCATACCACTGAGTAGTTGAACGAGGTTTTCCCAGACGGATAATTATAATCGCAAAGCAAAACAATACACCCTTTTTTAGTAATAAACACATAATAATGGATATGGATATGGATGTTCCAATGCAAGATGCTATAACGGATCAGTTGACCCCGACTATAAATGAAGATAGCAAAGACAGTAATAATAACACTGGAGATGAATCGTATCAAGATATTGAATTTAATCCTGGTTCTTCTGGGATCGCAGATAATAAATCAAGTAAACCTTTGGAGTTAACCTCTACAAATATAAATCAATTGGATGCATGGATTGAAAAATTGGGTAAATGTGAAGTACTTTCCGAGGATGATGTGGCTAGATTATGTAAAATGGCTGTGGATGTATTACAATTTGAAGATAATGTGAAACCTATTGCTGTACCTGTAACGATTTGTGGTGATGTACATGGTCAATTTCATGATTTAATGGAATTGTTTAAGATCGGTGGACCTTGTCCAGATACAAATTATTTATTTATGGGTGATTATGTCGATAGAGGTTATTATTCAGTGGAAACTGTTTCATATTTAGTGGCCATGAAAGTGAGATACCCACATAGAATTACTATACTGAGAGGTAATCATGAATCAAGACAAATTACACAAGTTTATGGGTTTTATGATGAATGTTTAAGAAAATATGGTTCAGCAAACGTTTGGAAAATGTTTACAGATCTTTTCGATTATTTCCCCATTACTGCATTAGTGGACAATAAAATTTTTTGTTTACATGGTGGGTTATCACCAATGATTGAAACTATTGATCAAGTAAGAGAATTAAATAGAATACAAGAAGTACCACACGAGGGCCCCATGTGTGATTTACTTTGGTCTGATCCAGATGATAGAGGTGGATGGGGGATATCACCAAGAGGTGCAGGTTTCACATTTGGTCAAGATATTAGTGAACAATTTAATCATACAAACGATTTAACTTTAGTCGCTAGAGCACATCAATTAGTCATGGAAGGTTATGCTTGGTCACATCAACAAAATGTGGTGACAATATTTAGTGCACCAAATTATTGTTACAGATGTGGTAATCAAGCAGCTATAATGGAAGTGGATGAAAATAATAATAGACAATTCTTACAATATGATCCATCAGTGAGACCAGGTGAACCTACAGTGAGTAGGAAAACACCAGATTATTTCTTATAATTTTGTGTATAATGTCATTCTTTTATCAATCAAATAAAAATTAAAATAAATAATATTAATATGTAATCATCATTTATGTTGTTATTACTTATGCTTTTATACGTGTGGCGTGTTTTTGCATTGTTTCATTTTGGATCAAAAACGAAAAAACCAAAAAAAGAGACCCGTTATTTAATGGAAAGATACGGTAGTATTGAAGCCTCCTTTAAATTCACTCAATTGATACAACAACATACATTACAATGTCTAACAACGTGGAAATCGACACATTAGAAGAAGAACAACAAGATGGTTACAAAGTTTCCGCTAAGAAAACTGTGGATGAATACAAGAATTTGGATGCTGAAGATGAATCATTAGCCAAATGGAAGGAATCATTAGGGTTAAGTTCTGATGTCTTACCATTAGAATTCCCTGGTGACAAACGTCGTGTTGTGGTGCAAAAGATTCAATTGTTGGTGAACACGGAGAAGGACCCCATTTCATTTGATTTAACAAATGAAAAGACATTGAAAGAGTTAGCCTCCAAGAGATACAAGATTAAAGAAAATTCTATTTATAAATTGAAGATCACTTTCAAAGTGCAACATGAAATCATCACTGGGTTAAGATACGTTCAATTCATTAAGAAAGCAGGTATCTCAGTGGATAAGATTGATGATCATTTAGGATCCTATGCGCCCAACACCACTAGTAAACCATGTTACGAAGTGGAATTGCCCGAGAGTGAAGCTCCCAGTGGGTTCCTTGCCAGGGGTAACTACAGTGCCGTGTCTAAATTCATTGATGACGATAAGACCAACCATTTGACATTGAATTGGGGGGTGGAAATTGTCAAGAAATGATTTATTACCTTTTTTTCTATTTATACTAGCATATTTATTTTTAAAATATTATTATTTTATTATTGTCATGATTATATGTATATGTGTATGTATTTATGCCTTGACCACGTATTTTCTTTGTGGGAATGCAACTTGCTTCTTCTTTTGCTTTTCAGTGATTTTAGTAGCTTCGTCCTTAGTCAAAGATCTTCTAATGGCTCTAGTGGCCTTTTGTCTCAAATCCTTTGGTTGGTACTTCTTACCCTTGTATAATTGTCTGACAGCTTCTCTGTGTTGTTCGTTGATCACAGTCAAGACTCTAGCGATGTTCTTTCTGACAGATTTGATCTTTGGCAAAGAAGGTCTAGACAATTTTTGCACTTTCAATTCAGCCAATTCCTTCTTGTATTCAATCAGAAGATCTTCTAATTGTTCCTTGGATTTAGTTCTTAGTTCGTATGATTTAGGCATGTTGATGATGTGTTGTCGTAGTACAACAGTGGCAACCACAACACAACTTGTCACTCACTGTCCATCTCACTTATATACAAATTGCGTCGCAATTTCCCGGGTGCGTCTTTCCCACCTGCAAAAGCGGTAACCATGGAAACGCCGCTTTTGCTTTTTGGGCGCCCGTTTTTTCGGTTTTCCCGTTTTTGCTTTTTGGTGTTTTGTTTTAGCAGTCACTCGAAGTGAGGTTTTGGCTGGTAAAGAGGTAGAGTACTAGTGTATGGTTTGAATTGTACAACAGTTATACACGTGTATATATCTTATATGGGTGTGGTCTTTATTTAGTAGTAATGCACTGGGACAAAAATATATATGTATTACTACAGCAACAACGTCACTGAGCTTAGGCACTGTTCGCACTGCTGTTCTTCAAACTGGTGGACAACCATTCTAGACCTTCGTATAGACCTTCACCAGAAGTGGCACATGTGGATTGGATGAACCATGGACGGTTTCTGATAGAGTGTAAACCCAATTTCTCGGTGATTTCAGCAGCAGACATGGCTTCTGGTAAATCTTGCTTGTTGGCAAACACTAACCAGACGGCGTTTCTCAATTCGTCTTCGTTCAACATTCTTTGCATGGTCTCACGGGCTTCACCAATACGAGATCTATCATTGGAATCCACCACGAAGATAACACCTTCAGTGTTTCTGTAGTAATGTCTCCATAATGATCTGATTCTGTCTTGTCCACCGACATCCCACACGGTGAAGGAAATGTTCTTGTATTGCACAGTTTCCACATTGAAACCAATGGTTGGGATGGTAGTAATCACTTCACCTAATTTTAACTTGTATAAAACGGTGGTCTTACCGGCACCATCTAAACCAACCATAAGAATACGCATCTCTTTGTTACCAAAAAGGTTACTGAACAACTTCGAAGCATACAAACCCATCTTCTCTAATCTTTTGCTTTGTCTGGATTGGCAACTGATAAACTTTGGCGTGTCAAGTATAGCTTGTTTATTTCTATTTTCCTGTTTGTCTTTCTCGTCCCCACAAAACAACGCGGTTTGTCATCGATAACGACGACTGTAATATAATAATGCAATATAAGTTTCTATAAAAAATGAATAAATGTATATATCTATCTATGTGTGTGTATCATTGGTATCATTACGTTTCATGACTCGGGTCAGAATGGTCTCTTAGGAATTGAGCCCAATCAATTTGACTACGAGCACTGGAATCATTCTCACGACGTGTACTACTAGTATGCGAAGTACTGTTAATTAATTGTGCCATGTATTCGTCCACACTACTCTTATTACCGTACGAGTATTGGCCAGAAGATTGTTCGTCGTCCTCGAAGGATGACTCCGTTAAGATCGAAGGTGGGCCTCTATTGTATGTGTTTAAACCTAACCCATTACCCAAATCGACAAAATTGTTAGCCACTTCATCGTAACTTGGTGTCTCCATAGCTCTATTGGAATAAATATTATTAGTCAATCCTTCGTATGTTCTATCTGCCAGTACGTTATCATTATTATTAGGATCTTGGTTATCGTCGTCACTGACAGGGGCATGACTAGTTCTACGTCTAGTGGTAGATATGCTAGGATGATGTTGATGAATGTATGGATTTGGATTAAAATTTCTTGTACTACTCTCTTCACTAGTCTTTGGGTTTTCAATGTCATTTAATGTATTCGTTTCAGCTAATTGTCTGGCTTGAATGTCATGTAACATTTCTTCAGCGGGACCGGCAGAATACAGTACAGGTCTTTCTCTAATCAATTTATTGACCCTGGACGAGTCAAAACAATTCTTAGAATTACGATACAAATCTGTAATTTCTTCTAATCGTAACCCACTAGTTTCATAAACGGTGAAATATACTATAACCACCCCAGCGGCATTTAATGCCCCCCAAATGAAGAAAATTCTACAAGTACCATCAATGGAAGGTCCATTCTTAGAGTCAATATATGGTGTAATCAATGAACAAATGAAATTTGTTAACCAATTTGCTGCAGTACATATAGCGGTACATTTGGATCTAACCCCCAGGGGGAACAATTCAGCTGAAATGACCCAAACGACACCACCCCATGATGCAGAGAATGATGCAATAAATGTACAAATAAAGGTAATGATAACGTCGGGGGTCGTAGATAAATTAGGACCTGCATAACCGACACTACCTACAATGAAATTGGATATTGTCATACAAACACCACCAATTAACAAGACATTTCTTCTACCAAAATATTCCACAAAGGCCATACCTGGTATATTAAATGCCACGTTAACAGCATATGTGATTAATGACAGTGTATACCCACTTGACATAGTACCTACTCTATTGAAAAATGTCACACCGTAATAAAAAATAAAATTAATCCCTGAAAATTGTTGGAACACTTGAATACAAATACCTGTACACATTCTTAACACTTGTTTGGGACGATTTTCACTTGATTTGAAACAATCCAATAAAGTGGTTTTACCAAATGATGATTCGTAATCAAATGTAGCTTTAATTTCCACTAATTCTTCCAATAATCTTGGATCTTCAATGGGGATACCTCTTAAGAAACAAAGTGATTCTGCAGCTTTATCTATCTTATCTTTCAGTACAAAATAACGTGGACTTTCCGGCAGGAAAACCATACCAATTGCTAAAAACAGAGACCAAACGTATTGTAACCCAATGGGGATTCTATAAGCTGATGAATTTGTTCTAAATCTTGTACCTTGTGACACGGCATTAGACACCAATAGACCAATAGTAATGGTCCATTGATAACTTGAAATGATAGCACCTCTTAAATCTTTCTCTGCAGCTTCTGCTTGATACAAGGGAACCACAGCAGATATAAGACCTATCCCGACACCAGATATGACACGTCCAACGACTAGTAATGCAAGGGAACCTGCTGCTACTTGTAATGAATTACCTAATGTGAAAATGAATGCAGTGGCAAAGATAATAGTGGGTTTACGACCATATTTATCAGAAATCCATGGAGCCACTAATGCACCGAAAAATGTCCCCAATGAAAGGAATGACACTAGAATAGACATTTGTGCTGTGGTGAAACCTACCCCGTTGGGTGCAATATTCTTTAAGAACATATCCATATCTACAATACTATTAATCAAACCTGTATCATACCCATACAGAAACCCACCTACAGCGACGAATAACCCCACCAACGATGACATCACTTTCGATCGCAGTGGTAGAGGTGTGGTCAACAGTTGTTGCATGTACTCATCATCATGTTCACCTGGTGAATAACTTCTTGCACTGACAGTCTGCACAATAGTTACATTTTCATCTTGAGTGCCTAGTGATTTTAATTCTACGTCAATGTCTTTATCACGCCGTAGTGCCTTTGGAATAACACCTAACATTTAGGAAAAAAGACAAATATGATAATAACAATACTATTACAGTACTCTTGACGTGGCAATACGGGTTAGAGAAGTATGTGTTATAGTAGTGGAACCCTCAGTGTTTAAACCTGTTGAGTTTTGTCTTCATCCGAAATCAATGGAGATATTTCAATTTTTTCTTTTTCTTCTTTATCGAAAATGGAATTTTTCACTCCACGTTTCTGCATCAAACTTTGTATCAGTTGATGCTGGACTTGTGTCTTTTTTTCTGTGGACAATGTGATAACAGTAGTAGTGTGATAAGGGACTTACAGGGTCTCAATGTGGAATTATCCCTACAATTGAGTCTCATATCGCTATCACTTGCTTGTCTATCTACGCGATTGAAATAGATTGAAAAATTCTTGATTATTTAATTTAGTTTTGTTTTATAGATAACAAGAGTGGGAAGACCAGTGATGAGTGTGGGGAAAGTGAAGAAACACAGGAAAAATGGCAGGAAGTCTGCCATCAAGTCCCTGCATGGGGCATTGAAAGGGTTGTTGAAAGAAGCTGTACAGACCAGTGGTGATAATGATGAATCACTGCATTTGCATAAGAGAAGTCGAGGAAGGCCGCTGGGTTCCAAGAATGTGAAGAAGTCGCATACACACAAAGGCAATAACAGTATCATGCAAGATCGTAAAGAAGGTGTCACTTATATAATGTCTAAGGAGAATAGGCTCATACCGAAATTAACAGATGAGGAGGTCATGGAGAGACACAAGAAAGCCGACGAGACAATGAAAGAAGTTTGGACAAACATTATAGACAAGTACCAATCTGTCACCACACAAGGTGATTTAATTGATTTGGAAACAGGTGAAATAGTAGAGGATCACGGTCATTTACGCGGGTTGCAAAGTATCGATGACGATTCCCCCGCGGCTGCTGAGAAAGACATGACCACCACGCAGTACAGAAGCACACTGAACGATATCATCAGCGACCACTCCTCAGTGGAGAGTGACAGTGAACTGGAGTAGTAGTAGTCTGTGTATAGCATCATCTCTGTATATACATATATATAGGTGGTTACCCTGCGCGGCTAAATGTCACGGGGGACGATTTTCACCACTTTTTTTCCAATGAAAAAGTGGCAAGGATTATGAAAACATTGAAATAACAAACAAATAAGTAGTCAGTACTATTGAATCAAAACCTAGTGACAAACGGGCTTTATCAACTGGTATAAGGAGACTGCGTGAAGACTTTTTTCGTGTATATTTGTATCTTCCATTTCCATATCTGTTCATATTAAATAGTGGGAAACATATTCGTCATTCTTTTGCAAGAAGTTTCAATTTTAAATTAGAAGATAAATTTTTGGAGATAATATTATCTGTAATTGGAATTCCAAACTTATAAGAGAAAGTGAACATATACAAGATATTCTTAAACAAAGTTATCAACTACTTCCCTAACCTCCCTTTTCAATTTTTTTTTTATTTCAATTTTATTCCATTTATTAATTATTAAGAAACAAACAGAAAAAAATATATATAATACAATATGGTCGGCCAACAGTATTCCAGTGCACCACTTCGTACAGTGAAGGAAGTCCAATTCGGTCTTTTCTCCCCTGAAGAAATTCGTGCTATTAGTGTAGCCAAGATCAGATTCCCTGAAACTATGGATGAAACTCAAACAAGAGCCAAGATTGGTGGGTTAAATGATCCAAGATTAGGTTCCATTGATCGTAACTTAAAATGTCAAACTTGTCAAGAAGGTATGAATGAATGTCCTGGTCATTTTGGTCACATCGATTTAGCTAAACCTGTCTTCCATGTTGGGTTCATTTCAAAGATTAAAAAAGTTTGTGAATGTGTTTGTATGCATTGTGGTAAATTATTATTAGATGGCCATAATGAACAAATGCGTCAAGCTATGAGTATTAAAGATTCTAAGAAAAGATTTAATGCTATATGGACTCTTTGTAAGACTAAAATGATTTGTGAAACTGATGTTCCATCTGAAAATGATCCAACTCAATTGGTCTCTAGAGGTGGTTGTGGTAACACACAACCAACTGTTCGTAAAGATGGGTTGAAATTAGTGGGGACTTGGAAAAAAGACAAAAACACTGAAGGTGAAGAACCTGAATTAAGAGTTTTGAGTACAGAAGAAATTTTAAATATTTTTAAACATATCTCACCAGAAGATTCTAATGCCTTAGGTTTCAATGAAGAATTTTCTCGTCCAGAATGGATGATCTTAACTGTATTACCTGTTCCACCACCACCTGTACGTCCATCCATTTCCTTTAATGAATCTCAAAGAGGTGAAGATGATTTAACATTTAAATTGGCTGATATCTTAAAGGCAAATATTAGTTTAGAGACATTAGAACATAACGGTGCACCACATCATGCCATTGAAGAAGCTGAAAGTTTATTGCAATTCCATATCGCTACTTATATGGATAATGATATTGCAGGTCAACCACAAGCTCTTCAAAAATCTGGTCGTCCCGTTAAATCTATTAGAGCTCGTTTAAAGGGTAAAGAAGGTCGTATTAGAGGTAATTTAATGGGTAAGCGTGTGGATTTCTCTGCAAGAACTGTCATTTCAGGTGATCCAAATTTAGAATTAGATCAAGTTGGTGTGCCAAAATCTATTGCCAGAACATTAACATATCCAGAAGTCGTTACCCCTTATAACATTGATCGTTTAACACAATTAGTACGTAATGGTCCAAATGAACATCCTGGTGCCAAATATGTTATTCGTGATAATGGTGATCGTATCGATTTGAGATACAGTAAAAGAGCAGGTGATATTCAACTTCAGTACGGTTGGAAAGTGGAACGTCATATTATGGATGATGATCCAGTTCTGTTCAATCGTCAACCATCTTTGCATAAAATGTCTATGATGGCGCACAGAGTGAAAGTTATTCCATACTCTACTTTCAGATTAAATTTATCGGTTACTTCTCCATATAATGCAGATTTCGATGGTGATGAAATGAATTTACACGTTCCACAATCTGAAGAAACTAGAGCAGAATTATCACAATTATGTGCTGTTCCATTACAAATTGTCTCACCACAATCCAATAAACCATGTATGGGTATTGTGCAAGATACTTTATGTGGTATCCGTATTTTAACTTTAAAGGATACTTTCTTAGAATTGGACCACGTCTTAAATATGTTATATTGGGTTCCTGATTGGGATGGTGTGATTCCAACACCAGCCATTTTGAAACCAAAACCTTTATGGACTGGTAAGCAAATTCTTTCTTGTGCCATTCCAAAGGGTATTCATTTACAACGTTTCGATGAAGGTACCACTTTACTATCTCCAAAGGATAACGGTATGTTGATCATTAACGGTCAAATTATCTTTGGTGTGGTAGATAAGAAAACAGTTGGTTCTTCCAATGGTGGGTTAATCCATATCGTTACTAGAGAAAAGGGTCCAACAGTTTGTGCAAGATTATTTGGTAATATTCAAAAATTAGTCAACTTTTGGTTGTTACATAATGGGTTCTCCACAGGTATTGGTGATACAATTGCTGATGGTGCTACCATTAAGGAAATTACAGAAACAATCGCTGACGCTAAGAGAAAGGTTGAAGAAGTTACAAAAGAAGCTCAATCGAATTTGTTGTCCGCTAAGCATGGTATGACACTTCGTGAATCCTTTGAAGATAACGTTGTTCGTTACTTAAATGAAGCAAGAGATAAAGCTGGTCGTTTAGCTGAAGTTAACTTAAATGATACTAACAATGTGAAACAGATGGTAATGGCAGGTTCTAAAGGTTCCTTTATTAATATTGCTCAAATGTCTGCCTGTGTCGGTCAACAATCTGTTGAAGGTAAACGTATTGGTTACGGTTTTGTTGATCGTACCTTACCACATTTCTCTAAGGATGATTATTCTCCAGAATCTAAGGGTTTCGTTGAAAATTCATACTTAAGAGGTTTAACACCACAAGAATTCTTTTTCCACGCTATGGGTGGTCGTGAAGGTTTAATTGATACTGCTGTGAAAACTGCCGAAACAGGTTATATTCAACGTCGTTTGGTTAAAGCTTTGGAAGATATTATGGTTCATTACGATAACACTACTAGAAACTCTTTGGGTAACGTGATTCAATTCGTTTACGGTGAAGATGGTATTGATGCCTCTCACATTGAGAAACAATCATTAGATACTCTTGGTGGTTCTGATGTTACTTTCGAAAAGAAATACAGAATCGATTTACTAAATCTAGAAAACTCATTAGATCCAACATTATTGGAATCTGGTTCTGAAATTACTGGTGATTTGAAATTACAATCATTATTAGACGAAGAATACAAACAATTAGTTGCTGATCGTAGTTTCTTGAGAAAGGTTTTCGTTGATGGTGAAACAAACTGGCCATTACCTGTTAATATTAGAAGTATCATTCAAAATGCCCAACAAACTTTCAAAATTGACCATGCTAAACCTTCTGATCTAACAATCCGTGAAATTATAACTGAGGTTAAAGATCTTCAAGAAAAATTATTGGTCTTACGTGGGAAATCTGAACTTATTCAAGAAGCTCAAAAGGATGCTATTACATTATTCTGTTGTTTAGTACGTTCTCGTTTGGCTACTCGTAGAGTTCTTCAAGAATACAGATTAACAAAGGAAGCATTTGGTTGGGTTTTGAATAACATTGAAGCACAATTCTTACGTTCCGTTGTTCATCCTGGTGAAATGGTGGGTGTGTTAGCCGCTCAATCTATTGGTGAACCTGCTACTCAAATGACATTAAACACTTTCCATTTTGCAGGTGTCGCTTCCAAGAAGGTTACTTCAGGTGTTCCTCGTTTAAAGGAAATTTTAAATGTCGCCAAGAATATGAAGACTCCATCTTTAACAGTTTATCTAGAAGATGGTTACTCCAATGATCAAGAAAAGGCTAAATTAATTAGATCTGCCATTGAACATACTACATTAAAGAGTGTTACAGTTGCCTCTGAAATTTACTACGATCCTGATCCACGTTCAACTGTCATCGAAGAAGATGATGAAATTATCCAATTACATTTCTCTTTGTTAGATGATGACACAGAAGCTTCATTAGATCAACAATCTCCATGGTTATTACGTCTAGAATTAGATCGTGCTGCCATGAACGATAAAGATTTAACTATGGGTCAAGTTGGTGAAAGAATTAAAGAAACATTTAAGAATGATTTATTCGTCATTTGGTCTGAAGATAATGCTGAAAAGTTGATCATCCGTTGTCGTGTTGTGCGTCCAAAATCTTTGGATTCTGAAACCGAAGCTGAAGAAGATCATATGTTGAAGAAGATTGAAAACACCATGTTGGAAAATATCACATTACGTGGTGTTGAAAACATTGAGCGTGTGGTTATGATGAAATACGATCGTAAGATGCCAAGTGCTACTGGTGAATATGAAAAGGTACCTGAATGGGTTTTAGAATCTGATGGTGTTAACTTATCAGAAGTTATGCAAGTCCCAGGTGTCGATGCTACTAGAATTTACACCAATTCCTTCATTGATATAACGGAGGTTCTTGGTATCGAAGCTGGTCGTGCTGCATTATACAAGGAAGTTTACAATGTTATTGCATCTGATGGTTCTTATGTTAACTACCGTCATATGGCATTACTGGTTGATGTTATGACAACCAATGGTAGTTTAACTTCAGTTACTCGTCATGGTTTCAACAGATCTAATACTGGTGCCTTAATGAGATGTTCCTTCGAAGAAACTGTTGAAATTCTATTTGAAGCAGGTGCAACTGCAGAATTAGACGATTGTCGTGGTGTGTCTGAAAATGTCTTATTGGGTCAAATGGCTCCAATTGGTACAGGTGCATTCGATGTTATGATTGATGAAGAGTCCTTAGTTAAGTACATGCCAGCACAAAAGGCAAGTGAATTAGAAGAGGGCGAAGAAGGTGGTGCCACTCCATATGCTGATGACCATGGATTAGCCAATGCTGATATTGATGTCAAGGATGAGTTAATGTTCTCTCCATTAGTCGATTCCGGTGCTTCTGATGCTATGTCAGGTGGGTTTACTGCTTACGGTGGTGCCGATTACGGTGGAGCAACATCTCCATTCGGTGCTTACGGAGATGCCCCTACTTCCCCTGGATTTGGTGGTGTTTCTTCCCCAGGGTTCTCTCCAACGTCCCCTGCATACTCTCCTACATCTCCAGCCTATTCTCCTACATCCCCATCTTACTCCCCAACTTCTCCAAGTTACAGCCCTACATCACCATCTTACTCTCCAACTTCACCATCATATTCCCCAACTTCGCCAAGTTATTCTCCAACTTCCCCATCATACTCTCCAACCTCCCCAAGTTATTCTCCAACTTCTCCTTCTTACTCTCCAACATCACCTTCCTATTCTCCAACTTCTCCTTCATACTCCCCTACTTCTCCAAGTTATTCTCCAACTTCTCCAAGTTACTCTCCAACATCTCCATCATATTCTCCAACTTCTCCAAGTTACAGTCCAACCTCTCCTTCATACTCACCTACCTCTCCATCATACTCCCCTACCTCTCCTTCTTATTCACCAACCTCTCCAAGCTATAGTCCAACCTCTCCAAGCTATAGCCCAACTTCTCCAAGCTTTAGTCCTGGCTCACCTTCATACTCTCCAAAATCTGAAGATGAGAAGGACGAAAAGAATGAGCATGCATCTTCTTAAGATTTTGAGAATGGGTATTAAATTTTAAGGTAAATTAAATTATCCTAGAATCAATGTAACATATTAATAAACGAAACCAAAAAAATAAAAAAATAAATAGACAGGTACTATATGGTTGTAGCATACTCTATTAATAGTTAAAAATAATAATTTCTATATATATAATTATGAATTCATTATATACTATAAATTAAAAATTAAAATAGATAATCGTCAGCCTCAATAGATCGGTGTCCAAAATAAGAAGGACAATCTATTGAAACACCTTCTTTGCAATAAGACCTTTAAATATATCAAAAGTGTTCCCGTCCGGTTGCAAGTTATAAATGACACCTGTATATCTATCAGTAGTACCTGGAGATAGTTCTTCTGCAACCAATAACCCATAATCGTGAGTAATACCAGTAATTTTCGCTCTCACATTACCATGTGAACTCAATGTCACAATTTGGTTAGAATGTAACCAATATCTGTAATATTCTGGTAAAATTACGGAAGAACCGTAATCAATGAATTGGTTTAAGATAATTTCCAAGTTATTCATATAAAGTGCTTGTAATATCTCAATTTCCACTGCAGGTAGTTTGGGTAATCCAGCTTGTACACGTTCTTCATTTAAAATATCAACCCAGGTATTAACTGATGTTGTTGGTCCATCAATATTAACATTAAGACCACAACCTAACAGTAGGGTATAAGCGTTGCTGATAAAATGGGTATTTACCAATAGACCTGCTATCTTGACGTAAGCTGGATCTATGTCATTCAAAGAAACTAAGTCATGATTCAATCCTCTATTCAATAGTTTCATTTGATTCTTCTTATAGTAATCTGGAGATAAACAATATAAGTCATTTGGCCATTTAATTCTTACAGGTAAATCTTCGTAACCTGGTGCGTAGGAAGCAATTGCCTTACAGTAGGCTAACATAGACAAATATTGAACAAAGACAATGGAAAGATTTTGTTGAGTTCTAGGTGATTTTAATGGTAAGCTTATAACTGCAGTTGATGCGGAGACACCCTTTGGATTAATCCAAACATTACCACCTCTACCTCTACCAGAGACTTGGATTGTACCAACATGCAATACAGAGTTTTCAGGTAAAGTTGAAAGTAACTTTTTGTTATTATTCAATAGCGAACTTGTAGAAGTCACCACCTCCCCATAAAGAAGCATAGAACCAAGAGTGTTTGTAGGATTCAGGTATTGGAAATATTTATTCATATCAAAATTAGGGAAATATTGAACAGGAGGTAAGTCTTCATGATCAGATGGAATCACAATAGCTTTGGACACCTCTTCAGGCTCTTGTCCTTGTAACTCATGAGATGCCATCGGGTATCCATTTTCATAGCCCTTGTATAAATGGAAGCTGTCATTTTCATCCTGTAAGTCAATATAGCTTTCTGTATACTTTGGATTAGTGTATATTTGAGAGAGGTTTTCTTCAAACTTGCTAATTTTGTCTCTGTTTGCCAATGTAGTAGCTGCTACTATGGGGGTTAAACTATGGGATCTAGCATTTGCAAAATCATTATTACAATTTAAGCCTGCTTTAGTCAATATATATCTCATAAAATTCAACCTTTCAGTTTCATGCTCTTTCAAGACGTCAACAATTGGTGTCAAACCTTCATGTTCTTTAGACTTTTCCAATAGACTTGGTATAAATTCGGGATGAGTACCAGTTAATAACGCCTTACCTTTACCGACAGTACATAAAACGACTGCAGCTGGGCTCCCTTGTGCAGGCGCAACATCTGAGTAATTTACATCTGGAGAATCATCATAATGAGCCAATACTTCTACATTATCCTTAACGTCAGCATCGACAAATAGCGAACCTCCATTGTAATAATTGTATGTTTTGGAACCATCGTTAACAGTCAATTCAGCTACTCTAGCACCGACTTCAGAATTATATTTGAATCCATTAAATGCTGGACCTCTCCCAATCCCAGGGAAAAATTGTAGATCTCTATTCCCGGTCACCTCCATTTCAAGGTTTCCTTGGGCAAATTCTACTCTACTAGTACCAAAATATCCTCCGGCACAGAATCCAATGTAAAGACCACCATGTTTGGACACAAATTCCTTCATTAATGGTATCACAGGTTTACAATCTTTGGTGTATGGTAAATCAGCACCACCTGGGAAGACTAGTGCAGAGCATTTACTCATCCAAGGTTCACATTCAAGGACTTTGGCAGTCACTGTACTCACTGCATAATATGGTTCTAAAAAACCACGAAGGGTTTCAATTGTATGTTTGACAGATCCTGGTGTGGTACCTGGACCATTGTAAACTAAGACATTCATCTTTCTTTGCGATGAGAAACTTCTATTTTGAAATCTTGATAAAATTTGTTTGAACTGAATCTTTAACAATTTTGGCCAGTTTTTAATGCTTTATAAAAATAAAATGACTTAACGTTAAAGAAATGGGCAGATAATCTGGTCTATTTATATCGAAATAATCTCGAGGAAATTTGATTGGTAACTTGGTTAAGTCATTCATTTAAATTTCATGCCATATATAATTGCCTAATGAAAAAAAAAATAAACAAAAAAGTACCGTAAATTTACTCACAGTCATCCTGGGATGACTACTCCAAATAATGAGTAATAAAAACATATGTGAGTACGATGATTATGTGTTTTTTCTATTTTAGTAAATGTATTACTTCATTAATATATATATATTTATTATACAAGCATTTTTTAATCTTAACGACTGAATGTAATGTCATCAATACGTAAGATTGATTTAACACATTCAGCTGCTAAAGAAACAGCACTTGTGTTAACCAATACAGGTTGTAAAATGTGCTCTTCGTATGTATTTGTTGGACCAGATCTTCTTACGGAAATACCATCATATACTTCACCGTTTTCATGTTTAGAACGAAGTTCAGTAACCACCTTAATGCTATTTAGACCAGCGTTTTCAGCTAATGTAGTTGGAATAATTTCCAATGCTTCAGCAAATTCTTGCCAGATAAATGATTCCACACCTTCCATGGCACGAGCTTCTTTAGTCAATCTTCTAGCCACTTCAATTTCTGGTGCACCACCACCACCAATTAAACCTCTCTCTTTCACCAAACAACGGAGAACACATAAAGCGTCATGTAGGGAACGTTCAGTTTCATCCAATATCATAGGATTAGCACCACGAATAATGACTGACACAGTTGGTTTAGCGTTACTGCTCTTTATACCAGTTAATCTAACAATCTTGGAACCATCACTATCTATTTCTTCCACTAAGTCTACAGAACCTAATCTATCTTCAGTGAATAATTCTAAATCAGAAATTGGTTTACAACCTAAGGATTTAGATAAGAATTCAATTTCTTCTCTTTCAATATCTTTGACTACCATAATACCTAATTTAGCTAAGAAATGTAAAGCCAAATCATTGACGGCGTCTCTTAAAATAGATTTTTGAATTAATACCACATTACACTTGGCTTTCTTTATCTTCTTACAAATGTTTAATAAGTATGCTCTTTCTTCTTTCAAAATTTTATCCATTTGTCTATAATCGTTCACCACAATATTATTTTCAGTATCAGGTTTTGGTGGAGATATTTGGAATTGAATTAAAGCAACCTTAGCCTTCTCCTTTCTAGTTGGACCACCAGCACTCTTTACTACTGTCTGTGTTAATACCACACCATCTACTCTTTCAGTGTCATCAATGGTACCACCAACTTTTTTAATCAGACGAATGTCATTTAAATCCACTGAAGTGGATTCTTCAGTACAAATTTTCATAATACAATCCACAGTCAATGGAGCCAAAAAGGATGAATATTGAGAGACAATCTTAGAACTCAATGAAGTAGTGGCAGCACGAATTAAAGCATCTCTATCGTATAAAGTAATTTTCTTGGACATTTCAATCAAAAGTTCCACAGATCTTTTGGCTGCTCTTTGGAAGGATTCTGCAATAATGGTTGGATGTATACCTTTGTTTAACAATCTATCAGCGGCACCTAACATGGCACCTGTTAAGATAACGACAGATGTAGTACCATCACCAGCTTCGGCATCTTGGGCAGCAGACACTTCGACAAGCATCTTGGCCACTGGATGTAAGATAGCCATTTGTCTCAAAATAGTGTGACCATCATTGGAGATGATGATTTCACCACGAGATGTCTTGATCATCTTATCCATACCTTTGGGACCTAAAGAAGTACGGATGGCGTCAGCAACAGCACGAGCGGCGATAATGTTAGCCTTACGGACTTCTTGTGGCTTCTCTTTACTTTTGAAAGTAGCATTGGAGGGAGCGTTCTTTACAGCGGCCATATTGTTATTATAACTGTCTTTATGATTTCAATTGGGTCACTTTCCACTGTCTTCAACAAACTGTCACTCTTAATAATTCATCGTTAACAATTCAATTATTATTTTTTGATGTGGCGATTTTTCACTATTTGAAAAATTTTATGTCGTGGCGAGTGACAGGGAAGCGTATATATTAAAGATGTGACAGTAAAGGCAGCTGGAGTGGTTGCGATCGGTATGGTAACGAGCCGTGTTAGGTTGTGGAGTTGGTTAACAACTCGATCAGAAGCTATTTTACTGGGTATAATTTGTTGTAAAACTGATATTTTAGAATAAAAAAAGGGAAAAAAATGTTGAGATACTAGTGGTAGCAGACTGATATGACATTAAACAACACTTATTTTATCATTCTTTTGATTATAAGACAGTGTTCACAGGTGTGATTACCGTGTTTTTAAAATAATCTGCTCTCTTCTATGAAAACCCACTGCATTGGATATTTAACTTATCAAGTCATAACGAGTCATCTGAAAAATTATTAACCAAAATCTTTATCTGAATAGTTCTTAAACTTTTCAAACAAACCAAACCAAACAACAAGAAACAATGTCTGCAGTCCCCAATGTTATTGTTATTGGTGCCGGTGGTGTTGGTGTCATTGCTGCCGTGTCACTTTACCATGCTCAAAAATCCAATGTTTCCCTAGTGGTTAGATCTGATTACACTCATGTCATGGAACATGGGTACGAGATTGATTCCTGTGATTACGGTCAATTGAAAGGTTGGAAACCACACACTTTGTTGAAGAATGTGGAGGATGCTGTTAAACCTGACGTCTTCTATGAATACATTCTTGTCACTACCAAGAATATCCCCGATGGGCCGGTCCCCTCTCGTGTGCAAGAGATTGTGAGACCATTATTAGAATCTCAAAAGAATAACTTCCCTGATAGACAATCCCATATAGTGTTAATTCAAAATGGTATTGACATTGAAAAAGATATTCTAGCCACTTTCAAATCAGATGAGTATAATTACACTGTTATCTCTGGTATTGAACTTATTGGTACTACCAAAATTGGGAAGGGTAAAATTAGTCAAGTGCTCACTGAGAAATTGTCTGTAGGTTCATTTGATCCAAGTAATAAAGATGCCATTGCAGCTGCTAAAAAGTTCATTTCAATTTATCACAATGAAGGTATTAATACTGTTACATATGATGAAAGAGTTCGTTATTCCAGATGGAGTAAGTTGATTTATAATGCGGCAATTAATACCTCAACAGCATTAGTGGGATTAGACGTTCCAAGAGCTTTAGAGTTTGGTACCGACAAGCAATCCACCGAGTTGGAGATCTTTAGACCTGCCATGAATGAAATTGTAAAGATTGCCGCTGCTGAAGGAATCATATTAGATGAGAAAGTTATTGATTTTTTCTGTAGTGTCTCTAGAGATAAAATGTTTAAACCATCCATGTGTGTGGACGCTGAGAAAAATCAATTGATGGAATTAGAAGTCATCTTGGGGAATCCAATTAGAATTGCAAAACTTCATGGTGTGGAAACTCCAATTTTGAAAATGTTATACAATTTGTTGGTTTTATTACAATGTAAATTGAAAGAATCTAAAGGCTTATTGAAATTTGACGAGGAGAAATGTAGATTAGTTGATTAAGATATAATATACATATATTATTTAACATAGTATTGAACGTTATAAATTTGATGTTATAAAAAGTTATTTTAAATGCTAAATAGTTTATATTTGTTATATTATTTATTATATTGTTATATTTTAAAGGGCAGATTTTAACGAACACCCATTAAATGTGACGTAGCATCACTTCTATTTGCGATACATATTTTTCTTGAAGGTGGGGGTGGTGGTGGGGCTCTACCTTTCCGTTTTTCTAATGATTCTGCAGAAATATCACTACCTTTATAGAATTGCTGCTGTTGTTGTTGTGATTGTTTTTGTGGTGAAGCCGTATTTGTATTCGTACTTGGTAAAGCATTAATTGATGGCACTTGTGATGAAGAATTTGAACGAGTTAGAGTCATACCCATAGCGCTTATGCTAGATGTTCTACTATTAATACTATAATTGTCTTTGTCGATATCAGTGTTGACATTTAACCATTCCACTTCTGTAAGACATTTAAATGCTAATTTTATTGTGGTTCTGTATTCGGGAAGGATATTATCACTGGAACAAATGTTATCCATGTCACAAAGATACTGTAATAGATCAATTAGATCATCTTTTCTATAATGGGTTCTACAAAGTTCTGTATTCTTCAAAAGTGGTATCAATAACCTTAAGAACGTATTTCTTAACACTTCTTTATGATCTGAGATGTCTTGCAATTCTCGTATCAGTACATCTACAAATACATTTAAATCATTCAAATAGAAAAATCTTTCTGTAATGGCACGAGATTTGCAAGTTAATATCAGATACAGTATCTTACACATCATGATTTGTAATGAAGGATGTTTAGTTCTATTAAATTGCAATAATAACAATTCTGTGAAATGTTGTGACACTGAAGTGTTTATTAAATATTTAAACACTTTATTCTCCAATTTATATTCTTTATCAAACATCATATATTGTTCATTTAAAGCTAATATCAATTTAAATTGAGCATTATTGAACAAATCATCTAATGTATCTGATCTTATGGAACACATTAGGAAATGGACAAAAAAATCATCCACTAATTGTACGTTGGAAATGGTACATTTACAATATTTGAATATTTGAAATAGTAAATCCATTAAAACTGTGGAAATTTGTTTCATTTCGTCCACTATAATTAAATCCACATCAGTGAATTGATTACTGTCGTCATTACTCGCTGGTTTCAAATAGAAATCGTTGTCCTCCCCATATTTACTCAAATAAGCGAATTGAGTGTACAAAGTGTTGTAAAAAACGTTAAACCCTTGAGTCTCTAACATAGTCTCTAAAGAATGAATATTTTTCTTCGATTCAAATAAAAGGATATAACTAATTATGAATTTCATATTCAATTCCAAAAGATCAATGTTCAATAAGGATAACAGTTTACCCAGGCAAAATTCCTTATTATTTTCAAATACTTTTGACCCAGTAAGCAACAGGGCAATTCTATAAATATCGTTATCAGAATTAATATAATCCTTATAAGAGTCAGTGGCACTTTTCAAATATGTAACCAGACATGAATTGACCATTGCCTTCTCCTCTGCATTTTCGTGAGATGTCAGTATATTTTCCAAAGAGTTCCAAAATTTGATATTTTCATCGTTGGTGTGTTTCCCAATATTCGGGGCTGATGGGTCGATTATCATATGTCAATTTCCATACACGAGCCAGAGTGAAATCGACTCCTGATGATATAGCTTTGTGATTATAGAATGAGTTCTAATCAATGTCTTCAATCTTTCAAACTTTTCCAGCTTTTTTTCTTTAAATATCGGGATATAAATAAATCCCTGAAAAAAATCGTCATAATAGATTATCTTATCTTATTATTATCTACACTTATATAATATAGTAATGATTAATTATTTGGCCTTTAACCCATGCATGATCTCCTCCTTAGTGATTAGATGTCCGATGGTTTCAATGTGTTCCAACAATTCATCTACATTATGAGACCATTCGTTTAACAATTCACTAGAATTTTTAGGTTTTTCAAAATTGACCACTTTAGCTGGTCTATTCACTTTAGCATAAATGATACCCTTGTTAACTAAATCACTGATATAAGTTTCCGTTTCAGATTCTGATAAATCTAGTAATTCATTCAATCTTGCCAAAGTAATCTTTGAATAATATTCAGAGATGACCCTTAAATTGTGTTCAATGACTCTTTTTTGTAATTCCGCCCAATGTTCTTTACCATCTTTACCACCAAATGATACTTCATCTTGACTCAATGTAGGTTCATAAGTTTTCTTTACGATTGGCCATCTCATTAATTCTTGTGTGGTGAAAAGTTTAGCTAATGATTCTTGAGTCTCTAATTTTTTCAAATTGTTATCTAATTGTATCTTATGGATTAAATCGTTTTGTAAATTACCATATGGTGAAAGAACCAGGAAATATACAATGTGGGTTAAAGCTTGTCTCCATTTGGTCTCATCATCTTTCACAGAATCACTTTGATAAATTTCTTGGTAATATTGTGCCACTTCTAAAAATTCTTTCTTATATAATCCAATCTTGACTAATAAATTGTAATATTCCAATTTTAATGATTCATATTTTTCATTCTTGAAAGTTTTCTTTAAAATTTTCCTGGAAAGTACCGTAGCTTGTGAATAATCATTTTTCAATATACTTAATTCCATTTGTTCCAAGATAAATTCAATTTTTTCTGACATTTCCATAGACCCATAAGTTTCCACTTGTAATTCACATAGAATATCACAAGCTTCTTCGATCTTACCTTGTGATTTCTTAATGTGTACTAAATCTCTAGTGACTCTAGCTCTTTCCACTTCAACAAAAATCTTATTCTCAGTGACCGTTCTCACAGTTTCAATGGCTTTAATCTTAATGTCCAATTCCAATTTGGTATCCTTATCTTGTAAATAATGTATAACTTGTTGAACCATATACTGGATAGCCAATTTTAATTGACCATGTTTCTTAGACAATAAAGTTAATTGTTCATCTAATTCATCCCATTTGCCGTTAGAAACCAACACATCTACAATCTTGGACAGCACCTCTTTGGAAGATACCAAATCAGCAGCTTGTCTAGTCTTCTTCTCCCATACCAACAATTGATTTAGGGCGGCACTGTAATCATTCTCAGCTAGTTGTGAGATCTTAGGAAGTTCCTCTTTCAAAACTTCAGAGTAATCCTTCTCAGCTTTCAATGGTGCGTCTCTAGACATCTTTATTTGTAGCGGTAATTGCTTTGTTTCTCTGTCTGGAATGTGACTTGTTACCGTATTTACACATCAATTTCATATGATTAAAGTCCTTTAAATTTTGCCACCATAAATTCACTAAATTATATCGTCAGCAACGAGTTTTAAAATTTTTAAGTGAAAAAAAATATTGAAAAATTGCGATGAGATGAGATTAGTGAAGAACAGTAAAACTATTGGAACCAAGGGACACTCGATTGGATTAGAACATGGCTGGATCTCAATTGAAGAACTTGAAGGCCTCGTTGAAGGCCCACGGGTTGATTGGTCAGACGAATATCAAGAAGAACAAGAAGAACAGTAAGAGACAAGCTAAAGAGTATGATCGTGAAAAGCAGGCTAACACTTTGAAGATGGTCAGAGAACAAAATAACCCATTTGAAGTGAAGACTACTAAGAACAAAAGGGAAAATGATATCCGTCGTGGGGACGATACTCGTGTTGCGGTGGGTAAACCAGGTATCTCCAAGCAAATCGGTGAAGAACAAAGAAAGGCATCTTATGAAGCTAGAAAACAATTGAAGAACAGAAAGGGTGGTCTATTGGATAGACGTTTTGGTGAAAGAGACAAGAATTTGACTGAAGAAGAAAAAATGTTGGAACGTTTCACCAGAGAAAGACAAAGTCAATCTAAGAGAAGACAAAATTTATTCAATTTGGATGACGATGACGATGATGGAATGGATATGTTTGGTACCAAGTTGACTCATGGTGGTACCTCATTGGACGATTTTGACTCTACTGAATTAGGCTTATCTGATAATGAATTAGGTAATGGTTCTGGCAAAATTATGAAAAGAGGTCTTTATGAAGATGGTGATGATGGAGCATTAGGATTTAACCACGATGAACAACCTGCTAGAAAGAAGACTAAAGCAGAAGTAATGAAAGAAGTTATTGCTAAATCCAAATTCTATAAACAAGAGAGACAAAAGACTCAAGCTAAATTGGAAGATCAAGTGGATGAATTAGATGAAGATTTTGATGACGTTATGTCAGAATTACTTACTACCGGTGGGAAGAGACCTGCTATGGAACCAAAGGCACAAAATGAAATTGATTATGATATGAAAGTGAAAGAACTTATAATGGATAGAAGAGCAGTACCATCTGAAAGAACCAAGACTGATGAAGAAATTAGAAAGGAAGCTGAAGATAAAAGAAAACAATTAGAACAACAAAGACTGGATCGTATGAGTGGTATGATTGCCGATGAAGATGGTGAAGAAAGAGGTGTGGAAGATTTGGATGATGGATTTTGGAAAAATTCTGATGACGAGGAGGAAGGTGATGAAGAAATTGCTGATTCTGATGATGACGTTAAATTCGATTCTGATGATGATGATGCTGATGAAGATACCAATAGAACTAGAGATTCTGGTTTTAGCAAAAGGAAAACTGAATCCATCCCTTGTCCTTCCACTCATGAAGAATTATTAAAAATATTGGAAAAATTCCCTCTACTTGATCATCCAAAGACTGTTAGAAAGATTGTTAAAAATTATCAACCAAAATTGGCATTTGGTAATAAGGAACGTATTGGTCAATTCACCGCGGTATTATTAAGACACATTTTATTCTTAGCAGGAGAAGATTATAGTTCTAATGTGGAAGATTTACAAACTACTCAAAACGCATTAATGTCTATTTTGAAAACTTTATCTGAAAAATACAACCAAGCTCTTTCTGACGAATGTAGAAAGATCATCATTGAAATTCAATCTAGATTTAAAACTAATAATTTCAAAGAATTATCTAATTCTGATTTACTTTTCTTCATTGTAGTAGGGTCAATTTTTTCCACTTCTGATCAATACCATTTAGTGGCTACTCCTTGTGTTATTTTAATGAGTGAATTCTTAGAACAAATAAAATTTAACAGTGTTCAAAGAATTGCATTTGGTGCTGTCGTGGCCAATATCCTACTACAGTATCAAAGAATGTCTCAACGTTTCATTCCAGAATTAGGTTATTTCTTCGAAAAAGCTTTGTGTACATTATTAGGCTCATTCGACAAATTTGATATTAGAGTCGATTCTGAAAAGCTTGCCTTAGAAGATAATATTAAATTTACAGATGATCAATCATCAATCATTCATTTGCATCAAATATATTCTGAAAGCGATTTAACAACTTCTCCAGAGTTTAAATGTACAGTTTTGTTGAATATCTTAAAATCATTAGAAAACGCTATATCGAATATTTGGAAAAACATTCCAGCATTCCAAGAAGTGACAACTTCCACTAGATTACTATTAACTGAATATGCTAAAAAATTTGAAAGTTTAAAATTAGCACAACAAATATTAGATAAGATAGTAAGATTAGAGAAATTTGCTGAACATACACCTTTAACATTACAAGATCACAAACCTGTCTCTATTCCATCTCACGCTCCTAAATTCGAAGAAAACTTCAACCCAGATAAGAGATACGATCCAGATAGAACAAGAAGCGAAATCAATAAGATGAAGGCACAATTAAAGAAGGAACGTAAGTTCACCATGAAGGAAATTCGTAAAGACACTAGATTCGAAGCTAGACAAAGAATTGAAGAAAAGAAGAAAGAATCTGCTGAATACCATGCTAAGATGGCTCATATCTACAATACTATCAGTACAGAAGAAGGTGCTGAGAAAAATAAATACGAAAGAGAAAAGAAGCTACGTCAAAATAAAAAATAATAATTTTCTTTCATCTAAATTAAATATCTGTATATTAATTATTTGGCTTTATATAAATAGAAAAGATTCCAAAAACCAACTCCCTTTATTGTTATCTTCCGAATTCGGACTGTTTATAATATTCTTTAACCAGTTTTAATACACCTCCTTTCTGTCCTAAGTTATCATGATTATTTTCGAAAGATCTGTTATATTGTGCTGAAGATGAATTTATAAATGATTCTCCAATATTATATCTACCTTCCATTGACTGGTTATTTTTCTTAGTCAATCGAGGATCTTCATTATTTCTGAAATTATCCTTTCTATCAATGTGATGTTCGTTAATATTTCCAATCTTAAATAATTCAGGCTTTTGACCTGGACGAAACTGTTTCTTCCAAGAATAACTAGTATTCAAGTTTTGCTTCACACCATCATAATCTTTTCTAACTGGGAGTTGGTACTTTCCTACAATATTGTCATTATTTGCATAATCATCGATAAAGTATAGATATGACTGCATCATTTTGTTTGTAGCAACATTTGTTCCTTCTTCATCAGAATCATCATCATGATCTTCATCAGAATCCATAGCATCATTAAAGTTATTTGACTCTCGTCTTTGTCTTTCCTGTACAGCAGATGTTAGATCATTTTGAGATTGTTGAAGTTCTGTTTGAGCGATCTCAAAACTGGCATATTTACATACATATCCCAGTCCATCGACATAAACAGATGATTCTCTAAAGAAATCAACTATTTTACCAGCAGATTGAGGAAGTGAAAACCATAACACAAATGGTGTTATCACAAGACTTGCTAATTCTCTCAATAGAATTATAACACGAAGATTGTAAAGTTTACAAAAATCGTTTTTAACTTCTTCAGTATGGTAACGTCCTTCCCATTCAGCAGGTAAATAGTGTGTGTACGTCGATAATTCCTTTATCGTTTCTTCTGGATCGAATACACTATATTCTTTGGATACAGAACTTTGACTGATCGTCCAGATTGTACCTAAAATCGTAATATAAAATAAAACAGATCTGTCATGTGTTAGTTCAAAATTAAGAAAATTTTCTGGATCAAATACTGTTAGAAGTGCTAAAATTGCAACAAATGAACCGGCAATAAAGGAGATAAACCTCATAATAATATTGGATTTTTCCTTTGGAAATTGATCCACATATTTTGTGGCAATTGTATTACTTAAACCAATTCTTTTTTTAAAGATGTGATAAAGTTCATTATACTCCCTAAATTTCCATTCAGCCATTGGAGTATATTGATGAGCACCGATTGATCCAGGAGATGTTTTATATTCATTAAAATACTTGAAAAAATGCAGAAGAACAAAGTATGTTACTAGGAATGGTGATAATATAATGTTTAAGAAACCAGCAAGCATGAATCGTTTCTTTAACTCTTCTGTAATATATGCATGTTGTGCTGGCTTTAAAAAATTCTGTTTAATAAAGCCTGCGTCGTTGAATGCATAACCAATTATGCATAAATTTATGTTCCATTCTAAGGTTTTAGTTAGAGCATTAGTTTGTAATAATGGGATTGGTAATGATAAATCTAGAACATTACTATCGTATAAAGCAATCAAGTAGTTTTCTTTTCTCATTATTCTGTTAGCTACATCATGTGCATCTATTCTATTTTTAGCCTTTACTTCAACTACATTTGCCGTTAGAGCATTTTGATCCTTTAAAAGCATAATTTGTTGTACAATATTTTGCCAAGGGATAGTTTGTAATTCATTGTCTGTAATATTCAAAAGGTAGTTGTAAAAATTATGAATTTCTGTCAGATTTTTATAGTCAAAATATAACTGAACAACCTTTAAAAACACAAACACATAAAATATCCATAAAAGAAATGAAACAAATCCGGTGATGTTATTTGCGTAACAGTGTGAAATAGTAACTTCTGACAATTTATGACTATACCGTATTTTTTTATAGTCGATACAATATCCCATGTATGTAGATATGTAGACCACAAAGATAAGAGTCAAAAGATTTAAATTTTTTTGTAACATGATACAACTAAATCCATTACCCAAATAATAATTATAGACATCCTGTAAAAAAATGTCAAGGTTTTCAACGTTAGCCCATTTCCAAAGAGCCTTTTCTTTTGGACTTAAAGTGCTAATTCTATTTGCAGGGGTATTATTTAAAATGGAAATGTTATTAATAATGTTAGGTCTTTTAATTGAAAATTTATTCTTACCACCTCTTTTATCTTGGAAAATAAAACCATTTCTATCATTTCTGCCAGTCTTGTAATTCGAGCCTGAAATGTTATTTTTGGTTCGAAAATATTGATTATCTGATGCATTTGATGGTCTTTCTACTGGTGGAGGGGTAAATAAGTCCTTAGAATTCTTATTATTATGATAGTTATTCTTTAGCTTTTGAAATATCAATGGGTGATTATCACTTGTTTGTTTACCCTTCAAGTTCACACCTTGTTTAGTCACTTTATCAAATAATAATCTATCATCATCTGCTGTATTATCATACTCTTCAGATTCATTATCTTGTTCATCATCTGTAGACATCTGTCCAATTTTGGGCACCGAGTCGTACATTTCATCATGTGATATATCCACACTATCCATAACATTCCCATACTGATCATTCAAGACTCCATCTTCTTGCACATTATCTATTTCTTCCAATTCAATATTATCCTCCTCTGAACTCGTATCCTGGTCGGATTCAGGGATTCTCAGTTCATCATCTTCCTCTACAGTAGCAGTACTAAACTGTCGTGTTGGTGTATGGAATGTACTAAGACCTTGTACCCCTACGGACGCTTCTAAATCTGCATTATGTGGCGGGTATGAACTCAACTCAGCTGTATTCATTAAGGGAGTCACGTCGTCCGATTGAAGTCCAAAAACTCTAGACAAAAAGGTATTCCTCCCCGTGCTCTCATGGTCGTCTTTGGGCTGTAAATGGTTTGTATCATTGACATCCATAGCGTATTAATAGTTGTATATACGTTCTTGTTATGGACCCCTGTTGTTTGTTAGTCATTTGTGTCAATTTCACATTGAAATTAATTTAATTTCCTTCTTTGCGCGCTTAATAAGAAAGATTTATTGCCAATTTAAGCAAATAACATGCAAAGGTATCACTATCAAATGTCTTATCTTTATTTACTATAAGCAAATGTATGTAGATTATATAAGGATTGATTAGAATTGAGGTGTGGCAACCACTTTACCATCGATTTTACCAAGTAATTCCACATTTGGGTTCTCGTCGTCTTGGTTAAGTGCAATAAGGTCTTGTAAGAAAGAGGTTTCGGCACCTCTCCCAACATCCATTACAACTTCCCCAATTTTAATGGTCACTTTACCTGACTTGTGTAATCTTAGGGAACCGATATTACCCGTTAATTCAGATTGTGGGACACAATCATCTTTCTTGTCATGTTTACCATTTTTACTCTTTGATTTCTTGCTGGTAGTTTTGTCTTTATCTTGTTTAGCATCAGATTCTTTGATGGATTCTTGTTCAAGAGGTTCTGCCTTTGGTGATATGTCTTGAAATGCTGGTAATTTATGTGGTAGTTGGAATAACATGAATTTGTTTGGTTTATCATTAATGTGGTGTATCTTTTCTATTATTTTCTTATGATCATTAGAGAATTGAGCCAATTCTGCTGCGGCTTCTTCAGAATCAATACATTGAAACTCTGAGCCTATCGTTAAATTGTCTAATTTACCTTGTAATTCCTTTTGTCTTTGCTGTAAAGTATCAGTTGGGTTCAACGGACGTTCTTCCTCTTCTGTTTTAATTTGTGTCAAACCTGGTGTAGGTTCACGAGTATTTGGTTCACTTAATGAGTCTTGAATATCTTTTTTCAACGTTTCAATGTCTTCATGTCTTACACGCACAGGTCTTACAGGGAATAATTGTTCAATTCTCTTCGCTTGTAATGCATCTTCATCCATTTCTAAATCACTATCTTCATAATCCTCGTAATCTCCAGTGTCCTCAATTTTGTATTCTCTCCCCATGTTAAATTTGGAGACCGATTTGGTAGTTGCTGATTTATTATCTTCATTATCTTGTCCTTCTTCCTTTTGATCTTCTATCTCATCGTCAGAATCGTGTGAATTATTTTCAATAGTTCTTAACCCCTTTTGCACTAAAGAAGTACCACTACCTTCTACCTTAACAAACCCTCTTCTCATTTGGCTAGTACCACCACGTTTCTCATCACTGACAAAATTACCTGCTGCCAATGGACCACTAGAGATGACATGTGTGTTATTTAGGTATTTTGGAACTCTTTTTTGGTTAGGCTGATTGGCCCGTCTTGGTGGATGTTTCTTCCCATGATCATTCTTACCTGAATCGTCTTCTATTTTAATCTTGGGGGCAGAGGCATCTCTTTCCTCTTTGGTTCTTCTAGCAACCGCCTTCGGTTTAAATTTCAATTGAACCTTCTTGGCTGCCATTCCACCGGGTGTGGAGTCTCTCAATGATGGTAAACGTCCTGAACTCATAATGTGGCTTTCGATTTCACGAGTTTTGTGGTGAATTTGTTTGTTTCAACTGATCAAATCATCTATTTATTAAGAACTTTTACAAGAAAATTTTTCAAAGGAAATTAGCTGAAAAATAAAAAAATTTTAAACTCATCGATTAAACTCATCTCATCTTTGTAGTGAGTATAAGACTACATACACATATTGCAATCATGGCCAAGAGAAGCTCTGGAGCTAGTAAGAGAAATGCTGGTCCAAGTGAAGACACTTATGGTTTGAATGAGGTCGATGAATTTGCTGCTAAGAGTGAAAGAGTTTTATTAGAACAATCCACTTTAAACAACCGTCCTGATTCTGACGAAGAATTCCTTGATGATGAAGAAGAAGAGGAAGTTCTAGGTGTGAGTGATGAAAGTGGCTCAGAAGAAGAGGAGGAGGAGGAAGAAGAATTAGACGGGGCAAAGGCTTATAGACAAGTTTTTGGTAGAAATTTGGAACAAGATCAAAAACCAATTAAAGAGGATGACGAAAGTGCAATGTTAAATAATGAAAATGCATGGGGTTCTAAAAATGAATATTATGGTGCTGATGATCTTGATGATGATCACGCTGCTAAAGAAATTGAAAAGGAAGCTTTACGTCAACAAAAATTGCATTTACAGGAATTGAATATGACAGATTATCTTGATGACGAAGTGGAAGAAGAATGGGTTAAAAATGCTAAAGAATTCGATGTCAGTGAATTTAAAAGTTCTACAAAGCAAAAGGACTCCACTGTGTCAATTAAAGATGTATTGACTATGGATGATAGTTCTAAGAAGGAATTTTTAAAGACAATGTTCCCAGAATTTTTCCCATTATGTAAAGAATTTACACAATTGACTGAATTATTAAAGGATTTAAAGTTACAAGAAGAATCTGAATTTATTAAATTGAAGACTATGGCACTTTCTACTTATCTAGGTACCATTTCATCTTATTTGGGTATCTTATTACATGAATTGAAAAACAATGAAGATTTCACCACCATGAAAGAACACCCTGTGATGGAAGCTATTCTAACCTCTAAGGAAGTTTGGAGACAAGCCAATGAACTACCTAATGGTTTTGATTCCGTTGCCTCTGAACAAGAACAAGAACAAGTCTCTGATGAAGAAACTGGTGAATTGAATGAACTTGATACAGATGTGCTTCAAAATATTGAAAATGATGAATCTGAAGATGAAGAGATGGTTTCAGATGATAATTCTAATGAAGAAGAATCAGAGGATGAAGTTGATTTGGACGATTTCGAAGAATATGTAGCTCAATCACGTGTGTCCAAGAAATCTAGCAAGAAAGATGTTACTAATGAAGAAACTGATGATTTCGTTGAATCAGCAATGGCTGATGTGGACGAACAAGAAAAGAAGGCTCGTAGGAGAACACTACGTTTCTACACTTCTAAAATTGATCAACAAGAAAATAAAAAGACAGATAAGTTCACAGGTGATGAAGATGTTCCATATAAGGAAAGATTCTTTGAAAGACAACAAAGGTTATTGGAAGAAGCCAGAAAACGTGGTCTTCATGACTCTCATGGTGCAGATTTAGATGGTAAAGATTATGGTTCAGAAGATGAAGCTACCTCCAATGCGGTCAATACTAAGAGTACGGATGACTACTACCAACAAATCCAAAAGGGTAGACAACAGAGGAAGGATGATCGTCAAAAAGCACACAATGTTGCTGTTTTGGCAGCTAGAGAAGGTACTTTGGCGGAAACTGCTGAATTAATCGGTAAGGATGGTAAGCGTGCAATCAACTACCAAATCTTGAAGAACAAGGGTCTTACACCAAAAAGAAACAAGGACAACAGAAATTCGCGTGTCAAAAAGAGAAAGAAGTATGCCAAGGCCCAAATCAAGCTCAAATCTGTTCGTGCAGTTTACTCAGGTGGTCAACAATCTGGTTCATATGAGGGTGAAAAGACAGGTATTAAGAAGAACTTAACAAGATCTGTCAAATTTAAAAATTAGGGTTTGTATAGAGTCATATATAAAAATAATAATTAAAAAACTGTAAAATAGCCATATTTGGAAGTAAACTAATAAATATTTTTTTTTTACATTTTCTAACTTTACCTTTAACTCTGAGGCTCATTATCTTCAAGTAAACAAATAATTTTAATATATACTACGACAATATTAATGTAAAAATTTCCCTTCAGCATCATTCGTTAATATACTTTTCAATTTTTCTTTCAGTATTTCATTCGCATCGTTCGATTCAAGATCAAGATCCCATGATAAAAACGCTTTGACAATTTTTTGATTGTATTCAAACATTTTCATTTCTTCATCACCTATCTTCCCACATTCTTGAACAATATTATGCCCATTTGTAATCAAATTAGCTAATTCACCAGCCCTTTTTACAATTTCCTTATTTATTCCACATATAGATGCACAATAAACTCCGAAAGAATCATTTGAAATGCCGTCTTTCACTCGATATAGAAATGTGATGCCGAGATTCTCTTCATTTTTGGATGTATTTACCACTGATAGGTCTTGGTTTTGTAATATTTCAGTCGTATAATGATGAATTCCTGGAATGTTTTGTGTCAATACTTCTCGACGAAATAATTCATGAAAATGAGTGCAGACAAATACTCTTGGACATTTTGGGTTCGTAGAAAGCCATTTTAAAATTGCACCTAATAATGCTGGGCCGTCAATAACATCGGTACCCTTACCGAATTCATCGATCAATATCAAACTTCTTTCAGTAGTAAAGGTCAGACATTTTGCCATTTGTCTTGAGTCTAGTTCGAAAGAACTTTGAAGTTTGGAAATTGATTCCTGAGTACGTATTCTTGTTAGTATTTTATCCACAATTCCTAATTTTGCTGAATCAGCTGGAATATAACAGCCAATTTGAGAAAGATAAAAAATCAGTCCTATATGTGTTAAAAAAACTGATTTTCCAGAAGCATTGGCTCCAGTAATAACATTAATTCTTTGCTTATTGTCGTTAAACCAATTGTTATCATCGAATCTCCCCCCCTTTGTCAGTGTATCGTTTGGCATAAATGTAGTTACAAATGTTTCGTAAAGTGGATGCCGCCCATTTATAATTTCAATAATACATTCCTCTTCTACAAGTTGAGGTTTAACGTAACTTCTTGTTTGAGAAACATCAGCAAATGATTGGAGCACATCCAATTCTGCTAACAATTCATTATAAGAACAAATTGGAAAACAATACTCTACTATTTCATTTTTGAGTGAAAATAAAATCTCAATTTCAAGGTCAGAAATATCCGAATATACGTCACCATATTTTTTATCCAACTCAATAACACTATCACTCTTAAAATAGATATGTGTAGTGGTTCTAAAAACCTCCTCCCAACCTATATCCCCCACTTCGAGAATGTATTTCTCTAGGGTGCTATCTATACAAAGCATGTAACCTAATTCAGGAATATATACGGCACTTATCATATTCTGTTCATATCCAGCCCTAAGGATACTCATATCTTTCTGAAGTAAAACTTTCTGGATCAAACTTTCTGATGTTCTCGCTACTTCGAGTAGTATATTTTCCATTTGGTTATAAATGTTTCTCATTCTATCAAGTTTTTCGTTAAACCCATAAGCAATGACAATTGATTTATTATCTTTGGTAGCTTCCATATCAATAACATTATTAATTTTTTGTAACAAATTATATAACAGTTGTCCATCTGTAGTTGATTTAATTTGAGACATAACATTTTTTATTTTTCCCATTTTAAAAGACGACACTACTTGTAATATGGCAAGTCCATTTTCTAGAAATTTTGTTAGATTAATCCAGGTTCTTGCCGTCCCATTTCCATTACGAAATTGACCAAACACTGCAAACATATCGGGACAATGTTTAAGATGACGGCGGAGATCATCAACCAATAAGCTGTTTCTTTCATCTAGTAATATCTCGATTGATGAATGCCTTATTTCAATAGACTTTTTATCTGTTAAGGGAGATAATAACCATGAAGAAAGTATTTTTTTGCTAAGTTGTGAAGAAGTATGATCCAGTAACTCAAATAGACTAAAACATCCATTTTTTAATAGTTTATCAATACCTGTCTTTTGTACTGGAGGAAATATTTGAAGTGATGCCAAAGTATCTTCATCGATAAACATTCTGTTTTTGATATTAATGACCTTAATATTTTGTATTAGTTCTTGAATATCTGGGATATTATCCTCACGATCTCCATCGTCATCATTTTCTCCATACAATGGTAAATATCTTCTGTAAATATCAATACTACAGCCGATAGTAGCCGTGGTGGCCTTGGATGAAGAATCTGCGGTAAAAAGTAAACTCTTCAAGAGAGTGTTCTCACGGTTACTTTTAAATTCCAATAATTCTAGTTCACTTGATCTTTTGAAGGACTGATTACTTTGAATTTCTAGATGACAACTTATTTCTTTACATTTTTCCTGTATAAATTCGTAACAAGTTTCATCCAATCTGCTTGACACCAAACACAATGAAGGCTTATTCTCTTGTAATAAACATCCCGCAATTATATTTATCTCTTCTACATATTTACCCTGTGCGAAGTTATCAGAAATTGTTGCATTTGAAGGAATAGTCAAGGTATAATCTTGCGGGAAAGTTTTCAAAGTACGTGCTTGACAGTCTAATACAGAGCATCCAAGCTGTTGCTTAACAACTTCGAAACATATAATGATTTCTTCAGAAAAATCAAAACTGTAATTCACCGAGTAATTTGATACGTTACCACCTATGGTTTTATCATCCATCCTTTGTTTATGTTAGTCTTCTCTATACTTACAAGTATTTTAGCCGCTTATAAATTTATTTTAGATTTTCTCTTATCCAGAGAGTGAAAATACTGAAAATGTATGTATTAAATATAGTTATATGTATTAAGATATATCGTGTATTAGTGGAAATGCATGTTAGATGGTCTTTATAGTAATGAATAGTATTACATTATTTTCTACTGATCTTGCGTTCTGTATCGGAGATCCATTTAGTTACAATCTGGGAACAACTACCATAACGACGATGTGAATATTTTTCATAAATGACTTTATGATGTGCAGTTGGGTTTTTACAGTTATCTAATATGATTGACGCTAATGGTAATGTTTGTTGTTGAGTGTATCCAGAATAAAAAATATGTTTTTGAGACCATGTATTATAACCTAGGATCACTTTACTCAAGAAATATGAACCTGCAGCCAACCAACTTGGTGGGGCTGCTACTAATCTAGAATCCATAATTGTTGTCTCCAACAAATATTTAGCCAATGTTCTTATTTCATATTCATAGTCATCCGCTTTACTTATTCTTCGTAGGAAAGACATAGGACCGGGCCAACCAATTTCAAATTCTAATGTGTCAATAATGTATCTTTCTGCTTCAATAATATCCTCTCTTGTGTATGTCCCATTCAACATGTACACTATCTCTTTCAAAGTGGGGCAATTGATCTCTTCATATTTAGATGCTATGAATAATGCTGCGGCCCCAATCAATTGGAATTTATCTAATAGAATCGATTTCAAGGATAAAAATCTATCCACCAGATTGACAGTCAGATATAACGTTTCAGGTAACAATTGGAATCTATTATGTACCTCTACAATCCAATCAAGTAAAATTCTTCTATACGACCATTTCAAATCCTTTTGATAATGCATATAATTTGCATCAGGTTGATATTTCTCCTCTAAAGTTCTTAAATATGGAAATATCGTATTACTCAATTCAGCTACCATTACTACATCAAATGTGTCTTCATCCATGGGATCTGGAGTTGAGCGATGATATTTTCTATTTACTTCATCAAGAATATTTTGAATTGTTTCATCATATTTTGGTACCAAGGGTTTCCTTAGAATATCATTATTATCATCTTCCTCTACAGCCGAGTATTCATTAGAATCATTATCTTCTCCAACATTTTGTTGTTGTTGTTCATTATTATTTTCCATATCATATGATTCATTACGTCTAACAACAGATCCATTTGATTCACTATCCGTACTAGTAACATTCGAGGATGACGCAGAATGTGTAGCAGTATATTTTTGATAAACATTTTTATTATTGACATGTTGTTTATTTTCAATTTGTGAAGTGACATCAGTTAAAACAGCTCTATGTTTAGGAATATGTAGCACGGAGCTGGAAGATACAGACGTCGTAGACCCTCTAGCAGAGTTGTCCTTGTAGTTCTTGTAATCCATGGGAGGAACGTTCTCTTTATCTTGTGTTTCCATGTTACCAGAGGGGGCCATAATGGAGCTCATCGAACGGGTGGATTGATGCATGTTATATTATTATTAGCAGATATTCTAGCAGGTTCCTTGAGCTTTTTAGCAGATTATAGTCTAGAATACAATAGCAATATACTTAAACTGAGTGACCTTTGTACTACTGTGAGGATTCGAGTGGACAATTGATGAATCAACAATGAAAACAACACATTGAAACAAAACAAAACAAAACAAAAACTTCGGTGATTTCCTTCGCTGTTTCTTTACACAAAAAAAACATCAACAATAAAAAAATATATAGTAATAATTATTAATGCGGGCAACAAACGTCAGTTGATATAGTTATTATTACACAGATGATCTATCTATATCTATATATACAAATTAGTCTTCCTCTTCCTTCTTGACACTGGATGTATCTTCTGAGAATAAAAACACTTTACCACTAGAGTTACCACCGGCAATCCAATTTTGAGATGGGTGCCAATTCAACACAGCTGGCACAGTTGGTGTGTTCATATGAGCCAACTGTTGTCCGTCACTCGTATATATGTCAATGGCTCTACTCATATTTGCAATGGCAAATATATTCTTGTTGGGTTTGAATCTTGCTTTTAAGATACTGGTCCATCTACCAGTTTGACAATTATGTTTTATGGTTAATTTAGGTTGTAAATCTTCAGTGATGGCTGAATCACTCACATCAAATAATCTAATAGTGTCATCGTACCCATTACAAACAAGTGTGTCATCACTGGGGGAAAAAGATACTGCTGAGACACTTAATCTTGAATCATATGTGGCCACGATCTCGTGCCCTGGGAAATCTTCGTATTGTGACCATTCTGGTTTATCTACTAGTTTCCTAATATCCCATATCTTCAAAGTTCTATCCAGAGACCCTGTGGCAATTTGATACGGTTTCTTTGGATTGATACACATAGATCCAATTTTCTTGTCTGCCAGTCTACGAAACTTGACACTATCAGTGACTAAATTTTTATTATTTTCTCTTAGATCCACAGTGGTAAATTCACCTGATAAAGTGGTAAGAAATAATACATTAGGATCCTCGTAACTGAATTGACAATCACTTACCCCCAGAGCATCATCATATTCATTTTTCAATTGTAAGATTTCTTCACTTTCTAACCCATTCAAATCAATAGATCTAATGAACCCATCATAACTGGAAGCCAATAATTTTTCCATTCTATTGGGGAAACAATCAATTCTACCAATATTTTTACTAAATAATTGAAATCTGGTTACATCATCTTGTTCTACTTCATCTTGTTGTAAATCTGCCTTCCAAAGACCTAAATTTCCTGATATGTCACCTGCAATGACAATATTTTGATCTTTACCTGGATGACAATATAGGGCAGATATTCTCTCATAGATAACTTTAGCAGTCACCATTGTCATTGAATCAAATTCATTGGTTTCATTGGATGTATTGGAATTCAATTGTAATTCACGTAATTCATTAAAGAAATCACCACTAGATACTTTAAGACTGTTTAAATTATTTAATTTATCCTCATCTTTAATTAAATCAGATAATTTAATATCACCAACAATTTTCACATCTTCAAAAACTTTCTGTGGTTTAGGTTCCAAATTCGAATCTAACGCGTCTGATGGTTCTGTCTTCGGAGCATCATGGCCTTGTAAACGACGTGATCTTCTCGTTGGTTGTCTGGGCTCAGGTTTAGGTTTTGTTGTTTTCGTGATTTTCTTCTTCTTTTCACTCTTTGGTTTAGTAAGAGACTTATCAGTCTTTGGTGTATCAATTATACTATTCAATTTCAATTTTTTCAATAAATCATTGTTCCTCTTAATATTTTCTAATCTCTTCTTTTGGAAACTAGTCAATTTACTATTATCATTATTACTCATCTTAAACTTCAGTCTTGAAAAAAAAGCAAACTCTACTCAACTTTTAAAATACACACAGTACACTAAGATATCAACCACAACAATACCACGTACGTTTCACAGTGTCCAACAAATATGAGTAATATAGTTAAAGTTTTCAATCCACCAGACAGTGAAAAAATTGAAAATTGTTTAGGTTGTGATATTTTCAATTCAATTTTCTTACTTGGCGGTGGTGGTTATCTTTTAAGTGGTCAAGCTATTAAGAAAGATGTTAAATTAACACCAAAGGAATTCGATTTGAAACATCCTAAATGGTGGAGAAGTGGTCTTAGGGGCACAGGTGCCATAGTGTTTCTGTATGGGGTGTATAGAGGTTATGACACTTATGATTCATGGAAAAAAAATTTATATCCTAAATTAGAGAGTAAATGAAGTACTTAATATTATTATTTTGATCAATATATGTAAATAGGAAATGTACAAATAATCATTATTAAGGATATGCGATTTATAAGAGGAAGATATGAAAAAATTATATATATATGAATATTAATTATTTTGATTCTTTCAATGTGAGTTTATTGTTATGATCTTCTAGTTTTTCTCACTGCTAATGCAGCCTTTTCCAATTGTGTTTTCTCCAATTTAGCTCTTTCATTAGCTTCACGTCTTATTTGTCTATCTTCTCTAATTTTATTCTTAACTTTTTTACACCAATGTTTAAATTCTTTCACATGTTCAATGTCTTCAATGCAATTATATTTTATTATGAATTCATGATGTAACAATTCATTAATGGATGATCTTGATTCTTCATCTTTCTTACAACATCTAGAGACAAAATCAATCATATCATTGGGGAAATAATATTCTGTTGTGGGTAATGATGGTGATTTTTCATTGACAATTCTTTGTAAAAGATCTAATATCCCATCAGGTGTATCATTTAACCCACCTAGTGGGAATTCACCTGTGACCAATTCAATTATCACTAAACCTAATGACCAAACGTCACCTTTAGTGGAATACACGTTCCCCTGAATTCTTTCAGGTGACATATAGGTGGATGTCCCCACAAATGTGTTGGCAATAGAATTAATTAATTTCCTGGACACACCAAAATCACATATTTTGATAGACCCTTTACTGTTAATCAATACATTGGATGGTTTAATGTCTCTGTGAATAATCTTATAATTTTCGTATAAATATGATAACCCATTCAATACACCAAATGATATCTTGGATAGGACCAATGGGTTATTAAACCAAGTCAATTGTGTCTGTGCATCATCACGAGACGCACCTGTTTTCCTCAATTGGAAACTCTTGTATACTGATAATATTTTATCCAATGAACCACAATCCATATATTCCAATAAGATAACAATCTCATCATTAATTGAATGATTAATCATGGCACCATAGAATGCGACAATGTTAGGATGTGGTTTAATACTTTTCATAATAGTTAATTCTCTAATCAATTGTTTATTAATTGTTTCATTGTTTTTTTCAATGGGGATGGTCTTCTTAGCTATTATCTTGGATGTGGGGACATGCAACACTTTCAATACCACTCCAGAGTTCCCCGCACCAATTTTCCCCAATTGTACCAGATCTTGTAATTGATATTCACAATCTTCATTAAATAATAATTCGTTTGTAGATGTCTTTACAGATATACTATTATTACTATTATTTCTAGTGATACTACCATGGAGACTATTTGGTGTAGATGGTAACGGGTTATTAGATCTTTGAAACACTGCGGATGCAGAATTGGAATGTACAAAAGGTGCACGGTTCCCTGATATTTGTTGTCGCGTGGTTATATTATTTGAATCGTTTGTAGGTTCATGATTAAATGAACCGTTGTTTAAATTCAAAGTCAAATTTTTATTCGATTTCAAGCCCTTCCTTCGAAGTTGCAATGACGATTTCATTGAATTCAAATTCAATTTGTTATTCTCGTCTGTTATCTTTATGGGGGACGATGAATATTCTGTTTCCACGGGGGACACCCCCACGGTGTCAGCACTTGTGCTGACACTGACAGACCCTACTATAGACGACGGTATCGACATACGTGGTTTCCCACCACCCGCCAGGGACAACGAGTTCATCCCACTCTCTAAGTTTGTCGAGTCCATCCCGTTACCAGCACTGCTGTTCCCGCTCCCCAACTTCAAATGCTTCCAGTTTTTCCTTTGCAGCGTCTTCCCCTGGAACACTGCCTTCTGTGGTGTCTGGTCCATGTTCACACACACTCTGATACCCTCTCACTGCCTCTGGCACCTTACACTGTTCCAATCTCATTGGAAAACTCTTATTTTAATGGTAAATCCACGTCGCTTCACACGGAAACGTCCCAAAACGGCCGTATCTTTCACGCAGATTCCGTCACTCTGCACGGGCGACAATACAGACCGCCACAAGGCAGATAACACTGTGAATATACGATAATACAAGAATATATACATTGCCACATGGCCCCAGGACCACCCTCGTCTACGTCTCCCACGTAACGACTCAGTAACACACATCCCACTATCAAAACTCTAGTACTCAACGGCCAACGAAAAATTTTCCGCCAATCTTTTCATATATAAAACGGACCATTTCAGAAAAACAAAAACGTGGAACAAGGGAATTCTCTCTTTGGAAACAGTGTAGACACACAGTCAAATTTAGTTTTATCAGTTTAACTACTACACGGTACACAATTTATTAACAAGTGTAAAAGAAGGTTTATTTATTTTTTTGCAAAATAGTATACATTATTATATCATACTAGAACAGTCTTTACCAATACAATTAATAAAAAGTATGTCCACTGAAGAAGATTGGAAATCCACGTTGAATATCCCTAATAAGGATACAAGACCACAGACTGACGATGTGTTAAACACTAAGGGGAACACTTTTGAAGATTTTTATTTAAAGAGAGAACTATTAATGGGTATTTTTGAAGCCGGGTTTGAAAAACCTTCCCCCATTCAAGAAGAAGCTATCCCCGTGGCTATCACTGGTAGAGATGTCTTAGCTAGAGCTAAGAACGGTACAGGTAAGACAGCTGCGTTTGTGATCCCTACATTGGAAAAGATTAAACCAAAATTAAACAAGATTCAAGCTTTAATTATGGTCCCCACAAGAGAATTGGCTTTACAAACATCTCAAGTCGTTAGAACTTTGGGGAAACATTGTGGGATCTCTTGTATGGTCACCACTGGTGGTACTAATTTAAGAGATGATATCTTAAGATTAAATGATACAATTCATGTATTAGTTGGGACCCCAGGGAGAGTTCTTGATTTAGCCTCTAGAAAAATTGCAGATTTATCTGAATGTTCTTTATTTGTGATGGATGAAGCTGATAAGATGTTATCTCGTGATTTCAAGACAATCATTGAACAAATTTTAATTTTCTTACCTAAAAAGCATCAATCACTTTTATTCTCTGCTACTTTCCCATTAACTGTGAAAGAATTTATGGTGAAACATTTAAATAAACCTTATGAAATTAATTTAATGGAAGAATTAACTTTAAAAGGTATTACACAATATTATGCATTCGTGGAAGAAAGACAAAAATTACATTGTTTAAATACATTATTCTCCAAATTACAAATTAATCAAGCAATCATTTTTTGTAATTCAACTAATAGAGTGGAATTATTAGCCAAGAAAATTACTGATTTAGGTTTCTCATGTTATTATTCACATGCAAGAATGAAACAACAAGAAAGAAATAGAGTATTCCACGAATTCCGTCAAGGTAAAGTGAGAACTCTTGTTTGTTCAGATCTTTTAACTCGTGGTATTGATATTCAAGCAGTTAATGTAGTGATAAATTTCGATTTCCCAAAGACTGCAGAAACTTATTTACATAGAATTGGTAGATCTGGTAGATTTGGTCATTTAGGTTTAGCCATTAATTTAATTAATTGGAATGATCGTTTCAATTTATACAAGATTGAACAAGAATTAGGTACAGAGATTGCTGCAATTCCTGCCACTATTGATAAATCATTATATGTCGCTGAAGATTCATCTAATGTACCAATCCCATTCCCAATATATCAACAAGCACCTCCACAAGTACAACAACAAGTGCCAGTACAGCAACCACAATTCCATCAACAACAAAATGGTAGTATAGGAAATGGTGTGCCAATACCACCACAACAAAATCATCCACAATTTTCTGCTGCTCCATTAAATATGCCACCTCAAGGCCAAGGGTACCCACCACAACCACAACAACAACAGTACCCACCTCAAATGCAATTCCCACCACAGATGCAACCACAACCACAACCACAATTTTAAAAAAACTTGATTCATTGTAATTGCATTTATTTTTTATGACTATAAGTCTTCCTTTTTTTTTATATTTTTTTTTTTTTTTTTTTAAATATAGTAATTTTTTTTTTAGGTAATATAATATAATATAATATTTTATCGATCTTTTATAAAGGAATGAACAACCAATACCAATGCAAATACCGAGGGAGACCATAGCTAAGATACTATCCACTACATTCAAGGACAAGTCCACCACAATCAATGATGACGTGTTACTAGCTATACAACGATACTTGGAGATATTCGTACAGGAAACGGTACTGCGATCTTTGGAAAATAAAGACAATGATACGTCTAATGACAAAGAACTCACGGAAAAGGATATAGAACGAATCATTGGGTTACTGTTAATGGATATGTAAAAATATAGATCATGTTTTATTTTTCCACTTCATATACACATACGTAGATATATATAATGATAGAGACTTTTTATGTTACAAATTTTGACCCCTTCAAAGGTCTAGTAAAGTGTTCGAATTATTATTAGCATTATTGGTTTGATTACCAAACCCGTACCCAGTTTGATTGGGTACAATGTTAGTACTTGGCAAACCAGTGTATTGACTATTCAAGAATGGGTTAGGTTTCACACCACTGTTAGTCTCTTGTCTGAAACCAGTACCTTGTGAATTGATAAATGTACCTGTCTTGGTATGTTGTGCTGGAATACGTTGATCACCTTCGTTACCGAATGTATCTATACCAGTACCAGCGGCTAATAATGAATTCAAAGCACTGTATTTATCTGTAATGGATTGATTCCCCGTTCTAGTTTGCTTCAATGGTTTTTGTACTGTTGGTTGTGCTGTCACAGGTGCAGAAACAGTAGCTGCAGGACGTGGTGGACTAGTGGCAGTTTGTTGCTGCTGCTGTTGTTGATTACCTCTGGCAAATGGGTTATTAGAACCAGTTTGAGTGGGTAATTGTTGTTGTACCCCATAAAGTTGTTGCTGTTGTTGTTGTTGGGCAAGTAATGCTGCTTGTTGCTGTTGTTGAAGTAACCAATATTGTTGTTCCTGTTGTTGTGCTAATGCAGCTTGTTGTTGAGCCAATAAAGCTTGTTGTTGTTGATATTGTAAATATTCTTCTGGGGTAATTGGATTACCAAAGACATCATAGTACATCATCGGTTGTTGTTGTTGCTGTTGTTGTAACAATTGTAATCTTCTCAATTCTTCTTCTTCTTGTTTCAATTGTAAAGCAGCTAAACGATTAGCTTCATCTTCGGCAGCACGTCTTCTACGTCTTTCCTCTTCTTCCTCTGCAGTCACTTTACTTTCTTCCAAAGCTCTTCTTAAATCATCATCTTCCTGTTGAGCGTCTCTATTGTCTCTTCTGGATCTTCTACGACCGCCCCCTCTTTTATTTAAACGTCTCTCCTCCTTCAATCTCTCCTCATCCATTAACAAAGATGTCAACTCTTTAGCTTTCACTCTAATAGCTTTCCCTTCATCAGAACCGTCATCCTCTTCGTGACTAAATTCTCTCAATGTCTTAATCACATACAAATTCTCCTTACACCAAAGAACACAGTTTTCACTACCACATCTGACCAAGAAATCTAATACGGTTAAAGATTTAGCAATATGTCTCCAATACTTCCCCTTATCATTGATTCTCTTATCTAGCATATCCATAATCTCGAAGAAATCTGTACTACTGTACGATAAATCGGCTAATTGTTCTAAGATATCCCTATCAGGGTTTGTGGAATTATTTGCAGTGGCATCACGCACCAGCACCTCTGTGGACGAGTAACCCTTCACAATATTCTTAGCAGTACGTAACATAATTATTAGAGACCACTAAAACGGTATGTACCCTTTATATCTGTATATATCTCAATAGAGATAATAGAGGCTAAACGTCTAAATTCTTTGGGACTCAAAATTCAATATTTACTATTTGGAAGAAAAGATTAAACACGAATTCGGGTAACGCTATTAAGACAGAAATTGTTTAATTAAAGTGAAATATTCTTACATTGTATGACACTTGATACCTTTAGAATAATACATTACAATTGCAATCTATAACTAGAAATGTCCACTGAAGGTAAACAAATCAAATGTACTGCCGCTGTCGCTTATGCTGCTGGTAAACCATTGACCGTTGAAGAGATCACTGTCGATCCACCAAAGGCTCATGAAGTTCGTATCAAGATTACTAATACAGCTATTTGTCACACTGATGCTTACACTTTATCAGGTGCTGACGCTGAAGGTTTGTTCCCTTGTGTCTTAGGTCATGAAGGTGCTGGTATCGTGGAAAGTGTTGGGCCAGATGTCACCACTGTCAAAGTTGGTGATCATGTTATCGCCTTGTACACCGCTGAATGTGGTAAATGTAAATTCTGTACTTCTGGTAAGACCAATTTATGTGGGTCAGTGAGAGCCACTCAAGGTAAAGGTGTCATGCCAGATGGTACTTCCAGATTCCACAACAGTAAAGGTGAAGCTTTATACCATTTTATGGGGTGTTCCACTTTCTCTCAATACACTGTCGTCGCTGATGTTTCAGTGGTGGCCATTGATCCAAAGGCTCCATTAGAAAAGGTGTGTCTATTAGGTTGTGGTGTTACTACTGGTTACGGTGCTGCTTTGAAAACTGCTAATGTTCAAAAAGGTGACACTGTTGCTGTCTTCGGTGCTGGTACCATTGGGTTATCTGTGGTACAAGGTGCTAAAGTGAGAGGTGCTTCTAAAATCATTGTCATTGATATCAATGATCAAAAGAGACAATGGAGTTTCGATTTTGGTGCTACTGATTTCATTAACCCAAAGACTGATTTGAAAGAGGGTCAAACAATTGTCGATAAATTAGTGGAAATGACCGATGGTGGGTTAGATTTCACTTTCGACGGTACTGGTAACGTGCAAGTGATGAGAGATGCTCTTGAATCTTGTCATAAAGGTTGGGGCCAATCTATTATCATTGGTGTCGCTGCCGCTGGTGAAGAAATTTCTACTAGACCATTCCAATTGGTTACCGGTAGAGTTTGGAAGGGTTCTGCCTTCGGTGGTGTCAAGGGTAGATCTGAAATGGGTGGATTGATTGAAGAATATGAAAAGGGTGTTTTGAAAATCGATGAATTCATCACTCATAAGAGAAACTTCAAAGAAATTAATGAAGGTTTCGAAGACTTGCATCACGGTGATTGTTTAAGAACTGTCTTAGATTTTTAAACATTCTAAAATTTATTGTTATTAATCTATCGTATTTTTTTATTATTTAATTCTATCTATTATATAAAGAGATGCAATTATCCATTTTAAATACATGAATCACATTAGAACATGCATATGTACTAAAAATTTGTCCCTGATGGTTTGTATATGGTTTCATTATTATTGGTGAATTCGTTTGTCGAACTACCGTTTCTATCCTCATGTATATTGTCTACGCTATTATTATTACTACTATTATTAACATTGTTATGGTTTCTTAAATGAGCAGTCGGCGTCTTGGGACCACCACAACGTAGACAAATAACGTTCTTAGCAAAATTATGATATGAACAGGCTCCACATTTCCAATCACCTGCACGGAATGGAATATTAGATCCATTATTGTTATTGCTATTACTGTTGGTACTGTTATTGTTATTATTGTTGGCATTACTTGTGTTTGTACTATTGAGGTTCATACCATTTTGATATCTGTTCATATTATTACGTTGTGTAGAATTCATGGTATTCATAGACTGTTGTGAGTTGTTGGGTGAATATGGTGTATGCATTAGGTTAGTAGTTTGTACCATACCATTATAATTATTATTAATGTTGTTATTATTGATATTATTGTTATTATTATTACCAGTAGTCATATTATTCGCCTTTTGAACAGATGATGGAGCCGGGAATGAACATCTAAAACATGCAGTACGTCTTTGGAAGTTAGAAAATCCACAAGATGGACAATTCCAATCACCAGGTCTTGGCTTATTTTTACTTTGAGGGAATGCTGATAAGATGTCTTGTGCCATATCTAATAGTTTCATAGAAGATGGTTGAATCTCTACAACATGTTCCACCACACGAGGTTGCTTAGTGTTAGCTACATTACATAGTATCGAACGTCCATTCAAAACTAATGCATCAAGTGCTTCTCCATGTGTTTGGAATACAACGAACCCGGATAAACTGTCTTGTTCCTCCACATATGATATTTGACTTCTTCTGGTCACGTTGTTTTGATCGTTAGTGGCTTCTTCGTTTACAATTTTAACAGTCCAGAACCCAACAGGTCTAGTACCGAATTGATTAAACCATGATTCTAACTCACTTTGAGTGGTATCTTGAGGTAAATTATTCATATATAAAACTTTTGATTGTTCTTGTAAGAAACTTTTGATATCTAAATGCGAATCGTATGGAGTTGTAAGAACATTTTTGTTATCTTCTTCATTGGAACATTTTTCATGCAATTTTAACAGTATATTGATAGTAGTAGACATATCTGTCAAATTAGAAATTTCCAATCCTAATTGTGATTGTGACTCGGTGGGTTCAACAAGTGTAGATTCATTGGAATTGAAAGTGTCTATCGTGGCTTCACTTGCTTCAGTGTCTGGTAAATGGTTATTCAATTTCCCAATTATATCATTGTCAATTTCTAGCATTTGAAGAATCTCAACAAGTTTTCTTTCCTTCTCATCACTGATGTTACAATCATCAGTACTCTTAACTGGTACAATCTCTTCATGGTTAACACACCACCTCTCATACTCTTTCCACAAGTCAAATATTCTAGGATATTGTAAAAATGATGGTAACACTACATTTTCATCTCGAGCTTGTCTAGGCAAAGTAACACGAAGATGCCAAGTGGAAAACATTGAACAAATAACAAATTCATTTTCATTGACCACAGATTTGATCAATTCATCCAATTTATTGACAACATCTTGTAATTGATTGCCTTCTGTATCATTCACATGTAAAGTTGGTAATGGTTCATTCTCATTATTTTCAATGCGGCTCTGCAAAGTTTCTGAATCAATGATTTGGTAAGACAATTTGACCACTTTTGTTTGGTCCTTTGGTATCTCCACTACGTGATCCGTTCCCACTTCTAACACCACGTAGAACATACTCTGGATATAGCCTTTAATGCTGTGTCTTTCTTTGCTTCTTTCAATTGATGAACAGATCTCAATGACATCGATTTTTCAAATTTGAAAAATATTTGAAAATTTTCCACATAATAAACAGGTCATCGCCAAGGTAACACAGGTATAGTAAGTTCAGGGTTTATTAGTAAATAAATATACATATATATAGTCGTATAGCTATAGGGTATATCTGAAACTATTTCTGTTCAGTTTCAGTCTCACTTTCAGATTCAGATTCAGATTCAGATTTACTTGTTTCTTGGTCTGTCTCATCTGCAGATTCTTCATCATTATTTTGTTTCTTCTTCAAATGTTCTTGTAACTCATTAGTGACACCATCTTTATGTTGTTCTAACCACATTTTTTCCCATTCAGTGATACGGTCGACATTGGCCTCCATTTGTTCAATACTGTCACTTGGTAGTTCTACAACAATTTCTTTCTCATATGATTCTATAGCATCTTGCATAACGACACCCATAATTTCAGCATCTAAATTTTCCTGTATCTTCGATTCATGATACCCTCTAGAGTGTAATCTGTCGAACAAGATAGAATTATCACATCTCAACACAACCACCAAGTCAATTAATCTCTCAGGGAACACATCGTTGACATGCCAGTCAATAATACTTTTCCCCTCGTGCAAAAGTGGTTCCAATTCATCCAATAATAAATCTTCGTCCACAATGTGAGATTTACGATCTTTATCGTACCCATCGTAACACTTGTGTTTTTCTGCAAATTCAGAGATGTTATAATATGTGTAATCTGGTAATCTACGTTGCAATAATTCGCAAGTGGTAGACTTACCACAACCTGGGGTACCTGTTATCAACAGATTTGGCTTATATCTACGTGATTCACCCATTTTATTCTTATGGTGCTTTTAATGTGTTTATTCTTTACTCATCGAGTACTTTTTATGGATAAATTTGATGAAAAGAAAAAAAAAAGAATAGAACTAGAATTAATAATTTTTCAATTGAATAAATCCCACATTACAAACTGATAAGATAACTAAAGCAATACCATGGAGAAGTTCGGTTTACAAGCATTAGTACCGCTGATTAAGCAAGGGGACGTAGAACTGGCCAAGACATATGACCATTCGATGACTCTTGGGGCAGATTTGTCCTCTATGTTACACTCTTTGGGGATCCCTCGAGATTCTAGACGACAAAAAGTACTGGACACATTCCAATCACCTTGGGCAGAAACTTCTAGAAGTGAAGTGGAACCAAGGTTTTATGTACCAGAATCTTTCACTAATATCTCAGAAGTGTTACAATCACAATCGACGCCGCCATCTTTCGATTCAGTACAACAAGATCAACAACGAGTAGCATTATTCCAAGATGAAACTTTATTCTATTTATTCTATAAACATCCAGGTACTGTGATTCAAGAATTAACATATCTAGAGTTAAGGAAAAGAAATTGGAGGTATCACAAAACTTTAAAAGCTTGGTTAACAAAGGATCCAATGATGGAACCTGTTGTGTCACAAGATGGATTAAGTGAAAGAGGTTCATACGTGTTTTTCGATCCACAAAGATGGGAGAAATGTCAAAGAGATTTCTTATTGTTCTATAACGCTATTATGTAAATTTAAAGTACAAAATTTGGAATAACAAACATATATTTTATATAAATAAAGATATGATGTATAATGGAATAAACACAATAATTATTATAAGTTAGTTATGTACAAGAGTTTTCCTTCATTACACCTCTATAGCGTGGTATCTCTTACCTCTAAACCCAGCAATATACATATTAAATTGATACACTTCTTGTGGATTCACGTCATTTAATTCCCATTTCGTACTACCAAACACATTTTTCACTGGATTCATTAACACATCCAATTTATCACCATAAGTCTTTTGTAACAATTCAATATCGTTTGTAATATCAGTTTCATTGAACCCCGTGTGGAAAATGGCACATTTAGTGTCCAACAATCCCTTTAAAGTTTCATCCATCCAAGTCTCTTTAGTCTCCGGGTAGGCAAACCCTGGATGGAACACAAAGAAAACATCATTGTATGGATCATAGGGGAAGAAATCTTGTGCCTCATGTAATTCATGGAAATATTGTGGATGATACACTAAAGACATGGTATCATCCACTTTTTTAATTAATGGCGTTGTAGATTTTGGTTCAATTAATTGACATTCTGGTCCGACAAAATGAATTTCAAAAACTTGACTGGGGAATAAATATTGTAATTGTTTCCAAACGTGTCCTGGTAATTGACTCTCTGCTCTGGCCCCCAATATAAATATTCTCATAGGTTTATCATTCCCCGTGTTCCCCTTACCTTGCGATGGATATAAATTATATCGTAAAGCAGCAATTGATTTCAAACCTTCTAAAGTAATGGGTCCCCTTGGTGCCAATGAGTATGGTGAATATTGATGTAAAATGGATGCAATTGTTATAGGGTAACTTAACATCTTAGTTGCTGTAGCCAATTGGAACTCCGTATCCATTGAGAAAAATTGTCTAGTGTATAAGAATAAGTCCCAATTTTGTAAATTAACAGCTCTATCAAATTCTTGATCTAGGGGGAATTCGAATTCAGGGAACGATCGACCACTTCTCAAATCATGTTCATAAATGTTCACTTTCTTTAATTTTTCATAAATTTTATTCTTATGATAATTAGTATCAGCTTCCCAAGCTTCTCTTGAATGATGCGTGGGGATCCCTGAGATGGGACAAGTGTATCTAATATCTTCACCTGTGACGGGGCAACGTGCCAATGCCTTAATTCTAGCGGCTCTTTCACGTAATGCTGGTGAAGGTGATTCTTCCCAAGGGTGAAATCTATTGGATACTTGTGGTGTATCAGGAGAAATTGGTGGTTCTAAACCCAATGCATTTCTAACAAACCCCACTAATGGTCTTGTGGATGTCTTTGTTCCAATCTTTACTGATCTGGAGACAAACATTGATGTATACTTGACTGGTATATGTTGTAGCTGGGCCCCCCCTTGTGAATATGATCAAATAAAGACTCGGTTAAAGTAAAAAAAAAAACAGTTGTATCTTTACCCGCCTTCAAACAAATATGACAGTAAATGTTTATTATATACATTCTATAATAATAATAATACATGGTTTAATTTTGTAAATTGGCTTGATCTTGGTACATCTCTACAATTTGTTCAGAAGATGTTGCGTCCTCGACAGATTTATCGTCTCTTAAACGTAAGAATCTGGGGAAACGCAATGATACACCTTTATCATAAGTGGCACTACCGGCTTTATAAATTGGTGACAGGGATAAATCTGCGGTTAACACTTCAAACAACACTGTGGGTTGGAACCAAACGTCAGGTAATGCACTGGCATCGTACACGTAAGTGGCTCTTGGTTCCTCGATCACTGTGGGTTTCAATCTATCGTACAATTGTTGTAACAATTCATCAGAGAACCCAGTACCAATCTTACACGCGGTTTCAAATTCTGCAGTGTCCTGGTTATAACATGCAAGAAGGAACCCACCATAGGTCCCCGTACGTTTCCCTCTACCAAAATATGCACCAATGACACAAAGATCTAGTGAATCACCCACACCGGCCAAATAATCTTTCTTTAATTTTAACCAATTACGTGATCTTTTACTTGGTTCATAGTATGATTCTATCCCATCTAACATTTTGACCATTAACCCTTCGCATGAGTCCTTCACTGATTGATCTAGGAATAACTGTAATTCATCTAAATTGGAAGATGTCATTTGTGTAGCGTATCGGAATTCCCCTGTGACTTGTTTGGTTACTTTATGTAGTAAGTCTCTTCTTTCACGTAATGGTTTATTAATTAATTTATCGTCATTGTGTGATAATATATCGAATGCAAACAGACACACTCTAACTTTAATTTCGTTAATGTCCACATCTTTACGTTTTCTTGTGGATAACACTTGGAAGGGTAAAATTTTATTAGTCTCTTTATCCCATGCAACAGCTTCACAATCTAAGATCAATGATTTTGTGTTGGATAAATCTGTAATGAAATCATTAATGTTAATCTCTGGGTATCTTTCCGTCATATCTTCCCCATTTCTTGAATAAATCTTCATGGTGCCATCAGGTAATAAATGTACTTGTGCTCTTTCCCCATCGTATTTATATTCTGAAGTGAACATGTGGCCTTGGAATCTATCCAACACTTCACTTATAGCCTTTGTAGGTTTTGCTAACATTGGTTTCAATGGGATTCCCGGTCTTAGAGTACACACTTTATCCAAATTCATTATCCCATGAGTTAAACACAAGTCAATGACCATCTCGTAGTTTGGTATTTGACAAAAAGCGTCTCTAATTTTTTGTTCAGCGTCCACAATCATTGTTTCATCGAATTCATCTTTAAATTCATTGATCAGTAATGCCTTCGACAGAGAGATCAATACAGTTTTCTCAGCAAGACCAATTCTTAATTTAGATTCCAACGATCTGATCAAAAATTTCGCCTCTTGGCCCTGGCACGCTGTCAACATTCTTTTAATCAATTTAATCTTCTTAGTTTGTGAATCCTTCCCCTGTGCCAATGCAATTTGTTTCAAATTATCAAACACTTCCCCGACGGTCAAAGGTTTTGGTTTAAACATTGTGGGTTGCACGTTTCTTGCCTCCATGGCAATTTGACCCAAGTCACCCAATTCATGATATTTCAATTTAACTTGTTGTAATGATTTCCCACAGGATTCTGCTATAGTTTTCATCAATAGACCTTCCCCCAAGCCCAATTCCAAACCTGGTTGATAATCTGGTCCTAATTTATTGATGAACAAGTACGTAATGGGGATTAAATTTCTTTGATCTTGTTGCATTACTTTAATTAAGAAATCTGAACAAAGTTTAATGATTGATAATCTTGAGGATATTTTTTCAATTTCTTGAAAAACGTTGCACAGTTCTGAGTAGAGCACTGGTGAAGTGAATTTGCTGCTTTCCACAATCTTTGAATCAGTAATTGTACTATTCACACTGTTTAATTTAGGTTTTTTCACTATACTATTTGCTTCATTTTTCGTATCTTCCACCTGTTTTTTATTCATGGATGTGAAAAACCTGCCCAATGTAACCTGTGTTCTCTTTGTGCCACTCATATTTATCTTTACTAGATTATATCTTAACCATAACATATACTAATGGTTAGATGTGAATACGTATTTACGCGTCTTTTTATTTTTCGCATATATATATTTCGCCATATATCAATACACACACGTGACCGGCAAGGGAGGGGTAATAGCGATGAGCGGGTATAAATAGACGGGAGGGAGTTGTATTATACAGAACAAGTACCCCACAAGCACAATCATATAATGCACAGCAGATATTGTTTATCCCGCACTATGCTTGAGAGCGAGACCTCCATGGTTTACTCTACGGGCCCACACTATTCCCACAGCGAAGAGTACTGTCTAAGCAGTGCCACGTCGCAAGGTTTCACCTGGAACCAAGATTTGTTTGCCTCACAGTACCAGCAATCTTACCGAGTGGAGAATGGTGCGAGTACACGCAGGGACTCCATCAGCTTCACATACGCCTCCAAGAGCGGCACACACCCTGTGACCCGCATTGAAGACATCGACGACACGGATCCCGCGGAACAGCAGCAACAGCACTGGCAGTGGTTGCTCCGCGGGTAGTCCGCAGTGGCGCCACAGCCGTTTGCAGAGGTGGCGGTAGCATACACACCACTGTATCACACCCCACGGCACGTTACCCTCCCCCACTGTCCCCAAAACCGGCCCGGATCCCGCCGTGTTCCCCGCTTCCGGGCGCCGCTCCGTTCCGCTCTTTCCCTCTCCGGTTTCCGACGCCGCGGAACAAACCGGAGTTGCGGCCGCCCGTGCCGCGTGACTTGTGTCCCTCAGTTTCCTGCTCAGTTTCTCGCAGTGGAGAGTTTCTTGTGAGAACACAACACTACCCGGCTTTCCCCCCGCCGGGGCCGTGCGCGATGGCCCGAGAATTCCCGGTGCGGAAACACTCGGGTTGTGCAGCCGTTTCTGTGCGCGCCCACAATTTGCGCGCGGGACAAGCACTCCCAGCCAATCAGACGCGTTCCACGTGACGCCAGATAAGCGCGCGAACTCGCGCGTGATTGGTCCAATTGCAAACCGGCGTGCGCCCGTGGCAAATCTTGCGTGGTGCCTTGTGAGTACCCCGCTGTTTGTTACGTAGCGTCATGTTGGCACTTCAACTCATCGCCACGGAATATTTTGCACAAAACTGCCCATCGCAAATTTTGATGTGAGTGACTGACCCACTGACTGAGTGACGGCGGCGTCGTGCAGGGTCTTCTCCATTGCACAGTTTTTCACATACATATATATACTCTGAATTCTTTGCTCGTGTGCGTACTCTTTCTCCTCCCCCAGCTAAACCATACACATTTACTACACTCATGATCCCCAAAAATAAAATTGGGTTATATGATCCAGAGTACGAACGTGACGCCTGTGGTGTCGGGTTCGTGGCCACCAGATCAGATAAACCATCTCATGAAATTTTAGACGATGCACGTCAAATCTTGGTCAACATGACTCATCGTGGTGCATCTCACCAAGGTATTGGTGATGGGGCTGGTATTCTTTTAAGTTTACCACACGAATTCCTTATGAGAGAATTTAACAGATCAGATTTGCAAGAGGGCTCGTACGTCACGGGGAATATCTTCTTACATAATATCTTATATTTCAATCATGACACTTGGAATGGAATAGCTAATTCATTAGACTTGGAAATCTTGGATTGGCGTTCCGTACCAGTGGACGGTTCTTTCCTGAATCCAACTACCAAAGCAGTGGAACCAGTGGCTGTCTTACAACCATTAATTGTCGCTAAGGATAAAACTGTTTCCCCACAAGTGTTGAAACAAAAATTATACATCTTTAAGAAGAAAATTGAAAAAATCTTTAACCATGACAATGGGAAAGTTTACATTTGTTCATTGTCTGATAAAGTTATGGTTTACAAGGGTCAATTGACTCCAGCACAAGTGTTCCAATACTATACAAACGATTTAAACGATCCTTTGTTCAAGATCTCCATGGGTCTTGTCCATTCAAGATTCTCTACAAACACTTTCCCATCTTGGGATAGAGCTCAACCATTAAGATGGATGGCTCACAACGGTGAAATTAACACTTTAAGAGGTAATATAAATTGGGTGAAAGCCAGAGAAGGCTCTATGCATGCTAACAACATTGGTGATTTGAGTGAAATTTTCCCAATTATCCCAGATAAAGGTTCTGATTCTGCCGCAGTGGATAACATGTTGGAATTATTAGTCACTGAAGGTGTCTTATCCTTGCCTGAAGCCGTTATGATGATGGTACCAGAAGCTCACAGAGACGATATGGATCCAAATTTAAAGGCTTGGTACGATTGGGCCGCTTGTTTAATGGAACCTTGGGATGGTCCTGCTTTGTTAACTTTCACTGATGGTAGATACGTCGGTGCAAGATTAGATAGAAACGGGTTAAGACCTTGTCGTTACTACGTCACATCCACTGACAAGATCATTTGTGCATCTGAAGTCGGTGTCGTGCATAGTTTGGATGACTCCACTGTCATCTCTAAGGGGAAATTGAAACCAGGTGATTTATTCTTAGTGGACACCAAGACTTGTACCATTGTCGATCAAACTAAATTAAAGAGTGAAATTGCTAACCGTGAAGATTTCAAAAAATGGTTAAACAATAAATCAATCACTTTACCAAACTTGATTGAAAAAATTCCACAACAATCTATCGATACCACCACCACTGATTTGGACAACCAACGTCTATTGGCTAACGGTTACACTTTCGAATTGATCAGTATGTTATTGTCTCCAATGGCTTTAACCGGTAAGGAAGCCCTAGGGTCCATGGGTAACGATGCTCCATTAGCTTGTTTAAACGAAAAGGCCGTATTGATTTACGATTATTTCAAACAATTATTCGCTCAAGTGACTAACCCACCTATTGATCCAATTCGTGAAGAAAATGTCATGTCTTTAGAATGTTTCGTGGGTCCACAAGGTAATTTGTTAGAAATGAATGAAGGTCAATGTGAAAGATTAAAATTGGAGACTCCAATCTTAAACGCTAAACAATTTAACGCCATTGCTAACATTGAATCAGTGTACCCATCTTGGTCCGTCGGTGTCATCGATATCACTTTCGACAAATCTTTAGGTTTAAACGGTTACAAATCTACCATTGAAAGAATCATCGAAGAAGCTAACGATTTGATCGCTAACCAAGGTAAGAAAATTATCATCATCTCTGACAAGAACTTGTCCGCTGATAGAGTATCCATTGCATCTTTGATCGCCGTATCATCCATTCATCACCATTTAATTAGAAAGCAAAATCGTTCCGACGTCGCTTTGGTCTTGGAGACCAGTGAAGCTAAGGAAGTACACGATTTCTGTTTGATCTTAGGTTACGGTTGTGATGCCATCTACCCATATTTGGCTATGCAAACTTTAGTCACTTTAAACCAACAAGGTTTATTACGTGACGTGACCAAGGACACTGATGAAACTAAAGTATCTGATGAAAAAATTGTCGCCAATTACATTTACGCCATTGATCACGGTATTGAAAAAGTCATGTCCAAGATGGGTATCTCCACTTTGGCCTCTTACAAGGGTGCTCAAATTTTCGAAGCTCTAGGTTTAGACGATGAAGTGGTTCAATTATGTTTCACTGGTACAGCTTCCAGAATCAAGGGTGCCACTTTTGAAATCTTGGCTCAAGACGCATTCACTTTACACGAACGTGGGTTCCCACCTGCTGATGACGTGTTACCACAACAATCATTCAAAGTGTTATCCAATGGTGAATACCACTGGAGACACGGTGGGTTCAGACACGTCAATGATCCAACTGCCATTGCCAATTTACAAGACGCCACTAGAAACAAGAACGATGACGCTTGGGCTAAATACGTTAAGAAGGAAATGGAAGTCATTCAAGATTGTACTTTAAGAGGTTTATTAGAATTAGACTACGAGAACTCCACTGAAATCCCATTAGATGAAGTCGAACCATGGACTGTCATTGCCAAGAGATTCTCCTCTGGTGCTATGTCTTACGGTTCCATCTCCAAGGAAGCTCATACCACTTTGGCTATTGCTATGAACCGTATGGGTGCTATGTCCAATTGTGGTGAAGGTGGTGAAGACGCTGAAAGATCTCAAGTGCAAGCTAACGGTGACACAATGAGATCCGCCATTAAGCAAGTCGCCTCCGGTAGATTCGGTGTCACTTCTTACTACTTGTCTGACGCTAACCAATTACAAATTAAGGTCGCTCAAGGTGCTAAGCCAGGTGAAGGTGGTGAATTACCATCTCACAAGGTCTCCAAGGAAATTGCCAAGACTAGACATTCCACTCCAAATGTCGGTTTGATTTCTCCACCACCACATCACGATATTTACTCCATTGAAGATTTGAAACAATTAATTTACGATTTGAAATGTGCTAACCCAGTCGCTTCTTTGTCTGTTAAATTAGTCTCTGAAGTCGGTGTCGGTATTGTCGCTGCTGGTGTCGCTAAGGCTAAGGCCGATCACATTACCATCTCTGGTCATGACGGTGGTACTGGTGCTGCTAGATGGACTTCCGTCAAACACGCTGGTTTACCATGGGAATTAGGTTTAGCTGAAGCTCAACAAACTTTGGTGCTTAACGATTTAAGAGGTAAGGTTGTCTTACAAACTGATGGTCAATTACGTACCGGTTTCGATATCGCCGTGGCTGTCTTACTTGGTGCTGAAACTTTCACTTTGGCTACCATCCCATTGATCGTCATGGGTTGTGTCATGTTAAGAAAATGTCATTTGAACACTTGTGCTGTCGGTATTGCCACTCAAGATCCATACTTGAGAAGTAAATTCAAGGGTCAACCAGAACATGTTATCAACTTCTTCTTCAACTTGATTGAAGATTTCAGAAAGATTATGGCCAAATTAGGTTTCCGTACTGTCGAAGAAATGGTTGGTCACACTGAAAAATTGAGAAAGAGAAGGGATTTAGGTCCAAAGACTTCCAAATTGAACGTTGATGCTATCTTGAAACCATCTTCATCCATGAGAGCTGGTGCCTCCATCAAGAACGTCACTAACAACCCAATCAAATTGGAAAAACACTTGGATTTAACACTTATTGCTAAGGCTGAACAATCTTTGACTAAACGTACTCCAACTGTGATCAACGACGTCAAGATTACCAATTTAGATTTGGCTGTGGGTCCAATGTTAGCTTACAACGTCTCCAAGAGATTCGGTGAAGCTGGTTTACCAACTGACACCATTACTGTTAACTTCCATGGTCATGCTGGTCAATCCTTCGGTGCCTTCTTGGCTCCAGGTATTACATTCAACTTACAAGGTGATGCTAACGATTATGTCGGTAAGGGTCTATCTGGTGGTTGTATCGTCGTTAAACCAGCTGATGGTTCTAACTTGGTCAGTGACGAAAATTGTATTGCTGGTAACACTTGTTTCTATGGTGCCACTTCTGGTGAAGCTTTCATCTCTGGTTCCGTCGGTGAAAGATTTGCCGTTCGTAACTCTGGTGCCAACATTGTGGTTGAAGCTGTTACTGGTGGTAATGCCTTCGAATATATGACTGGTGGTAGAGCTATTGTCTTAACTGAAATGAGATCCGTCAACGCCTTCTCCGGTGCTACTGGTGGTATCATGTACTGTTACAGTGAAGACAAGGAAGGTTTCAACACTGTTATCAACAAGGACACTATTGAAATTGATTCTTTGGTTCAAGAAGATATTGACTACATTAAGAGTAAGGTCGAAGAACATCTTGCCAAGACTGGTTCTAAGAGAGCTGAATGGATCTTATCTGATTTCAACAACACTGTCAAGAACTTCATCAAGGTTATTCCAACTGATTACAAGAACGCTTTAATTGCTGCTAAGGCTGAAGCTGCTGCTCTTGCCAAGAAGACCGCTAGTGCTACTGCCGCTGCTGGTTCTACTCCAGCTTCCACTACTTCTAACTCTTCCACTTTAGTGGAACCAAAGGTTATTGATTTGGAAGATGCTGTCCCAGAAATTAAGCAAGCTCCAAAGAAGGTCGCTAACTTCGTTAAATACAACCGTAAATTGTATGGTAAGTCTGTCCCACCTGCTGAAAGAGTTTCTAACTGGAACGAATTCCAAAACGAATTATCTGCTAAGGATATTAAGATTCAAGCCACTAGATGTATGGATTGTGGTACTCCATTCTGTCAATCCGATTTAGAATATGGTTGTCCAGTCTCCAATTTGATCCCACAATTTAACAATTTTGTTGCTAGAAACCAATGGGAATTAGCTTTGGAAACTTTATTGAAGGCTAACAACTTCCCAGAATTTACTGGTAGAGTGTGTCCAGCTCCATGTGAAGGTTCTTGTACTTTAGGTGTTTCTGAAAACCCAGTCGGTATTAAGTCCATTGAAAGACAAATCATTGAAACTGGTTTCAGAAATGGTTGGATGAAACCTGTTATTCCATCTGTTAGAACTGACAAGAAGATTGCTATCATTGGTTCTGGTCCAGCTGGTATGGCTTGTGCCCACCAATTGAACAAGGTTGGTCACAACGTTACTGTCTTGGAAAAGAATGACAGATGTGGTGGTTTATTGATGTACGGTATTCCAAACATGAAATTGGAAAAATCTGTTGTTGACAGAAGAATCAATTTATTGAAGGAAGAAGGTATTAAGTTTGTCACTAACGTTGAAGTTGGTAAGGATGTTACTTTAGAACAATTAAAGAGTGAATACGATGCTGTTGTCTTTGCTATTGGTTCCACCATTCCAAGAGATTTACCAATCAAGGGTCGTGAATTCAAGAACATTGAATTCGCTATGTCCTTATTGGAAGAAAACACTAAGGCTTTGTTATCCAAGGACTTAGCCAGTGTTCGTTCCCAAATTGAAGGTAAACGTGTTATTGTCATTGGTGGTGGTGATACTGGTAACGATTGTTTAGGTACTGCTACCCGTCACGGTGCTAAGAGTGTGGTCAACTTCGAATTGATGCCTCAACCAGCTGACACTAGACAAGAAGCCACTAACCCATGGCCACAATGGCCAGCCATTATGAGAGTGGATTACGGTCACGAAGAAGTTAGAGAACGTTACGGTAACGATCCACGTGCTTACCAAATTTTATCCAAGGAATTTATTGGTGATGCTGAAGGTAATGTTACTGGTATTAAGACTGTTAAAGTGGAATGGGTTCGTAACGCTGAAACTAAGCGTTGGGAAATGTCCGAAGTGGCTGGTAGTGAACAAGTTTATGAAGCTGATTTAGTGTTATTATCTATGGGTTTCATTGGACCAGATGTTGCTAGTCATAAGACTGTGGAGACCACTGCTAGAGGTAATATCAAGACTGTGACTCCAGAATCATACCGTTACCACGACAATGACAATGTCTTTGTTGCTGGTGATTGTAGAAGAGGTCAATCATTAATTGTTTGGGCTATTCAAGAAGGTAGAAAGTGTGCATTATCCATTGATGAATTTTTAAATCAAGATGGGTTAAGTTATTTACCAGATGACGGTGGTTTGAAGCAACGTAATTTCAAATTATTGGAAGAATTAACCGCTTAAGTTATTGGCTAATTCAATTGTTTATTATTTATTTATTAATGTTATTTATTTTGTAAAATATTAAGAAAAACCTATTTATTATTAATTGTCTGTTTATTTTAGATATATTAAAAGCACATCTATCTATATAATTATATATATATATTAGAGGAATGTTAATGACGTATGAATATGAGAGTACAACCCAAGTACCACTTAAGGGGATTTTTTTTAAAAAGAAAGAAACATGCAAAGTAAATTATCCAAATATGTTAATAATTGAGGCAAACATACCAGTTTTCTTTTTCTTCTTATTATGATTTTGAATGTTATGATGACCATTGGATACAGTATTTTCACTGTTAATTGGTGATACAATATTACCTGCACCACCTCTACCAATGACAATTGGTGGCATTTTAGCACTACCATGACCACTACTAAAAGTTCTATCCTTTTTTTTATGACTTTTCTTAGTGGTCAATGCAATATCATCAGCATCGTTATCATCATCTTTATCTTTATTATTATTGCTGGTTAAAGGTGACAAGTGAGACCGTATTTGTGTCAATAAATTGTTATTAGCATCATTATACAAATCTTCATTGGTCAATGGATTTATATAATCATCTTCAGGTGCCAAATGTGAATCCAATGAGTGTAAATCATGATGATGGTCCTCCTCATGTATATCTTCCACATCCTGTGCTTTCCTTGTCAATTTAGGATCGACATTTTTCCTCATATTACCAGCACCACCTCTCCCAGTACTGTACACTGGTTGCAAAATATTTGGTGTCTGTGACCCCTGAGGGACCATTCTGGGGGATGCCTTAGCGTCAGACTTGTGTATATTACCTGCCCCACCTCTCCCTGTGGAGATCTTGTACACTTGGGACATTATCAGTTGGTTTGTGAGTTTACTTTGAGCTGTTTACCTTGACGACATCTCTCCTTTTCCCCCATCCTCTATATATACACGGCCTCGCGGCGTAACAAAAAATTTGCGTTGTCGTTTGAAAACACACATTTTTTTGTCTCCGCCCAGTTTTTCCCCACAGTGCGTGACAGTTGTTGAGCTTTATGACTATTAAAAACTTGGCCGTTTGGAAAATTCTGTTTCTTTTTCTCGAAAAGAGGGGTCATGTTTTTGCTTGCTTTTTTTTTGCGTCTTCGATTTCTTCTGCGGGGGGTTCTAGAAGGCGCACGTGGTTGCCTGCTGGATCTGGGATGTCGATATAATAGCTCGGCGGTGATTGGCTCGAGCCGCCGGCGGGGTGGCCGTTGCTGTGACAACTGGAGGTATCGGCTCGAGCAGGCGGTTATGGCTCAAGGGATGAGGTGGACGTTCGAGGATATGTTGTGGATCGACATTGATTTGTCTTGTGTGTCACTTTCTCTTGGCAGGGGGTTAGAACAACAAGGATAATGTTTAGAACAATATCGACAAGAAAGTGTTACCAAGGGGCTGCCATACTGGCCAGGAGATATGGTAGTACCCAGCCTGCTGCTGCTAAGGGTAGGATGGTCCCCACTTGGTTTAAAATGTTTTTAGTAGGGAGTCTAACGGGGACAGCAGGTTATGTCTTCGCACAGACTACGCAATTCACTGAAGTGAAGGAAACTATAGTGAAGGAGGAGCAACAATTGATAAATAATATAATTCATCACAATGACAAGAAATCTACAGTGGCATTGGATGAATTGCCTCCTGTACAGTACAATACAGACAAGAAACAAATTGCTGAATTGATCACTAGATTAAAGAAAGTGTTAGAGGACAATGCCAATAATTATACAATGGCATCCAATGATTTGACAGCTCATTCGGATACGGATTTTAATACACATCACCCAACTGCTAAACAAAGACCTGATATTATTTTGTTCCCACACACTACAGCACAAGTGTCACATATTTTGAAATTGTGTAACGAATATAAGGTACCAGTGATTCCATTCTCTGGTGGTACTTCGTTAGAGGGCCATTTCTTACCTACAAGAGTACCTTGTGTTTGCGTGGATGTATCCAAATATATGGATAGTGTCATTAAATTTGATAAGACAGATTTAGACGTCACCGTGCAAGCTGGTATGCCCTGGGAAGATTTAAATGAATTTTTGAATGATCAAGGGTTATTATTTGGTTGTGACCCAGGTCCAGGTGCTCAAATTGGTGGATGTGTAGCCAATTCATGTTCAGGTACCAACGCGTACCGTTATGGTACTATGAAGGAAAACGTGATCAGTTTAACTGTCGTGTTACCTGATGGGTCTATTGTGAAGACCAAGAAAAGACCAAAGAAATCCTCTGCTGGTTATAACTTGAATGGGTTATTTGTCGGGAGTGAGGGGACTTTGGGGATTGTCACAGAGGCTACAGTGAAATGTCATGTGAAACCCAAATTGGAAACTGTCGTGGTGGTATCTTTCCCTACTGTGGGACAAGCCGCTGCATGTTCCAGTCAAATTACACAAGATGGTATCCATGTTAATGCTATGGAATTATTAGATAATAATATGATGAGATTAATTAATTTAAATGAGGCTACTACAAAAAATGATTGGTTGGAGAAACCAACACTGTTTTTCAGAATTGGTGGACAAAATAAATCAGTGATTAGAGAAGTGATTAATGAAATGGAGAAAATTTCCAAGATTCATGGTGCTGAAAAATTTGAATTTGCTGCTGATGAAGAAGCCAAATTAGAATTATGGGAAGCCAGGAAAGTGGCCCTATGGTCTGTGCTAGATGAAGGTCGTAGAAGATCCAAGAAAGCTAAGATTTGGACCACTGATGTGGCAGTACCAATCTCTAAATTCTCCAAAGTCATCGAGGATACAAAGATAGAAATGGACAAATCTAATTTGATTAATGCTATCGTTGGTCATGCTGGTGACGGTAATTTCCATGCATTTATTGTATATTGTAACGATGAAGAATTACATAAATGCCAAACCATTGTAGAGAACATGGTCCATAGAGCGTTGGCTTTAGAGGGTACATGTACAGGTGAACATGGTGTTGGGATCGGTAAGAGAGATTATTTACAGAGCGAATTAGGCGACGTGCCCATTAACTTAATGAGGAAAATTAAAATGGCTATCGACCCTAATAGAATAATGAATCCCGATAAAATATTCCGCATTGACCCGAACGAACCTCCAGAGGTAACTGGACATTAGAAGACAATCCCCCCAAAAAATAAAAGGCTCGGCATTTGTTGAGGTATTATATCCTTATATAGCCATGCACGGGACTACGCTTGGCAACACCTGATTGACAACTTTGTCCCTGAAATCATATATAGTTACTGTATAGGGAAATTAAAAAAAAAAAAGTGTTGAAATTGGCTCAATTAGCGTATTTGTTCGGCACCGTCTTTTCCTTTTTCTCTCCAAAAATTAACACGGGGTCAAAGGGATCCACTTTGAGAGAACGACAGGTGACGGTGATGATGCATGTGGGAGATCTTGTTCATGACTTCTCATGGAGGAGTCGCTGTATATATAAATGGGTGTGTGTCATGACTACCGTTGATTCATCTGTCTCTTCGATGGAGTACAGACAACATGTCTAGAACAGTCTATAAGCCATCTACAATTTTCGCACCTTCCATTATCGTCACATCAGCTGCTTGGGTAGATGGACCAAGTAATAAGAAAAAATCGTTTAATAAAGTGGATACGATAGTGGGCAATGGCACTGAGGATAAGAAGAAGAAAAGAATAAAATCACAAATGTTTGCATGATAAACTCTTCCCTCCCCCATCTCTTCCATATTCTTTTTGAACTTTTCCTACTATATTTTTATATAAATGTATAAATGAACAATTTTCTACCTAATAAATTAATTGAATTATTATAATTTTATCCACTCACAATGCATTGGCAATTACGTTCAATTGGAATCTGCTTAATCTAGATATCTTAGGTGGCTCTTTTTCACCGTCTTTGCCTGTACTATTAATTTGACGGAGTTTAGCCAGTTCAACTTTCAATTTAATAATCTCTTCTTGCAAAACCATAATTTCAAAGGCACGATTAGCATTACAATTAACTACAAATCCCTTCAACCAGTCATGTTGTTGTTTCAATTTCTCTATACTTGATGTGACCTCTCCCCATTGATCCGAAGTAGTTCCTTGAATATCAGGCAAGTCATCAATTTTTGTATCTGAAGATTCACCTGAAACGGATCTTAAATTTGAATGAGTTAACACGGGAGAAGGATGTTGTACGTATCCCACATTTTCTTTATCCATTTCATTTATTAATGTTTGAATAAATTGTTTCCAATTAAATTGTTCGTTAGAGTGAGTAAATTTTGGAGAATAAAATGCAGAATCTATCTTGGGTGCAGCAATTGGAGACATCGTGTGGCTTAATATGAGTAGCAATATATACTTTCTCTTGTCTTCTGTTATATCTTCTGAGTATAGTGTATATTTATCAATTTGCGTCACAAAAAATATCGAAACATGATCAAACAAAATATAATCTATTAACTACGAGCAGAAATAAAAATATAAACTAAAGGCAAATTAAATTAGTACAAGCAATACGCAATAGAACAACAATGCCATTATAATGTATTTTCAAAGTTTAATCAGAATTAGAAAATCTGTTTTTCTACTAGAAGTTGTTTCTAACTGAATTTTAACTCATAACTCTGATATAAGAGATACATTTTAATTCGTTAATGACGTAACTATTATTTACCCCTTAAACTATTAAACGATCTATGACACTTTCTTTATCAATATATCTATGATCACTGATAATCACTTATCATAGATAATCACTTATCTATTATCTATGACTGGGTAATGTTTTTGACGGAAAATATTTTCCGAACTTATTTTTCACTTTTTTCAATCTAATCATTTGATTTATTTCATCTGACATTTATATTTGACTCATCAACCTTTTTCATTAAAACTAGTTTCAACTCTCAAGTAATAAACCAGCATTGCTATAATTAGATAATGTCAAGTACCATACTGTTAAAACCAAACGGTCTTCGTTTGAGTTTAGCACGTTCAACTCCATTGTCAAACCGTTTACAATTAAATTTACGCGCTAAACTACATCAACAATTAACTCCAGCATTAGTTAAATTACATTCTGAATTGAAATTAGATGAATTATCAACCGATAATACCCCTGATTACGTTCGTTTGGTGCTACGTTCTTCAGTGTACGATGTTATCAGCGAATCACCAATATCTTCTGGTGTTGGTCTTTCATCTCGTTTAAACACTAACGTTCAATTAAAGAGAGAAGATCTTTTACCTGTGTTTTCTTTCAAACTTCGTGGTGCTTACAACATGATGGCTAAATTAGATGATACTCAAAAGAACCAAGGTGTCATTGCCTGTTCTGCCGGTAACCATGCTCAAGGTGTTGCCTTTGCAGCTAAACATTTAAATATTCCAGCTACTATTGTGATGCCCGTGTCCACTCCTTCCATCAAATATCAAAACGTTTCTCGTTTAGGGTCTCAAGTGGTTCTTTATGGTAATGATTTCGATGAAGCTAAGGGTGAATGTGTCAAATTATGTAAGGAACGTGGTTTAACCAATATTCCACCATTCGACCATCCATACGTTATTGCTGGTCAAGGTACTGTCGCTATGGAAATCTTAAGACAAGTTAACAATGCCAATAAGATTGGTGCCGTTTTCGTGCCAGTTGGTGGCGGCGGTTTAATTGCTGGTGTGGGTGCTTATTTGAAGAGAATTGCACCACATATCAAGATCATTGGTGTGGAAACTTTTGATGCTGCTACTTTACACACTTCTTTACAAAGAGGTAGAAGAACTCCATTACCAAAAGTGGGTACTTTTGCTGATGGTACTTCTGTGCGTATGATTGGTGAAGAAACTTTCAGAGTCGCTCAAGATGTTGTCGATGAAGTTGTTTTAGTGAACACTGATGAAATCTGTGCTGCTGTGAAGGATATCTTTGAAGATACAAGAAGTATTGTGGAACCATCTGGCGCATTAGGTGTTGCTGGTATGAAGAAATATATCACTCATTTACATCCAGAAATTGATCATTCCAAACACACTTATGTTCCAATCTTATCTGGTGCTAACATGAATTTCGATAGATTAAGATTTGTCTCTGAACGTGCTGTTCTTGGTGAAGGTAAAGAAGTTTTCCTATTGGTGACTATCCCAGACGTCCCAGGATCATTTAAGAAATTACAAAAAGTGATTCATCCAAGATCTGTCACTGAATTTTCATACCGTTACAATGAACATCGTCATGAATCTTCTAGTGATGTTCCAAAGGCTTTCATTTACACTTCTTTCAGTGTGGTCGACCGCGAAAAGGAAATTAAACAAGTTATGCAACAATTACACACTTTAGGTTTCGAAGCTGTTGACATTTCTGACAATGAATTAGCTAAATCTCATGGTAGATATTTAGTCGGTGGTGCTTCTAAGGTTCCAAATGAAAGAATTATTTCCTTTGAATTCCCAGAAAGACCAGGTGCTTTAACTAGATTCTTAACTGGGTTAAGCGAATCATGGAACTTAACTTTATTCCATTACAGAAACCATGGTGCTGATATTGGTAAAGTGTTAGCTGGTGTTTCTGTTCCACCAAGAGAAAACTTGACATTCCAAAAATTCTTGGAAGATTTAGGTTACAAATATTGTGATGAAACTGATAACATGGTTTACCAAAAATTATTGAAATATTAAACAGCACATATATTTATTTATGTATGTATAGAGAAAACTTTATTTAGATCTACGAATATTTTTAAACAATTAAATCAATTAATGAGATTATAATTTTTTGTGTTCTTTAATATATGTTATTGTTATTATTAGTATATAAAACTATTTGCTATTGAATTTCTTATATCATTAAATATTTATTTTGATATTCGTTAATTTAGTTATTTAGAAAAGTTTACCAGTAACTTTTGAAATAACGTGTAATGCCACGACAGAGAAAATGAACCCAACGGCTAAAAACAATACAACTAATGGATCAACTTTCAAACCTTCAGCTTCATCAGTGTAAATCTTTAAGATTGAACTGGAAGAACCACCGTGACCAGCTGTTCTTGTGGATGTAGGGGTTTGCTTGTCTTTCTTATCCTTAGCGGATTGAGCTTGTCTTCTCTTTTGTAGAGTACGTTGACCACCTGGAGGAGTTGATGACATTGCTTGTGTAATTGATTGGTTTGGTGTTACCTTTAAACAGTACTGGAAAGTCTCTAATTTAGACACGTCTTTATTTATTTTCCATGAAAGAAAAAAGATACCAATAATATGTGAAATATCGTTGTGTACGACCATACTATAAGATTCCGGGTAAAAGCACGACTTAATATTATATTTATATACTATTTATATATATGTACAAAGGTGTGCTATTGCATGCTTTGGAATAGCGTTTGAATACTAGGTAATTGATTGCTATCTATAGTACCAGCCCTGGATGCTTCCAAGAAATTCGTATAACCATGATTTTTATAATTACCAGTACTCGTGTTGGAACTTGTTAATGATGTAGTATCATCCACGGAAGTTTGTGAGAATGGTGTTGGAGAATGACTCTTGGATGACGATGACGATTCTGATGATTGTGATGACACAGGTCTTGTCACTTGTGTTTGATTGTGAGGGTGGTGATGTGTGTCATCATAGTCTTCGTCATCAATTGCACTATCATTTAACATCAATGGTTTCTTTGGAGAATGAGTTGGAGATATGTAATTAGCAATCATTGGTGGTGTAGGTGTTGGTGATTGTGACGATATGGCAGAAGAATCCTCTTGTATTAATGTATTCATTCTTGCGACAATTTCATTTTCTGATTTATTTGGTAATAGGATTGATAATTCTAATAATGAGAAATGACCAGTCTTGTTGCCAATCAGTAATTGATCTTCTTCCGCGGTCCATGTGTTGCTTGTCGATATGGTATTCGTATTATTCTTGTTTGGTAAATCTACAAAACCATAAGAACTTGGGAAATGATTTTGTGTAGGTTTCCCCATATGTTGTTGATTCTTATTATTAATAATAGATTCTCTTCTTGATTTTGATACTGTCAATGGTACAGAACCAAAAGTGGCAGACATTGAATTTGGTGCCATGACAATGGAGGATCTTCTCGAAGAAGTGTTACTGGACCCATTGACGAAGGAAGATCTTCTACTAACAAAAGAATTTTTCCTTGACATATTAGTATGATGAGTGTGATGGTTTAATATGTTACTTTGAGATGACGTTGGAGACATTAACACAGCAGAACTACGTCTTGATCTGACAAAAACTTTTGGTACAAACCCAACATTTTCAATACCGTGATCCAAAGTAGTATTGTTATTGGAATGATGAGTGCTGCCCATGGAATGCACTGGAGTCATTGCATGAGATGTAATCATTGTCTTGGATAATGAATGTGAATAGGATCTTGGTTTGACGAATTTCGTTGGTGATTGTTGTGGTGGTTGCTGTGGCTGTTGTGGCTGCTGTTGTTCATTTGTCATTGCATTGGTAATACTGACAAATGGTGCATTATTCAATGGCATTACATTACGTGGAGGCATGAAAGTGGTATCGTTTGCAGTAGTAGAGGTAACATTCATAGAGTTACTTCTTGCCATTTGTGGCAATGGTAACACGTTTGGTTCTACAGATTTAACTTTCTTTTCTTCTTTCACATTAGTGGTAGTAGTAATAGGAGTAGTAGTATCCAAACCAGGAAATTTATTTAAAATCTTTATATCACCGGGGAAAACCGTGACGTCCATCAATGCAGTCTTGTTGGACTTCAAATTCCCAGATTTCAATCTTCTCCATCTGAATTGACACGCGTTTGGTGTTCTATTGACGAAATATTGCGATATTTCCTTCCAACCCATCTTTTTAACTTCTTTCAAATGACGCAACAACAAGTCATCTAATGGATCCCAAGACGATGGGTTTCTAGCACCCTTCTTGTCCTGTGCACTGCCTTCACTGTTTGACTCTACAGCAGTGGCAGTACTCTGTTGTGGTTGAGGTGTTTCTGTATCTTCCACTGAGTGTGGGAATCTTGGAGGCACAAGATGAGGTCTGTGGTGTTTCAAAGCTGAACTCGAGTTCACTGTGGGGTATTTGGACGTAGACATGGCCTGTTGGTGTGTTATTCCTTTTGGATGTTTTGTGTGAAACGAATGAGATGACAAGAGAAGAAAACTGTTGCAAAATGATACTGGATGGCTTCAAAAATAATAATTACAGTTCTCCGAGGTTTTTTCAAATGTTGCTCTGTCTTTGCGTGTGTTGCTTGGCAGTGGAATAGGAGATGTGCTGTTGCAGCTGAGTATATATAGTGGTGGGCGATGGTGATGGACGTGCACACATCGGTGTTTCCCGTTGCGATAACAGCCCAGTCATCACCATATCTGGCTGGAAAAGATTTTCCGCTGTGGGTCCACAGTGGTGGGTCACGTACAAAAGCGCGCTCTGCGGGACTTTCTGAGGGACTTGCGGTTCGGTCCGTTCATGCCCGAGGAATTTCTGTCAGTTACGGGACCTGAAAGGAGCAGTGGAAAAGGAGATTTTCCACTTGGCAACTGATAGCAGGTCTCGTGGCGGGGTGGCGTTGTATGCTGTGAGTGTGTTGGGATGTCCGCGATGGGTGGTTATTATACAGGGGAGTACGTAGTTTACATAGTTTACTCAGAGGCGTCGGTCACTTTCACGTCCGTGTCCTCCTCTTCAGTGTCGAATTTGCCCTCTGCGGCCACTTTCCTGAAAGATGCTAACATGTCATTTATATTACCTGTAATATACGTGTTGTTGTCTGCACCGGTGGACAATTGGATACCGTTGCCCAGGAACGCTTCAATCGGGTATGCACCTAGATTACCAGCGTGCAATTTGTTACTGTGTTGTTCGTCTGCATCTGTGTCATCCACGTCCATGGTCTCGTCATCGTCGTCATCGTCGTCGTGGTTCTTGTTATGGAAACGGTCTTGTACTTTCTTAGTGGTCACATCAAATATAGTGTCGTTGTTACCAAAATCAAAATAATTGTAAATAACTTTCCTCTTCAATTCAAATGAAATACCACGTTCGTATTGTTTGGCCCTTATACGTTCAAACCATTCTTGCACAGATTCTCCTTCTTTCAATAGAGCTACAATGGTAATGGACATGTTATCACAACCAATACCTGTACCTTCTGTCGTGGGGGAACAACAAACATCGATTAAACGCGATGATATGTCATTCAATGACATATTACCTTGATTGATACCGTAATGAACCAAATCTACACATTCTTGTGATGTTAAACAATCCCAAATACCATCACACGCTAAGATAACAAATTCGTCATCATCATAATTTAAAGTATGTTGAATGATATCTGGTACACAAGTGACAATTTGTTCATGAGGACCCAATTCACTGTTATTCTTAAATTCAAAATCACCAATGGCACGAGATAAAGCTAAATTACCATTGACACGATCCATTTCCACAAACCCACCAGCAGCAACAATACGTGATTTTTCACTAGCTAATGTTGGTTTATGATCATAGGACATAGCTTTAGCTTGACCCTTAGTGGACAGAACAGTTCTACTGTCACCTGAATTACTACAAACTAATAATTTTTGTAATTTAGAGATAAGCACCGAAGTGGCGGTACACCCACTGTGATCATTCTTTAAGATTGGATCCTTTAATAATTCTTCATCAGTGGCCAAGAAGGCATCAATCAAAGCTTGTGATAGATTGCCTTGCTTGAAAGATTCTTGCTTTTGTAAAATACTGGCAACTTTCTCACCAGCAAATTGTGCCACACCGGCACCACCGTGACCATCGAAAATACTGTAAAATGCAATATGATCTTCAACAGATTCTGGTAAAATGTTTGTCTCCACAATGTGGGAATCCTCCATACTCATTCTCCAACCTTGCATAGCACATAACCCGAAGGCAGTTAAAAGATCTTCACCGGAATGATGTTCTTTATCAATGACTGGATTTGACAAAATTTGACCCATTTTGTGTTGCCTCTTTTTTGATTATAAATTGATAAAATTGTTCAATTAATTAATAATATTACAGAAACGATACTATTTCAAATAATAACAATTCTCTTTTGCTTTAATGGTACAAATTGACTGTAAACTAGTTTATTTGCTTTACGTGTATTTTAAAACGATTGTACACTGTAACTTTTATCAAAGGAATGTAACAAACTGCTTCGAATTGATAGTGGGGAATTAAAACCTTGCTTGTTCTGTGTCCTCTGTAACTAGTGATATCAGTAATATATCCTTGTCTGTAACACTGTATGGCAAAACACTCTTCCTAATTATGATTCACTGTTTGCCATTTATTGTTTTCATTGGAAAATGGGGAAAAGTTTTCCTCGCGAGATTCTGTCACAGCCGACGGGCGTCACTGCAAACGGAAGTGGAAAGTGAAAAATTATGATATTTATCAACTTGATGAGTCAGTCAGTGCACAGTATTTAAACCTTGAGGATATTTACAAATTTGTATCGTCAATAGGCATTAAGACAAACCCAGTATGACTGTCCCCTTTAAGATTCAACCAGAAATCGACGCTGTCAAGCAGTTGGTTGAGGAAAACAATGACGCTTCCATTAACATGTACCCAGTGTATGCCTTCTTACCCACTTTGGATTTGACACCACATGTCGCATATTTGAAATTGGCTGATTTGAACAACCCTAACAGAAGGGAATCTATCCTTCTGGAGAGTGCTAAGACTAATAACGAATTGGATCGTTATTCATTTATTGCCATTTCACCACGTAAGATTATTAAGACAGGCCCTAATGAAGGTTGTGAAGAAGATCCATTGACCATCTTGGAAAAGGAGATGTCCACTTGTAAATTAGCTGAAAACATTCCAGGTCTACCTAAATTAAGTGGTGGTGCCATTGGTTACATCTCTTACGATTGTGTTCGTTATTTCGAACCTAAGACAAAGAGACCATTAAAGGATGTCTTGAAAGTACCTGAAGCCTATTTGATGCTTTGTGACACCATTGTGGCCATTGATCATGTCTTCCAAAGATTCCAAATCATTCATAACATTAATTTAAATGAAACTTCTTTAGAAGATGGTTATCAAAAGGCTGTGGAAACCATTTCAGAAATTGTCAACAAATTGACTGATGACTCTAAGCCAATTCCATACCCGGAACAACCACCAATTAAATTAGGTCAAACTTTCACATCTAACATTGGTCAAGAAGGTTATGAAAATTATGTGAGTACTTTAAAGAAAAACATTAAAGGTGGTGATATCATTCAAGCGGTTCCATCACAAAGAGTCGCTAGACCCACTTCCTTACATCCATTCAACATATACCGTCAATTACGTACGGTGAATCCATCTCCATATTTGTTTTACATTGATTGTTTGGATTTCCAAATTATTGGTGCTTCACCTGAATTACTTTGTAAATCTGATAATAAAAACAAAGTTATCACACATCCAATTGCTGGTACCATTAAGAGAGGTAAGACTTCTGAAGAAGATGATATCTTAGCTAATGAATTACGTGGATCCACTAAAGATCGTGCAGAACATGTTATGTTAGTCGATTTAGCTCGTAATGATATAAACAGAGTGTGTGATCCATTAACTTGTAATGTCGATAAATTATTAACCGTGGAAAGATTCTCTCATGTACAACATTTAGTCTCTCAAGTGAGTGGTACTTTAAGACCAGATAAGACAAGATTTGATGCATTTAGATCTATTTTCCCAGCAGGGACCGTCAGTGGTGCTCCAAAGGTTAAAGCTATGGAATTAATTGCTGAAATGGAAGGTGAAAGACGTGGTGTTTACGCTGGTGCCGTGGGTAACTGGTCATACGATGGTAAGACTATGGATACTTGTATTGCCTTGAGAACAATGGTCTTTAAAGATGGTGTTGCATATTTACAAGCTGGTGGTGGTATTGTTTTCGATTCTGATGAATATGATGAATATATTGAAACTATGAATAAAATGAAGGCTAATCACAGTACTATTGTGCAAGCTGAAGAAATCTGGGCTGCTAAAGTTGGCAGTGCATAAATAATCTTTATTGAATGTATGCATACATATATATATCTATATAGACAACGACCTTTTTAATTTTATTGTAAAACTTTCAAAAAAGATATATGTTTGAATTTTCTAATAGAAGATATATAATAATCTCTAACTAAATATGAATATAAACTATTGATGTTCCAACTTACTTGGCTGTTGTATATTTAACTAACTAAATAAATATTTTACAGTAAAGAAGAGCATCTTCTTTGTTTGTCCTCGAACTGATCGAAACTCTTTTGGGAACCTTCCTATTATATATTGTTGTAAGTTAGAGTCTTTAACTTGAGGTTTAGTGTTGTCAGTCATTGCGTGATGTTAATAAGTAATGATTTATGTTTTTCTTGTCTAGATTTATCTATGTAATTCTATATTTCATTCTGGTCCCCCCCCCTTCTCCTTTTTCCTTCTTCATATGTGTATTATATTTTGACCTTTATATATCCTTAGTTTCTGTTTGTTTCAATATTCGTGACATTTCCCGAATAGGGGTTTGTATGTCTCCTATTTGAAGTAATCACGTGAATATTGATTATTCATTTTAGCCTATGCTATTATAAGCTTATTTCACATTTCTTCAGTATATATAGTATGAAATACACCTCAGTGTACAGTATATAATCCTGTATAAGATAGAAAATATGAATAATTGCTCCTAGCGATGAGGAGTTAAGGAACACTAAATTTTCTGTTCTAGTCCTCATTCTCATAAAGGAGTGAGAAAATATATATACTACAAATAATAACCAAGAATCATAAAAGATTCGATCTTTCATCTGGCAGTTTATATAATCCAAACCCCGTGTAGAATGCAACAAGCAAATTTGTGTATGTCACACGTGTGTTACATGACTGAATATAGCATCATAGAGTATATTAGTTCCTACAACGTCGGATAGTTGTATCTACTGTAATGTACGTATATCTGTATTTTCCTCATATAAGTAGATACCTCCGCTAAAATCGGCACTGTACAAAGTACAACTTTATCAATCATAACAATTAAATCTAAAACAAAATAGATATATTATTAACTATATCAAGGTAATACAAAATAAGAATATTAAAAAAACTTCAAAACTATTAGAGTTCATGATTTCAACTTACAGAACAATAAAAACAAAACCTGAAAACGACACATCTTCTAAGCTATTATCATCTCATCGAAAGACAACAATGTGAATGCTTAATCATCCGATACTACGTCAATTCTTAGTATTCTGGCTAAAATCGCAATAAAACATATCTGATCAGTAAACTGATAAATATTAGCAGTTATAACCCCAACTAGATAATAATGACTATTTCCAACAATGGGTATCACAAATGTATATTATGCATTTGTCCTTGTATTATTGTGTCCCTGTGAAAGACTGGAATTCCTCTTCACCAACGACGGCACATTTGCCACATTCAAGCGTTTGGACGGACCGGATAATTTCTTAGAACAGTAATTGTTATTCTCTATCGTACGTTGTAAGGCAGTTCTATCTGATAAAATTTTAGATTTTGCAGTTGAATAACCCATGTCAGGTAGTTTTAACTCGGTGAATTTTCCCATGTTTTCTTTGTTTAGCTCAACTTCAGTATTATTTACATAACGTGATGACTCGCGATAGGTGCAATTTTGTCTTTCCCTATACTCCTTCACCTTTTTTTGAAATATGGGGTTGGTAATCTCTTCGTAAAATAATTTTTCCACTTCTCTCCATTTATTGGGAAGGTTTTCTTTATTAAACTTTGGTTTGGGTATTGGAGAATCACCGGGAAGGGGATTGTAATATATATAACAGCATGTCAGATAATACCAATACCTATTAATGTATTGTCGTTGCCAAAGCGCTTTTGATTCATCTATAGAATCATCCAGATGATGGTATCGTCTAACGTAATATTTTTCCTCATTATTAACTTCAACATTTTCTTTTTCATTTATTTCATGTTTTATAGCGGACATATTCGGTGTGTAACGTGTAACTATATTAGATGGTTATACTCAAAAGTAGAAGAATGAATCATATAATCGTTGAGACCAAATTTTTAAAAAAAAGGAACACTTGTAGTTATAGTTACCCGGTGTTTTAATATTAGGTTATTTTCTCTGCGGAGAAAATATATGACAAATCCGATTTTTTTGTCTACTTGCCTTACGCGGGAATGTGACACAAAAACGCTTGGAACAATGGGGGAAATCTTCCGGACTGTGTGTAGTGCGGTCGCTGTGACAGTCTCTAAAGCAAAAATGGCACAAAATTCTACATTGGTGTGGGATTTCCTCTTTTCTCTTGTGTTCTTTTCTTACAAGACCAAAAGAAAACATGGAATCATTCCAAATGACTACCATTAATAATAATAATAATAATAATAATAATAATAATAATAATAATAATAATAATAATAATAATAATAATAATAATA